>JAMWET010001003.1:0-472500 GCA_024036415.1 Prochilodus magdalenae
ACGCATTTTTTTACCAACACATCCATAAAACCAACAAGCCACCAGATATCGATGGTTGTCGTCCAGAAAAAATAGCCCCATGCATATAAGCCATGCGACCAAGCGCCCCATCTGCGTTAGTTCCTGACCCAAGCAGCCTCTGTATATTAAAGATATCGAAATCATAAACGCCTAGACGGTATGCCAAACCTTTCCCTCATTGCGGCACTCACATAAAATGGACACTAATCGTAAGGCATCATTGCTCTACTCTTTTCTCATTGACTGCTGCTCCTAGGGACCCTCCACCAACCGACGGAACTGCTCACTCCCAAGCAGTACCACCAGGCACTCACTAACATGACTAAGCACACCCTATCCCATAGGATAAATGAATAATCATTTACTCCCTATACTATATTCATAGCTGTGATCTTAAATATTGCTGCAACTATAATTTGCCCCCCCCCCCCCCCCCTTTTTTTTTCCACACACAACCTGCCACCGCAAAGCCAGCTAGCACGCTGGCCGGCATAAATCCATGTGATGACTGCACAACCATCACTTATATTCACTCAAAATCTGACTGTCCATGTTTACCCACCAGCATATTATAGATGACTCATCGCCAAGCCAGCGCATCAGATATATTTGCTGTAGCTGCCGTATAATAGGAATCATCCCCCCACAACTGCCATACTTATCTGCCCCCCTGCCCCAAATATGTCTCAATAACATGTCCTCACCCCATCACTGTATAATTTTCGCTTAATTGGCTATATTTTACAACCCTAACAATAGCGCAGATTACCTATTTCTATAATTTCTTGTAATTCTTCCTTATTTCGTAACATAAGCTTTAGCCACTACCATCCCATATGATCATATTCACCTACGGCCGCACCTAATACGTGGGTTACGCATTTGTATCTTCTGAGGCTATCATCCGAGCGCCAAGCAGACAAGCAGACCAGCGGACTTAGTATATGCGCGAACCGCCTTCATTTATGAAGTACACTAAGCCATGAGTAGTTTTCTCCCTAATCCTTCATACGTAATTAACGCACCCTACTTCTGCGACAGCACTAGCCTTGGCACTTTGTTTGAGTATAGACATAACCAAAAAAAAATAAAAACTTATACATAACTAAACTTCTTCACTAGTTAGCACCCTGACATACCAAATAGTCATGGAATTAGTCCCTGTATTAGCCAGATGGCCATGCGGCAATTGCGCAAGTGGCAGGTTTTAACTTATTCCCATCTGAGTCCCGAGTAAAGCGTACCAGGTAGAACAGAAAGTAAATTCACATTACTACAATTGGAACAACTGCGCCAAGATAGTGCGAACGTCTCCTCTCGGCTCGCTTAGAAATTAAGCCTCCTCAAATCAAGCTTCTAGGGAACAAAATTGGCTCACCCGATTGGCGCAACCAGCCCCCATTCCCTAAGCCAATACCACTTGGCCTGCACATACCCCACTCTGCCTTTATGGCGTCAAGCGCTCTGGTCTCACAAGTCGTTTAAACTCGTAACATGCACGTTATGCCCTTCCTGCCTATTGTGAGCAATATATTATATCCCATCATTATAGCTCCTTCTGCCTAGGCATTTTACCTAGCCTCCGCTGGGTACATTCCCGAATATTTAGCCCAAGCCGTCGGTATCCTAGTCTATTTTTGGTCCGCCCACCTTGGCGTCTCGGACTGGACTTCAGTGGGCGATCAGTTAGCAATATATTTAGCAATCGTGTGCTGACTATCGTGCAGATGAGCCAAATCTCTCAATAGCTCCTGATCCCCTTCGGATGTAAGACCATCAACTCCTAAGGGCTCCACTTATAACAGAGTCCGTGCATTACCTTCTTTATGATCACGGCACTCTTCTCATATAAAGGACTTAAGAATTCCAAATGTGCTTAAGAGTAACAGGGATTACATGATGGCTTAGCCGGAGTTCAGCGAGAACGTGTCTAGCCCTAGGATTCGTGGGACCTTTTTATTTCATGTGAGTAACTTAAAATTCCCACAACTTAGAGATTCCCAGTAGCCATGCTCATGCTATCTATGAGCCGTTCAACCAAAAGTGCGTTTTAACACTAGTTCAACTCAGAGCCTATATAAAAAACGTCATAAGTAAATGGCTTCCTCATCCAACAATTGCCAGCCTAATCCTTGCGATAAACCCGGCTTTTGATCAAACCCCTGCTAGAATATTCTATCAATTGGCCGTCGAATTAAATGTTCAGGGTTCCGCCGCCCCCAGCAGGTTCCCAGATGTCGCCTGCTGTACGGTCACGTTTCATACTCTTGACTCTCAAATCTTACACAGATCCATCACGCCAGCCTGTACCTTTTTTTTTTACTAGCACTAGCAAGGCGGCTGCGTGACACCAAGCTAGCCGCCCAGTAACTAAGCATTGCTTGACGGTCACTAGAACAGCACGGTAATGACACCCTGTCATAGATCTCTACAAAACAAAAATACACTAACAAGCTACGCATGCCGGGGGGCTCTAGAAGATCCGCAAAAAAATCCCTCTGTCCTGTGCATTGGGCCGCTTCGACCTCCGTGCCCGTTTTTTTTTTTTCTTTTTTTTTGAGCCACATTTACAACAGTATTTGAGACCGACCTTAAACCTAGGCTTGTGCTCAAAACATCTGACTTACAGCCGTAACAAGGCACTGGTCATGTTTGTACGCTCAATCATCAAATAAAGACGTACTTTGCCATACTCTCAGCGTCATAGCGAAGATGTACATCACTCGCTAGTTTGTCTTTACAGAAAGGCAGGAATGCTTAAGTGTTTGTTTTATGTTATCCTATAAAAATGAAACCACTCTAAAACAGGTCTGAGGGAAAAAAATTGATCTCAGCGGCTTAGCTACCATCATCTACTAAATTGTTATATAGCTCGCCAAATCCTTGCTTAGCCAGTACACAGATGACATGAGAAATCATTCTGATTATATGCTAATAAAATAATCGTAAACTCGAACCTTATATATTGTTCTATCACGTTAGGCCTAGTCAGAAAAACCTAATAACTCATTAAGATTAACATCCTCAGGCAGTTGACCAGACCTGCTTATCTTATTTAAACTATTTATAAAGCTTTTTACAAAAGAGTCAACACTTAATCAAGAAACATCCCAATATTATATGCCAATTTGTTATACGATAGTTCTCCAGCCATATATATCACATACAGCTACAGCTTGGAATTTAGGCAACCATACTTATGTGTTTTACATTAAAGTAATGTCTGATTTGTAAAAAATCTAATTAAATTACACCATGCTAACAATTTGTTTAGTATTGGCCTATCATTTTTTCCATGGTAAAAACACATTTTAATTTCTCCAAGTATGGACGCCCCCCCCTTCGCTATTCAGGTGGAAAACACAAGCTAAAAGCCCTGATTAACAAAAAGGACTTCCTACTTTAATTTAATCTAATACAGGACACTGAAAAGGAATGACACAATGGGAGGAACTGACAGCTGTGACATCCCTGACAGTAATATAGGACCATAGATTACTCAATTAACTAAAGTCTACATCACTCAATGGCAACAAGCATTACTTTAAATTCTCAATCCTCTTCAACATTACCTTGTAAGCAGTACAAGTAAGTGCCTTTACATATAACGTCATCCCTCACCCAATACTGCTTCGTCTCATCTCCTCCCCTCCTCCATACTCTTATCTACTTCAACTATGACAATACAAAATTGACGTATCCAGACTCTGTGCTTTTCGCCTTACCACGATCAGCCATACTCTCCATTGAAGCCCTTTTGCCACACTTGCTTGTATTCCCCTACTTCATTGTGTCTTCCTCTTAAAGTCACTCCATTTTAATTCAGCACCGTAACTACATTAACTCACCCGGCGATAGATCTTGAGTAAAGCCTCTTTAGGTTTTGCACGCAGGCCATATTTTTTCTTTATTGAATTGTTCCCAAGACAAAGTGTTCCCGCCTGGCCCGCTCGCTCGCATGTAAGCAAATAAAATAATAATAAGAAGCTTAAGGATGGACTAGATCCTATCCGCCCCCACACCACCCAAGTAGAACACGAACAAACTGTTCTAAAATGCCCATATCCAGCCTTACCACTCGTGCCCAAATCATTCACGTATTTCATCACTGTCTTCAAGCAAATATGGAACAACATGAAGCATATTTGCAGATACATTTCAGCCCTGGTAAACCTTTCAGTTTTTCAAAGTCAGCATTCAACACTGGAAGTCAGTGTCCAACCTTTAGCTTTTCTAAAATCTATTCAGTGCCACTGTTTGCCAGGTTTTACACATTCGCCCAACTTTTAATAGTAGTACATGCCAAACCTTCAGGGAACATGAAACGAAGAGCAGTGACACCCTGGCAATAAGCAAGCAAGCTTAGTCCGCTGGGCAATGAGAGGAGCTACGATGGCCTCAACCAACTAATTCATAAATATACCTAGATAATCATTTCTACTAATAATCCATAATCTTATTATTATATATCATATTAAATACTTATAATAGTTTAGTATAATATCTAATATTATAATATATAGTCAACATATATTGCCTACATTATACTATATATATATGTGTATATGGGACTGAACTGGTGTGTGAGCTATACATACATCACAACACGCATCATAACACTAAGTATCAGCAAAAATAAAGCCTTGCACCCAGAGCAAGAAATTAGACCTCGGTACAATATTGAGTATTGCTGAAATTGACAAGCTAAATGCAAGTTTACCGCCTTTTTTTCCGACATCCACTGCTGTACGCATAAGACGAACGAGCCTTATTCCGCCTAACTATCAACAGCTCCCCCACGGAATTTGACCCCGACATTCAGACTGAGCAGCACTAAGAGCCCCTCCCTGCACGTACCACCTTTATTAGCAGACAACAATCTACACGAAAGTTAGACGACTACATAGCCCCAACATATAGACGCGCATGCCCTCTAACACCACGGTCCAGCTTGTCACCTAGAGACTGCCCAGACTGTCATGCCAAAGACTCATGAATGCGGAGCAGGTCATCTTCAGTGCTACCCTAACACTCGCTTTTGTCTGGCCCCAGCCTAGACCGAATGCATAGACCAAGCCGATATTACATATGTGGACTGACGGGGCACACCACTAGCCATGCGATCAGCCAGCATAGCTTCATAGAACTTGCTTTATTAGCCCCATCACTTGACGCTACTATGCATAGGCACTATTCGTCCTTACGCTTGTCACCATCCACCTCCACCTGGACCCTGCCAAAATCTCCAGGCCAACCAAATTGTATTAGAAATCATTCAAGCTTGCATGAGCGCATGCGAATTATCACGAGCGATCTATCTAGGAAGCCCTCGGTCATATAGAAATCATCCATAACAAAGCGCTCTAAGGCATAGTAGCCACTAGCAAGCTATCAGGCAACACTTGATGACCCATACTGAAGACAGACACTCTACTTCTGCCCCTACTATGTAGCTACTCAGTAAATATTGCACCCACTTTTTCATCATTTATTGTTTGTGAATAACTTCCTTCTGAATAACATGCTAATCCCGACACTTCCTGTGGGTACAACTTTTCTAAATGATGATGAGTGTTTGTGGTAAACTAGCCAGTAGCAGGAAATTGTGCTGCGAACCCCCCCACCCCCCCCCCCCCCCACCCCCCCTCCACCCCCCCCCCCCCCCCCCCAACCCCCCCCCCCCCCCCACCCCCCCCCACCACCCCCCCCCCCCCCACCCCCCCCAAAAAAAAAACAAAAAACCCCCCCCCCCCCCCCCCCCCCCCCCCAAAAAAAGCAGAGGTGCCGTCATAACTTTTGCTATCTGACTGTAGTATAACCAGGGGCATACCAGAACCCCTGTCTTGGTCTTTTACCCTGGCCCATATTATTTGGTGAGGTTGAAAGATGATGGAGACGGCAGTGGAGCCATATTCACCAGCCGTCTAAAAAGAAAATTTCTATTCAAAAAATTATGACATCAACCAGAATCTCTTCAAAAAGAATCTATGCCCACGCTTAGAAACACAAATGCCCCGTGCACGCCCAAACAGTTTTGCAGAACTTTAAAGCGGCCTATCTCAAAACAAATTTTAGGATGATATTGGCTGAAAGCCAGGCCCAATGAAGTCAGACAGGCTGTATCCTAGTTTCTGCCCTTATAATAACAGTAAGTAGACTGGAGAGGGCAACAGCTACATATCCAAAAAAGGGATTTTATAATGAAACAGTGTATTAGGCTTCTAGCGATCTGTGTAGGTGAGTTGCAGTGTTAAGAACGGCTTTACATTATGTAGAAAGGTTCTAAAATTTTAGAGAATTTTTCTTCCACTTCGCATACATTTCAGATACTTTGCACAGAAGTAGGAAACGCGCTTTTTCATATCAGCTGTGTGCTGCCAAAGAAGGTCTTTTTGGGCACCCTTTATCTCGGTACAGTAAAACAATTACTCCCCCCCACCGCAGACGTGCTGGCAGTGTCAGTGTCGAAGACTATTAAGCCTTATTAGAACCTTGGATATAAATCTTGCCTGAGAAAAGCCTAAACGCTCCAGTAAACAGCTATAGCGATTAGGGTAGCTGGAGATATATCCTCAGCACTGCCAAGTACTGCTATGCAGCAGCCCAAGAAAGAGACCCAGCACTGCCCTCCAGCCCAAATGAGGGAAGTACAGGCCCCACAGGCAGGGTTGCGCGTGATGTAATTCTTAGAATGAGATATGGTTAGAATATGGCCTAATTTGAAGCTGAGTTGCCAGTGACGGGTGACGTAGGATGAGAATTGATGGAAAATACGCGGATGTGTGAGAGATCGCAGAGAAATGCAGAGAGGCAGCTGTATGAGTGTAAGTGAGGCCTAAGTTTGAGGAGGACGAAGAGAAGATCGCGACAGTTTGCTTGTGAAACCGCTTGTGCCCCCGCTCTTTTTGTGACTTCACTAAGAGACAGATGAGGGACATATGCTTAGTTTGTGACTTGCATGTGCCCCAGGTCGAGGTCTTCTTCATCGCAACACCCACAAAACAGCAAAACAAAACACAAGCCAAATATGAAAAAATGCCAGCCAATGTGCCCCCGGTGTGAATTGCACTCAGCCACTAGGAGGGCAAAAGCCAGATCTCCGTAGTGCGCACGACCACACACATACACTTTACAATCCTTGTCTTCAGTGCACGACCGCTACCTGCTGACAGTAATTGGTCTGCCACTGTGCCGCCTAGCTGCCGTTTATTGCTGGCAATATCCTCGCCCTCTTAATGTAATTACAATAGACGCGAGAGGAAAGAGATGGGAACTGAATAGGGAACAGCTGCCTACTAGGCCTCTAGCCACAACATATTCCTTGCTTTTTATTTATTTATTTATTTATATCATTTTTTCCCCCTTCACCAGCACATGAATAGAATCGCAGGTTATACTACCTTATATGAACACACACAGACGGCAAGGATCATTTTTTTCTTCTGCCCAATACCACAAGGGAAGCATTAAGTCATGAGACTAATAGCTCTTGGAAGAGAAGAAGCAGAGGTGTGCCTATGACAGGGAGCTTAACACAATCTCCTCATCATAGCGAATGAGCCGTTCTTAGCCAGACTGTCGACACTGATGCCAGTTTTTCGACACCCTTAACTTTAATAGCCACAGTGTTCTAAGCGAGACTGACGCCAGAAGCAGGAAGGCTGACAGTCTACTCCTCAACCTGCTGAGTATGATATCATCGTGATCTGTGTTCTAGTCACTGCCAGCAGTGCCGCGCTTTAGTCTAAGTGACTCGCATTAAAAAGACAGGTTGGCAGGACCTCCTTTTTACTCCCCACAGCCCTGCTCAGGAAGCTAATCGCCGAACCTGGTCATTAGCCGAAAGCAAGCCAGATACTCGCGCGAGCAGAGAACAGCCAGGCAGATCCCATGACCTTGTCCACTGAACCTCCAGGAGTCGCTTCTCTTTTTCATGCAGTCATAGCTTGTTTAAGCCTCAGCGGACGAACCCTGCCTGGGCCTCCGGACCCTAGCTTTTTTTTATTTGCCCTCGTAGAATCCTATTACATTAGATGAGAAGTCAAGCGTTTTTTTGTTTCTTACTTGATAGTTCTTAGTTTCTTTCTTCCTTTTGTGCTCATTTCACTCATGTCTTCCTATGGCTTTACTTCAGTAATTGCTGCTAGCACCAGCAAGAATTCAAGTGCATTTAAAGCCTTGTTAACCCTTGACCAGTTGGAAGCCACATGAAACATTTGTTCAGCATGGTAGCGATGATGAAAAGGAGTGCAGACAGTTTGCCTGCAACAAGGTCTTACTGAATGCTTGTTCTAGAGACGAAGAGTTTTACAAAGCAGCTTGAAATGCATGCTACCTCTGCTGTCTATTACTGCCCGACTCATTCGCGCATCAGAATAAACAATAATACTTAGCCTGCCTCATTAGCTGACTACAGTTACAGATTGTTTCAAAGAGCTACTGACATCTATTCTATCTAAGGCTGAACAGCATAGAAGGATTTTCTATCAAAACCGCAATTTCAAAGAGCTGCAAAATTTCAATAATAATGAGCTGCAGTTCAGAATCTTGTGAAACTGCTCTGTGGACTAAGTTAAGACCAATCAGAGGCAGCCAAACAACGAAACACCGCTGACAACACAATCCCGCCGCTAATCTGAGAAAGGGGCGAAGCTTTGTTTCTTACTGAACAAATAAAGGCCTCCGGACTTTAGTTTTCCAGAACATCAATGGCAAATGTAGAGATCGCTTAGCATCGCAGTACTGCACCAGAACAATCACAGTGATGATATTCGTCACTAATTAGTCCGCATTAATATCGATGGCAACTATAGAAAATCAACGATAAAGACTTTCAGTTAATTTTTTTACACCTGTCTGATAGTCACACATTCTGACTTACAAGGGTCAGCACATTTCCTTTGGTATCATTAGTCTATGTTCTTATGACGGCCTGAGAACCAGACAAGAGCAAACCAAAGGCATAGCTACAAGAAACCTTGGGGAGTGGCAATGTAATTACATGACGGCTTAAATATTAATGTAAAACAGATCAACTCTATAAATTATATTCATAAAATGCAGTTGACACCCAAAGACGCTGCCCTCAGTTCTCTGAATCTGTTTAGCAGTTTTTTTTTCTTTTTTTTTATCCGTGAAGCACTCTACCACCCCAACTAGACACATTCATAAGAATATGCAGTGTTCCTTGGTAAACTAAGAAGTAAGACTAAAACTAGCCATTTAAAAATCTTATTAAAGAAACTTGCGAGTGCTAACATCGCTTGGTAACGTTAGCAAAGTCTTGGGATGGTTCCCGGCTAGCTGGCCCGATAAGCTCATTCCTAGATATTTTTAGTAGGCAATAACCACTATAACAGACTGCATGCCTTGCCTTTGCCACGTATTCACCAATCTTAGCAATAGAGCCAAGAAAAACTAGCATTAGCACTACATCGATTGTTTCTAAATATTGTGAGGAAACATAGCTGTGTAATGATCGCAACCAATAGTTTGTAAAAAGTGCTTAATCGCCAGCCCAGCGCACTGAGTTAGACGAGTCTGCACGTGTTAGTAGCTTTGACCAATCGCGGCTAAAGAAAACAAGTGATCTTCAGCTATACAGCCTGTCCCAGAATACCTAAGCCTAGCCTGCTTGCTGAAAGCGCTAGACCTGTAGGCCTGCCTGCGTAAGCAGGCTTGTACTAGTAGGTAAATGTGAGTACAAGCCATCATGTATATTAGCGAGACATGTTGGTTTCAGTGATCACGCCTGCGGTAAGGTGAGCCAACAGTGCCAATCATGACGCCTACTTTTCGTGCTACCCCCAAGTCTGACCTAACCTGTAACGCACTGGCCGCCCATAAAAGAAATACACTCTCACTGTTAAGATAACCCAATTTAGCCTTTGGAATCATAGTCAGTTTTACCAGCCCCTCGCATTAACCTAGATAAAAGCAACCTCTCGTTTTTGGTTAGACCCCCTCTGAAAATGCCCGAACCATTTAACTCCGAGTAAGTAGTGATGCAGAGGATGCAGAGTACATTTCACTCATAGTACTTCCATAAGGGTCCTTCCAGGCCCCTAATTGATGGCTTAAGACAGACAAGAATCAAGTGCCATTTGTAAAGCCCTGTAATCCTTCAGACCCAGTTGGAAAGCCACATGAAACATTTGTTCAGCATGGTAGCTTGTATGATGAAAAGCGATCGTGAGACGTTAGTGAACAAGGAGGTCTTACATTGAAATGCTTGTCTAGAGACCGACGAAGGTTTTTAAAAGCAGCTTGTAAATTGCAATGCTCCTCATCGTGCTCCTTACTGGACTCAGTTCGCTAGCTATCAGAATAGACAATAATACTTTGTAGCCTCATAGCCTGACTACAGTTACAGGATTGCTGTAAAAGATCGTACTGCATTATTTATAACAAGGCTGAAAGATGAAGGATTTTCTACATCAAACCGCAAATTCAAAGAGTGCTACAAATTCAAATTAATGACGCTGCAGTTCAGAACTTGGCAACTGCCTTGGATAAGTTCGACCAATCAGAGGCAGCAAACAACGACACCGTAGACAACACAATCCCGGATATACTGAAAAGAGCGGAAGATGTTTCTTACTGACCCCAAATAAAATGAGCCGTGGAACTTTAGTTTCCAGAACATAATCGCAAATGAAATCGCAGGTCGCCAGTAACTACACCATACAACAATCACAGTGAGAATATTCGTCACTAATAGTCCAGCACATTAATATATGCGATATTAGAAAAATAAGAATAAGCTTATCAGCTTATTTTTTACAGCCTGCTCTGTGTCACACATACTGACTTACAAGTCCGTCAGCACATTTCCGTGGTAATCATTAGCTCTATGCTGGCGCGGGAGACCCAGACCAGAACAAACCAAGGCATCGCTTACACAGAAACCTTGGCCGAGGGCATTGTAATTTCCAGACTTGCTTAAATTATCTGCCTAAAAAATCAACTTCTATAAAATTTATTTGAAAATGGCCAGTTGAACCCCTAAGGTGCTCAGTTTCTTGAAATGCTGTTTTTTTTGCATTTTTTTTCTTTTTTCCGTGCAAGCGTCTAACACCCAACTCAGCACACCATCTCTAGAGAATATTGTGCAGTCGCGTAATTCCTGTTAAATTTAATGACAGTAAGTACTAAAACCTAGCCTTATGAAAACTTATATAGCAAATTGCGAGCGCATGGGTAACAGTTAGCCAAAGCTCTTGGGATTGGTTTCCGCTGGCTAAGCTGGTGATAAAGCTCTTCCTAGATTAATACTTTTAGTAAGGCAATAACCACCATGAGACACGACTGCATGTACCCTGCCTTTAGGTATTACAACCAATCTTCGCACGATGAGGCCACAGCAAAATACCAGCCATTGCCCCCTACTCGAATTTGCTTTACTACATATTGTTGTGGTGGACACTAGCACCTGTTGTAATGATCGCAAACACAATAGTTTTAAAAGTCTTTTAATCGCAGCCCCCCAGGTGGGTAGACGCAGTTAGCGGTTTAGTTAGTACTGATGACCAAAGGCAGTAAAGAAAACAGTGTTTCAGTGCTGTCCCCATTCACTCTAAGTCCGTAGTGCCCTGGTGAAAGGTAGAACCTTGCTGATTTGGTGGCAGTGTTGTTTAACATAGTTAGTTTAAATGTTTGAGGGCACGCCATCATGTTATATGCCGTACATGCTTGGCTTTCAGTGATTCTCTCTGGACTAAGGTGTGCAGCTAGCAAACGCTGAAATCAGACGTCATCGCTTTTTCTAGTACGCGTCTTTAACCCTGCTACCAGATGGTATCACGTGGCCGCATAAAAGGACATACACTCTCAAACTGAGCTATAAACCAATTTTTCTTTATCATAGTCAGTTTTTATTTTACCAGCCTCAGCATTAACACTCGATAAAGCAACCTATGTTTTTTGTGCCATCTAGAAAATACGGAACCACCTTCTAACTCGAGTAGTGATGCTGCAGGAAGAATGAAAGCTCAGTTTCTAAGCTACCTGTCACTGTCTGAGCATGAGCAGCGCTGATCGATGGAGCTGGGCCAGCGACAGCCACTCGATCATCAATCTCATTGCCTAATAGTACAGGGGTCCTACTTTAGTGCCGTGCCTTTTGGTTGATATAGGTCTAGCACGCACCCACATCCACAGTCTTATACTCATGGCCTACAAGCTGCATACTATGCTCAAATTGAAAAAGAACACAGCAGTTAGAACTGCAGTTGTTTTTCGGTCCCTATTAATTTGCAGCAGTGTTGTCCCTTTGTGGGCTTGTTTCATACAGTAGGGTTATCCTACATAAAGCTAATTTAAGTTTAATGGGCTTATTAATGGTACCTATTACTTCTAACTTCAGCTGCTTGATCTTATGATTTAACGGGCACATGGATTGTACTGACTAATTAATTGCAACTCAAACCTTTAAAGCAGAGCCTTTTTATACTTTGCTTTCCCATGTATGTCTTTAAGAACCAGCATATCAGACACACCATTTTTTTTAGGGTTAGCCCTCTCTAAAACTAGCCCTTTCTGGAGATTGAACAGCACCACTTTTGGGGAAAAAGAGGAAAAGCTAATGGTCAAACAGTGGTCTGCGATGTCTACTATTTAAAGCCCATTCCGCTGCACACGTGACTGTCCTCGTTTGGAAGAAAAACGATTGTTGGAGAGAGAAGAGAGAATAGATGGCGAGAGAAGAGAGTGGATTGGGATGGTTTGCTGATGAGCTGTCCTCTTCTCTCCGAATCTCACGTCTATTCTGAGGTTGTTAACAGTGATTGAATAGGCTTGGGCTATCTTCACAGATCTAGCTCGTATTCTCTGTAAGGTTGCACACGCACTTAATTGAGTTTGAAGTCTAACATCAGCTCTAACTTGATTGCATCCCTATTTCAGCATGTGTGGAGCTGGGGTGTGTTGCTTGCCAGAGGTTCCCTACTCCCTTGTGCCTAAGGCATCACACGTCTTGTAATTTAACATACCCTTCACCACAGACACACAACTACATGCCCCTAGAGTCAGCAGATGAGTGTGAGGCGTTCGTACTTTGGTTTGTTTGTGACATATACTGAGGCCACTTTTACACAACTACAAATGGTCTCAATAAAGGCTAAATTATTATTATTATTATTAGGCAGGCTAGGAGGAGGAGGTACAGATTAGATTTTTTTTTCTGTGTCAACTTGGGTATGTGGTCCTGTTACTGGATACATATGATATGTGGCATTGTAACGATTGTTTTGGCTTTTCACATTTAAATCACTTCTTACTTTGGTTCGCGTTTGCCAAGCGTGGATGCTGAGCAGAAAACCCATAATGGTCAGTATAATCGGTCGTGACTGCCAAGAGTTCAGCCCATCAGGGTATATAAATTCATATGATCAGCAAGCAGGGCGACCTTTAATAGATTGGCTAAAGAGAATTGCGAAAACATACTGTCAAAGCTGTTATTTCCTCACTTCTGTTAATAGTTTTAGTAAAATTTTGATATGTTTTTGAACTAAAAATCTTACACATTGACTCCTTTAATAATATTGGCAATGCTGCCCTACAGTATTGTAATAGTTTCTATTCCTTGAAAATTGTAGGTTTTTAAAATGATTTTAGTTTAGTGAATTTGTTGTTTCAGCGCTGCAGGCAGGATCTGGAGAGTTAGTTTTATAGCAGCTCCACAGTAAGAGCATGAAAAAGAGGAGTGGAATATTTCTTCTGATCCCTCCCATCGCTACTTGATAAAATATAATGTTGTGCCTGACGTTTCGAACAGATGGTTTAAAGGGTACTGAGGAACTCTTTTATTTCTCAGTTTGTTTTAAGGCTGCTTATACAATAATGCAGGCTTGGTTTTAGACATGTGCTTAATTTAATTCTGTGGTACATCCACACTGTGCAATACTGAGTGAAAATGTGTATACTTTGGCAATACTGTGGAACATGGAGAGATAGAGGATGGGGTACGGGTAGACGGATGTTGCTGTAAGGCAAGGGGGGCTGCGCTACAACGCTTAAGAGTAGTTCAGATCTAACACATCTGGCTCTAATAGTCAGATGCCTTTGGCAAGACTTGTTTGCCTAGGTTGGTGGTTGGAGTTCAGCTGTGCCAGGGTGATAGATCTTGGATCTGGATTGAGCACTAATTTGTTAATAGTCTGTGTTAGAGCTCCTGTTTGTCTTTAAGCCCCCTCTTACCAGCTGAGCCCAGCGTGCTTTGAGTCGGGTCAAACCCATAGAGAGGCATCCTGACTACAGGTTCCCCTTCCATCAATTGTTTGTGACTGGCTCTTTCTGTATGATTGTATGACAATGTACCAAGCATGCAAGTATGCAGCTAGTAGGAATTGTGTAAAGAGACGCCACCACCTTGTAACAGAGAGCATGCTGGGAAAAGGCATTTCGGGCATCTGATAAAGGCTACCTGTCAATCATCACTGATATCTAATGACACTGCTCTGTCACCTGGGCCTAGTTTTCACACCAAAAGCAGAACGACAGGACCGTCTAAGGCAATAAGATCAAATTTGTGACCATGGCCTACGATTAACGATGCAATGGTGTGTAGTGGTTTCCTTGCTCAGAAGATGTGATAATGCAAAGCTTAAAATGTAACGTGGATGTGTGCTTGCGTGTGCGTGCGTGTGTGTTTCAGACTGGGGGCTGGAACATCACTGAGCCCTGGGATAAGGATAACTTCATGGATGTGTTGAAGACCGTTTCAGGACCATACAGAGCTCAGCCCTTCTTCACTGTGGGGGTCAGTGTAGACCCCAAAAACTCCAACAGCAATGTCATTCAGGTACACCCTTAAATGACCTTGAATTCTTCGTTGTTTGGTCATCAAAGGTTTTTACATTCAGACTGCTAGTAGGTTCACAGAGTATATTTTTATCTACACATACATAGAACAGGTTGGTCCCCAGAGAGGCAATAGCCTCATTCTTGTACTCAATATGGCATTCATCTTTACGAAAGGCCTAACCAGCAGCCAGGTTTTCATGACATCATAATAATGATGAAGATTAATCTAGATGTCTTTGTATATATGAGCTGGGGTTTGAAAACAGTGTCATTTATTTTTCTATGATATGGGTCCTGAAAATGGCCGGAACAATATATATTTGCTGCAAAAATGATGCTAAATCTGTAGGCCTCAGTCCCAACACCATAACAAAGTTATTATCAGGCAAAAAAAACTAATGTAATATGTAATATCTCTAGTATATTGGATTTTCTTTCATGTCTTGTCCTGGAGGACCAGATTGCTGTTGTCTGTTCACTCAGCAGCTTATAAAGCACACTGTGAACTAGTGAGTCCAATAATAGATTATATAAGTTCACTGATATTACTAAAGAATTCAGCACTTGCTGCACTGTTCTAAGCTGAATGCTCTTTTGTTGAGAGGTGGATGCTTACTGCTCTAATTTCTTGTGTTTGCTCACCTGTGTTTCCAGGTGGACCAATCCGGGCTCTTCCTTCCCTCCCGGGATTATTACCTCAATAAGACTAATGAGAAGGTAGGCTGCTCTGTGTTAAGGCTATAACACACCTGATTTACCTCATTAGGCAACAATTAAAACTCTCATTAGTGGGCACCATTAAAGCCTATTCTTCAGGAGGGATGTTGGAGCTGCTGTAGAGATCAAACAGTCAGGCTTAAGGCTGCTAAGCCATGCTGTCTGACAAAGGCAGAGAGCAGTAACAGTGCTGTTTTAAAAACTAAGGTATCAAAAATGGTTTCTTGAACTGATGCATTAACATAACTAGGGAGAGCATCCACATAATAAATAAGTTGTATCCAAAGCCTATGTTTCTCCAAAGCCAAAAACCAACTGCTTCAAACAGACATTTGTTTATTTGTCCGGCCCAATATGTTGATAATAGTAATTACTCTTACTGGAATCTGTTTATCTGGGCAGGAAGTGTATATATTGAACATTAACCGTTTTCAAAACACAGTTATTAATATCCTGTTTAGAATACAGTTAGATAAACTTGGGGGCTGGGGGCGATATTGCAAAACTATATGTCACCAATATTTAGTTTATAGTTTATAGTTTACAGTTAACAGTTAATAATACTGCTGCCGGTACCGACCCTTTTAGGTTTTTCATACTGCACAACCCTGTTTTTATTTTTCTATTTGTATTTGTATCTGTGCTGTTTTTTTGTGAAACCGCTACTGGCTGCTAAATTTCCTTCGGGATCAATAAAGTATCCATCCATCCATCCATCCACCCACCCATCCCTCCCTATCCAGACCGAAATGAGGAAAAACAACAAGTATAGTTGAAAAGATACTGTCAAATGAAAACAACACAATGATGTATATTCGGTATTGCATAATATGAAATCCAGTTTAACTGCACAGATTTTGCTGTGTGCAGTTGCTGCTGTCCGGGGAATGATGTATGTTAATGTAAAGTGTTTTTATCTGAATTTTGCACACAGGGCAGCCGCGGCGCTTGACCTGTGTTCAGCTTTTGGGTGGTTTTGGATGTAAATACAGGACTTGATTGAGGTTACACAGACTTTAGCACAGTGCTGTATATTAGTGCTATATCACACGTTACATGTTTGAGTGGACAACAAAACTCAAAGGCACCTTTATGGTTGGTGCTCTTCTCTGTGTAGTGCAGAACGTTCCTCTGTTTTGGTTTAGCATAAGTACATTTTTTCCCCTGCTGGCTGCATTCGTCTTGCGGCAGATGTAGAGCTGGGAGATTTGCTGTACATACTGCATGTGTGGGAGTGATGCGTGGGTTGACTCACAACAGCTGGCGGTTGCCTTTTAGCGACGGAGGTCATACGGGTTCAGGTACATTTGGATAGATGGTATAAAATATTTATGTTTTGTTTATGCCCTATCTGCATATGAATATTGTATGTTCTGATACATGTTTAGTCAGAGACACTGCATATAAATGGACTAACTGACCTTGTTACTAAACCAGCTCTAGTCCCAGCTTGAGAACAGCCAGTTTTTCCCCTTGTAATCACAGGGTATCAGAGTCATGTTATCTGAGTTACTGTAATTATTATGTCTCCTAGGTTTATCATTTTAAACAAGGCTGGCAGTTTAGACACAACTGGCTGGCTTATCAGTCAGGTATTAGTACTTACGTCAGCATTTCTGCATCATAACACACAGAGCATTTGAACAAGATGATGACACATGGCGTCTGCAAATGTATGGGAGAACTCGTCGTTTCCATTTTCAGTTTTATCATAACGGTCATTGCCAGTATGTCCCTAGGCCTTGTCTGAGAGTTGCTCATTTGTCCTCTTTCTCGTCAGGGAACAAAATCAAGATATATTATAAGAGTAAAGCAGTTGGGGCATCTCATATGCAAGTACACATTATCAAATGACTATCGGTTAAATTTTTACTTACTCACTCATTCATCATCTATATCACTTTCCTTCTGGGTTGCGGAGAGTGCCGGAGGTATACCAGCACTCTTAGGCCGCCAGGGTTTGCAATTATGGCACCTATTAAAAAGCCAGTCAGTAAAACTTCTCATTTTAGAAAGCAAGTAGCAACAAACTGCTTCAGTGGCGTAGGTGGCGCCGTTTCATATAGTTAACATAGAAGCAGAACGTGTTTCTGGCATCCAGGCAAGATGATGAGGCATTCCAGCTACTGCTAACCCTTCTCACTAGGTGGATTCTTCGTATGAACTAGTTGGATGACTGTATGAACCGAAGCACAGCAGTTTATTGGGGTTTATAGTCAGTTTATTATTATCAGTTTATTATTATTTTATAGTCCGCGTGGGTCAGAATTCTCCTCATGCTGTATGTGTGTGTGTTGCTAAGGTATTGAAGGCGTATCTGGACTACATGGTGGAGCTGGGTTTGTTGCTGGGAGGAGATAAGAACTCCACTCAGAATCAGATGCAGCAGATTCTGGACTTTGAGACGGCGCTGGCCAACATCACTGTACCCCAGGACGAACGCAGAGATGAGGAGAAAATCTACCACAAAATCTCCATCGCTGAGCTGCAGGTGCGTGTCCTCCCTTGTTGATGGATTTTTCCCTGCATTCCACAGCTTTAGCTTTTCTCCGTTATTCTTCCTCGCTGCTTTCCTTCCTTTAACACAGTGTTGAATCTGGCATGCTGGAGTCAGATGTGCTGCTGACAGAATTTAGCACTGAGTTCCACAGACTCCATGCATGTGAGGAAATTGATGTGATGTGGTTGAACACTGGTTTAGGTTGGGTCAGTAGGATAGGACTTTCCTGGCCTGTGTTCAGGTTTGGACCGGAATTCCAGGCGTGATTAAAGCTCTAATGTCTGGGTTGTGTATAACAGATGTTATTGTTTAACAATGATGAAGGAAAATCATTTCTCTCTCTCTCTCTCTCTTTCTCTCTCTCTCTCTCTCTCTCTCTCTCTCTCTCTCTCTCTCTCTCTTTCTCTCTCTCTCTCTCTCTCTCTCACACTCTACCTCTCTCTCACACTCTCCCTCTCCCTTCCTCCCCACAATTCTTTTGCTCAGCTTCTCTCTCTCTCTCTCGCTCTTTCTCTCTCGCTCTTTCTCTCTCTATCTCTCTCACGCACTCTTTCTCTCTCATTCTTTATTTTTTTGGTTCTTGTAGCTGTTTTTCTCCTTTCCAAACTTTTTCTTTTTCTTTCTCTCATTTTCTTTTTCATTTTGTCTTTCTCTTATTCTGATTTTCTTCTTATTTTCACACTTATCATTTTTTTCTCTTTTGAATGTCTTTTCTCTCACTCTTACTTTCTTTCTTTATTTTAACAAAATTCTTTTCTTTCTTTCTTTTATCAATCGTTCTGTCTTTTATCTTGTTTTTTTTTCCTCTCACACACCTGCTCTTTTCATGCTTTCTTATTTTTGTTCTCTCTTTCACTCTTTTATTCTCTCTCTTTTTCTTTATGATGGACTGCAAGGAGACATTCTGTCCTTTTTCCAGTTGATTCTGCCCTTCCACTGCTTCTCCTCAGGGAGATGCGCTATTGTTCACACCATCCTCCATAATCTACCTCTTTTTATCATTTCATTATTTGCTGGAATCTTCTCCTCCTCTCTCTCTCCTGCCAGCTCCTTTTTGTTTTGTCAAGGCCTGTGATTGCTATGGCAACTGTTGCTAAGTAACATTTCTCTTTTTTTTCCCTTTTTTTATGGAGCTCATAAGTAGAGAAAGCGAGTGAGGGAGCAGAATTGGTGAGACCTGCTTACTGGTTACATGTCTCCAGCTGTCTGAGTGCCCCTGTATCCGTGACAAGGGCCTAATCGCTGTAAAGGCGATAATGAATTCACACTAATGTGAACAAAACTCCTCAAACTGAAACCAGCTCCTCAAAGCGGCAGCCGTGCTGTGGGGCTGGGGGTGGGAGTTGGAGCATGTAAGCCAGAAATCTGAAGAGATCACTGAAGCTGTTTACTAAATGAGCATGTAGCACTTGGCTAGAGTAAAGGCTGCTTTCTGAAAATCTAGCTGTCGCCATGCTAGAGCATCTGCTTTGTTAGTCTGCTGAGCTTGTTTAGTGTTATTTGTAAAGTTCTCCAGCACTGCTGCATGTGAGCAGGAAAATTCCTCTTTTACTGGGATAATGGCTGTTATGTGTATTTTGCTGTTTTGGCTGGTCATCCATTCTAGACTACTCTGGGCTGCTTTTTAAATATGGACAGTCAGTACAGAGGTATCAGTCTGAAACAGCCTGTTTTTTTCTGAGGGCTAAATCGGACGAATGAATTCTTTTATTGGTGCATAAAACCCCAAACCATCTGAGAAGAAAATAAAATAGGGCAAAACAAGAATATAGGAGATCTTTATAAATCTTTATAAATTATCCCTAATTGATATACAGAGCAGGTTAGGCTGTCACAAACCATGTGAGTTAAGCTTTGAAATATCTGAACCTTATAAACATCTTCCATTACCTAACAAGGCCTTCCAGCACTTAACAAGGTCAAATGCCTTCATAAATTCATCTCAGCCAAATTTTTGGAGGGTTGTTTTTACTTTGATTTGAGTAATTTGCTCTGCTTGAACTCAAATGAAGCTTTCTGATACTTGTTCCACTAAATTAATGACATTTTGTCTTGGAGTCTTCACTCTTCAATACTTCCATGCTTCTCTACTTACGCACTCGGTTCACACGCTGTGTTGCGTGCATTTCTTATTACTCTCATATTACCTGAATAGAAGCTGGAGCCCTCAGGCTTTTAAACTTTATTAGGACAATAACCTTTGTCTTTTGTGGCCTCTGGTAAAAAAAAAAAGGGCTGTTTTTTTAAAGTCACCTCATCTTCACCCTCTTCCCAGACTTACTCAGCATGGATGAGGGCTGTGTGGGGTATAAGGGCTTTATTGTCTGCATGTCTGTTTGTGT
Organism: Prochilodus magdalenae; assembly: GCA_024036415.1. Taxonomy (NCBI): domain Eukaryota; kingdom Metazoa; phylum Chordata; class Actinopteri; order Characiformes; family Prochilodontidae; genus Prochilodus; species Prochilodus magdalenae. Next base: position 20,383 of record JAMWET010001003.1, read on the forward strand.
GTGTTGGCTATGGGGGTTTGGGTGTAATACACCCCTAGGACCAGGCAGCTGTAATTGCGTCTGGGTCTGTGGTTTGTGTGTGTTGGCTATGGGGGTTTGGGTGTAATACACCCCTAGGACCAGGCAGCTGTAATTGCGTCTGGGTCTGTGGAATGCAAACACATTGGCCAGTCTCTCTGTCCCGGTGTCTACATGTGTGGGTCTGTTGACTGTTAGATAACCTGTACACAGTGTATATATATATGTTCTATATATTCTTCTACGACAATAGTGGCTTGGCTGTTATACTTACAGTATCATGACCCACAACAAGAGGGCATTGCTTCTGATTAGCAGTTTTGGTCATTTGAGTCACATCTATTGCTAACAGGATAGAATCCAGTAGAATAGGTCGAACTGAGCAGCTCTGTGACTTTCAATGTAGCACTGTCGCAGGATGCCGCCTTTCCAACAAGTCAATTTGTCAAATTTCTCCCCTGCTGGAGCTGCGCTCGTCAAGCTGTTATTGTCAAGTGTAAATGTCTAGGAGTAACAATAGCTCACAGGCCACACAAACTTACAGAGCGAGATTCAGCCCTGCAGCCCTAATGGAAATCTGATATACAGACATGCCTTTGCATATATCATATAGGGTCAGGCATATATTTCAAAATGTACGTGCATATATGGTGTGTACATATGTAAGAATCAAATATTGGACCTATATGTGTGATATATATATCATATATGTCTGATACATGGTTGAATATCTTCCAGTACAGTTCTAATTACAACTGCAACTGCAAGCCAGGAGCCATCAGCCAACACTGGTACCAGCTTACTAATAATGCTCTTGTAGCCAAATGGATGTAAAGCCTTGACAGATAAGTGGAAACAGTTACTGCAGCAAAGGAGGGGGTGGGGACAAACCCTGTGTTGATGTTTATGGTTTTGGAATGAGATGTTCAGCAATACTTTTGGCCATATAGAGTATCACTCCAGACATCAAAGTGATTTTGTCAGGCTGATGAGAAAACCAAGCTCCTTTAATGTCTCTGCTTTAGCAGTCATGCGAAAGATATGTAATATAAAGATGCTAAAGATATGTTACAGAACTGCATTTGCTTTCACCAGATAAAAGAGTATAAGGGGGAATAACATGTTGTGAATGACGTGTGTCTGTATTAGTAAGAGTTTAATCGAAACTGATACATTAAAAAAAACCTAACCTTTTATAACGTGTAGCCAATAACCAATTAGGAGCTGTGTCCTAAGATATGTAGTATGTGTAAATCACTGTATAGAATATTCATGTATTTTACTCTCAGCCATATTAGTATGAGAGTGCTTTCTGGCTCTGCAGCTCATCTAGAGCCTAGGGACTGTTCCACTCAGCCTGCAAACAGCTGGGTCTCCCCAGGCCATGTTAATGGGGTTCGTGCCCCTTTCCTGGGCTGTGTTTCATGTCAGATGTTTCATCCAGCTGCAGCTTAGACTGAAGTGGTGATGTTATTTGCCTGGTGATTGCAGAATTCTTTCTTATGTGGCAAATAATGAATGAAAACTACTGGAGAGCAGTGAAGAAGATTTGATTTGCATAATCCTAAGTGACAGCCTGCCAGTATTCATTCATTATTGGTAATATTTGCACATTTGAATGAGTTGTTCCTTTGATCTCTTTTGCCGTAGACACTGGCCCCTGCTGTGGACTGGCTAGATTACTTGTCCTCTGTCCTCTTACCCCTGGAGCTGAACGATACCGAGCCGGTGGTGGTATATGCCAAGGAATACCTGCAGCAGGTCTCCGAGCTCATCAACAAGACTGACCGCAAGTATGCATGTCTCCATGGCTACAGGTTGAACCGGCTGGCCACTTTCCAAGTGTTCAGTCGTGTTTAACATGTTAAATGAGAGGATTCTGTCTTCTTAGTCTGTCCACATTGTCCATAGCACTGTAATGAAGAGAGAGACAGTATGGTGTGGTGAAGAGTGTTGCTGGGTTGTTCTTCCCTCTCTGGACCCCTGAGCTTGATTTAAGGGGTAATGCAAGAGGATCCTTGAGTAAATCATGGGGCAGTAGTGTGCACTTTCTACTATATACCCAATGGACTGTTTAGTTACAGTATAAGAGTGAGATATCTGAAAATGCTCTAATGCATTCCAGTTCATAACCAGGCCACCCTGGCCCTCTTAGATAATATAAAAATACCACCAGCTTGCTCATAATTATTCCAATATAAACAATAAAAATACTGAAAATCTTTATATCTTCTCCCCCCCACCATTTCTTCAAAAATAAACAAGGCTAGAAACCAAACCATGACTCAGAATTGAGCTCTAAACTGAACTGTGGATTTGGAGACTCTTTACATCCCTAGTTTTTAAATATTGCAGTCACATTATGTATCAGTACCAGTGCCAAATTGTGCAGTCCTAGTGTAATGCATCCTGATTCGTTTTCTCTTCCTCTGTCTCCTGTAGTCTGCTAAATAACTACATGATTTGGAATCTGGTGCAGAAGGGAGCATCCAGCCTTGACCAGCGCTTTGAGAATGCCCAGGATAAACTACTCGAAAGTCTCTATGGCACCAAGAAGGTGAACACGTCTGCTTCTCTTTTTAGTATGCGAGAGGAACATTGTCATTATTTAAAGCTGAGAGAGGCCAACAAGTTGTTTACACACACAAGCTGCTGTACTCCACAAGCATTAAAACATCTGTTCTCTCTCCCCCCACACCCGCCCTCTTTATGTGCAGTCATGTACTCCACGCTGGCAGACGTGTATTGGGAACACAGACGATACTCTGGGTTTTGCTTTGGGGGCGCTCTTTGTCAACGCCACCTTCGACAAACACAGTAAAGAGATAGTAAGTTTCACAGTGAACCTAGCGCCTGCTGTGGTTAACATTCTTTTCATTGTCTTCCATACGGTCACAAGTGACTCTTGGTTGCCACTATGTGGCCACATTTTAAATGACATAATTTGCATAAAACTATCCACTATATGGCTCTTGCTCATATAAGGTGTCTTCTGACATTGGGGCTTTTAGTAGGAAGCCTGCAGTAACTGTCTGTAGTGTTCTGTAAAGGACGTTACATTGCAGTGCTGTGAAATTTGATTGCATTCAACCACAAGTGCAGTATACAAGCCATGTGTGTGCAGTTGAACTTCTCTGTCAGCAATGATCACATCTTAAATTAGCTGATGTCACTAATTAGAAAGGATGTCTGGACACATATGTATCTGTGATGTATTAGGTATCCCTGACAGTTCTGTTGGTCATGTCCTGTTAGATATAAGAGCCGATCTTGGTTCAGCACTCATAACACTGCAGAAGTAAGAGAAATTTTGTGGCTGCCGTTCTCTCCATGCAGGCTGAGGGCATGATCAATGAGATCCGAACTGCTTTTAAAGACGCACTAGACAACCTCAGTTGGATGGACAAGCAGACACGACAGGCTGCCAAGGACAAGGTAAGTCAGTATAAGTCAACAACAAAAACTTGAAAAGCTACTTCTGAGAACTCGCACACATGCTGCTAATATGCAATCCCAGATGCCATGTTAATGTGGATAACACCTGTTCTTTCTTTGTTAAGGCGGATGCCATCTACGATATGATAGGCTACCCTGACTTCATCCTGGACCCCAAGGAGCTTGATGATGTTTATGATGGGGTAAGTAAGTATAAGAGCAGCCTGACTTGTCTTTGGAGAGTCTTTGAAGTGATTAGCCCTTGTAACACAAACACAGTAATGTATTATAGTTGTAAAGGTTCAGGTAGAAGAGTTATTGAAATATTGTAGTCACTCTAGACTCTCTGTGCTTCCAGTATGACGTGTCGGAAGATAACTTCTTCCAGAACATGCTCAACTTTTACAACTTCTCAGCACGGGTGATGGCAGACCAGCTACGCAAACCTCCAAACAAAGACCAGTAAGTGTTTTACATGCCAGGAGAATTCCTAGTATGCTTGCATCCATTTAAATATCGATTAAGAGTGGCATGATGGGCTGTGTGGCAATGCTGACACTGCACAAGTCGTCATCTCAGCATAGCTATGCAACGGCAATGCAAGTTATATTATAGTGCAGTAAAGTATATTAAAATTCCAACACTGTAAGAAGAGTACAAGTTTGTGAGCAAAAGTGTCTTGTGATGTGCAGGGTTAGTTTTGGTCTGTAATTTGGGGTTTCATCGCTTGCCTGCTGAAAAATATTAATCCAAGGCTGAGGCACCCCCTGCTGTCCTACTGTATGTGTGTGTATATATATATATATATATATATATATATATATATATATATATATATATATATATATATATATATATATATATATATATATATACACACAGACTTTTCTGACAAATTGTTCAGTGGCTTACTAGCGCTGAGATAGCTTAGGATACATTAGCACAGAAAAAGCTTCTATGTCACTGCTACTATTTTAGTTTGTTGTACAACTCCTGCAACTCTTCAGCACTACATGGATAAAACGTGTATACAGCCCTGGTGTATTTAGACGAGGAATGAAAGAAAGTCTAATTGGTTTCTGTCATTGTTAACTCCTACAGATGGAGCATGACTCCACCCACAGTAAACGCATACTACATGCCCACAAAGAATGGCATTGTCTTTCCTGCTGGAATCCTGCAGGCTCCCTTCTATGCTCGGGACCATCCAAAGTAAGTACATTTCTCTGGATGTGTTTGTACATGTTTGTGGGCTTGATAGATTATGATTAGCTGGTACTATGCCTTTGTGAGAAGTATGATTGTGTGTACATGGTTGTGTTTAACAGAGCACTAAACTTCGGAGGCATTGGTGTGGTGATGGGACATGAGCTTACTCATGCTTTTGATGACCAGGGTAAGTACATGTGAAGGTTCACAGTCTTAAAAATAAAGGTTCCAAAAAGGTTTTATTGAAGTAATTTTTTGGTGTGTGGTTCTTTTTAAAGAATCTTTATATGCAAGAGGTACAAACGTGAGGGACCTCTTTGAAGAAGCTCCACATAATATACGTTTACCAATTAAAGGGACAGTGTGTAACTAGTTCTAGCTGTGAGATTGCATATTGCATCTTGGTGAACCCTCGCTCTGCCATTCCTCTCTTCGCTGAGAAACTATGGTGGCCGTCAGGTTTTCTTTATGTATGTAGCTTCTTTATGTTTTTCCTTCTTGGAGGGCAAAAAATGTGGGTTCTTGAGCTTCCCTTAGCACTATTGTTGCTTCCAGTACATCACAGAACTTTAAAATATCTTCTATATTATATATCTATATATCTAAGAATATATATCTATATTCTTGTAAAGCTGGTAATATTTCCTGCTAAGGACATCCACCATTTTCTTTTCCACCAAGTAGTGCTGTGGTTACATTCTGGCATCTAAGGGGTTATAATAACTGCTGTACTGTTAGAATAGACCCTGGTAAAGAAGAAGCTTAATTCCAGGTTTAGAATGTAAGTGTTGCACAATTTTATAGTATACTCTATTCAACTGGTAATTTTTTACCCTAAATCTTACACATTGCTCCTTTAAAGGTCTTCCCTACAACTGTCATTTCTTTTGAGAGTGCATGTACAGGTTCTTCCTTCCTTTCGTTGCAGGCAGAGAATATGATAAGGATGGAAATCTCAGACCATGGTGGCAGAATTCTTCTGTGGATGCATTTAAGAATCGCACAGAATGCATGGTGGACCAGTACACTCAGTACACAATCAATGGAGAACACATAAATGGAAAACAAACACTGGGAGAAAACATCGCCGACAATGGAGGCCTAAAGGCTGCCTATCATGCAAGTTGTATTCCCTGTGTTTAAACTGAAATTGCTATATAATGCCTTAAGCTAATCATAATAAAAGTATACATTATGGTGCATCATGATGCATTATATCATTATAACTTACTTAATGTATATTCATATTGAGCTGCTGATGTTTTTGCAGGCATACAGATCTTGGGTGCATAAAAACGGAGAGGAGAAAAGACTCCCAGCAGTCAATCTGACCAATGACCAGCTCTTCTTTGTGGGGTTTGCACAGGTAAGCCACCAGTTATGGCTGGCCAGTCTAGACTGACATAAATTGTAATTTAAGCACTGGGTAAAATTCGGCATTAGTAATCACCACTTTTCAGTATCAGGGTAATCAAGCGGTTTCTTTTTTGTTGGTCTGTGGTTTAACTAGGGAAGCAGCAGTTAAACAGAAACCTCTCTTCAATATCAGTAAATACTTAGTTTCCTGTTCTGGTCAACCACTTGGTTCCTAAAAACCTGTAAACACCAGTTCTCCTGGCCCTGTTTTTGCAGGTGTGGTGCTCTGTACGGACACCAGAAAGTGCCCACGAGGGTCTGATGACAGACCCTCACAGCCCACCCAAGTACCGTGTCATCGGAACGTTATCCAACTCGCCTGACTTTGCCCAGCATTTCCAGTGTCCACTGGGCTCTCCCATGAACTCAGGCCACCGCTGTGAGGTGTGGTAAAGCTAGGGGCACGGTTAAGAACCAGGGCCCACCGGCTTGCTTTGCTTTGAACAGTCAGAGCTGAATGGATGAACTATACTCTACAAAGCACTGGACTTTTTTTCTTTTTTTTTTCCCCTTTTCTTGTTCATTTGTTTCCAGTTATGGAATATGAAACGTTGTTGGGCACAAAGTGGACTTGAACGGGTTGTGCCAGAGTCTAGGATACACAGGGAGTGTGTTAGCTAACGTTTGCATTGTCCAGCATTGTAGGCAACTGATTTCTCACTCTCCTTCTGCACGGCCACAAACAGCCCACGCAGGGCTGTCTTATTTATTATTTGCTGCACTTGAACTTCTGGGTGATAGCGTGAGGATGAGGAAGAATCCCCAGCCTTTCCTACGCTTTTATGTGTTTTCATTTTCTTTTTTTTTGTGCTTCATGCACTGTTTACAGCAACTGTTGACAGGCCTTCTTCTCCAGGAAGAAAAAAAAGACATTGTGATGTCAGAGGGAGTGCCTCTCCTTCACTCTGACTTCACAGGAAATGTTTGGCTCCCTCTGTGACCTCACAGGAAGTGCCCTACGCTCTTAGTGACCTCACAGGAAGCATTAGAAAGTGGAAACGCTGTGCTCCAGCCAGGAGCCAGTGGGAAGGAAGTGTTATGAGGATAGAAGTGTTGCGTTTTTTCTTGTTGCGATCTCACCAAGAAACTTTCGACCAGCAGCCGGTTCACAATGGGGACAGCCACTACTCGTTTCATCCCGCCTGTGTATACTGTCATTAGCGTATGATGTTGACAAAGTTGAAATGTTATTTTAAACTGCTTTTTGCCAAAGAATGTTTGTTTTGTTTTGGGGGTTTTGTTTGTTCATATCCTGTGTTCTGTCTGCTTTTGCCCACTCCTGCACTGGTCAGGCGATGTCTGTTATACCCTGCGATGTTTGGCTGCCCAGTGTGTATGTGTGTGGGTGCTCAGGCGCATATGTGTGCGTCCTCATGAGTGTCTGTGGTGTATGTCTTCTTGTGCTGAACTTTCTATGACGTCTAGTCTGCTGAAGTGATTTAACACATTCAATCATTAATAATGATAATTATTATTATTTTAATTATTTGAAAACCACTATAGAAGAAGAGAAGCGAGATCGGCGCTGCTCTTTTTCTTTTCCCTTTCCCGTTGACAGTGTTTCAGGCTGTAGTGGTGTTGTGGGTTAAGCAACCCAAGCCACCCTTGCTGATGCTAATTCAACTCCCATCTGTGATGGTTACTTTTCCATGTACATAGTTGTCTGGCTGTCTTTAATCTTCACCCAACATTGCAGATGGGCACAGAGTGGGCACCTAACAGGCCTCTTCCTATCCGCTCTCCATTCCAAAGTAGCCGTACTTCTTATTTGTTTTAAAGCTGCTGGTACATCCATGTTTTGAGCACCCCTTTAAGTGACGTCATGTTTCTATAGCTAATCAAAGGTGTTTTCAGTCTTGCTAGCCCAGGGCACACTACGAGAAGTCGACTTTCCACTATGCCATCGAATCATTTGAGCCTATTCAGCACATAACCACACATTGTGAATGAGCAGTGTCATTCAATCACTTGACGTTGTTATTTTTGGACCTCATCTATCAACCGCATATTGTAAGTGTAGGATTGCAAGCGTAGACTCATTCATCAGAAGGTTTCAGGTCCATCCGTCTGCCTTAAAATGAACTTCCGTTGGGTCCAAAAAAAGGGAAAGATGCATTAGTTGGCTGTCTAAGGCTTCAGTGCTTACATCGCCAGTGTTGCTGATAGCTCATGTGTTGGTCTTTTCCAGGGAAGCATCAGATTGTTGCATGGCCTGGAACACCAGGCTAGTCATTTGTGAAGCTACACCTCCGTTGCCAAGTATGCTAATTAACCCTCCATTCAGACAAATATCACTTCCCTGCTTTCTTCCCAAAATAACACACTCCCCTCTAAGTCTCTGTCTCATTGGAGATGTTTAAACTTCAAGGCTATACCGAGGCATGTGTGAAAACCCTCATATATAGCCCTACAGGAATTAAAGAGAATATACTTGTACATGATTATAATTGCAAATGAAACTTGAAGGCCTTTAAATAGACAGTGTGTGGCATTAAGTGTTACTGGTGTGTGCTTTCCACCATTGAAGTTTCCCCTCTTTATTTTCAGTTGCCAAACTTGCCAAATGACAAGTGGGCTGGTCAGTCAAGCTTTATCTGTGTTGTGTTTGACCAGTGAGAAAGTAGCCTTGCTCGTCATTCAGTTGTTAAATCATTACAGGCTTATTTCCAGTATTATTCAGTCTTCAGTTCAGTGAATCATTAATCTCGCATAATTCAAATGAGGGGGTGGGAGTTCCAGGCTCAGGGCTGTTGAGCCTAATGTAGAAACGCAGAATGTCTTAAAGAAATGTGTCCCTTATTAGTTAAGTCCAAGAATGACATGGGTGGGGTCTAGTTCTTGCCTGCCCTGTTTTTGTCATTTTTCATGTTTTTAAGGCCGTTTTTGTTTTTCCCCTCCTTTTTAAAGATGTTATGATGTTATAGCCTTATTTAATTCACCAAGTGTACATTTCCTTGACTGATAGTCTGTGTGATGTTTTTGTACTGGTGGTCTTGAAGGTTATGTTGACTGCTTTTGAATTTGTAAGACAAAAGGACGTTCCCCTGTCATCAGTTCAATCAGCATCTGTCAGAGGACGCTCTGCCCAGCCTATAGTGCAACATTCCGCCTAGAAAAGTATAAACAAATCTGAAATAAAAACTATATATTATAAAAAACACTATTCTACTTGTGTGGTTATTAAATTACTTTTTTTTCTTTTTTTTTCTGCTCAGTTTTGGCTTGAAGGGTGGTAACTGCAGTGTAGCTCGCTAGAGTTACAGTAATGCCTTTAGAGAGAACCAGTCAAACTAAATCGCTTTTGAAATTGACTGCCATGGAAACAATGTCAACTTCAGAGCCCGTCAAAAAAGAAATTTGTTTGGGGAGGGGGGGATCCCACCTTTTTAACTATCCATAAATTTTGGGTGAAATTCAAAGAGGAAAACCAGATTGTTGTAAATGCACCCTAAAAAGCCTCTGTGGTATGGAAGTGCCAGTGAACAGTAAGCCATACACAAATTATTAAAGTACAAACTGCTGAAGGTAAATGTATTGGATGCAGCAGATGCTAGCTGTTGAACTAATATCACTGGTATTTAAATATATTGGTAATTGAGTTGGAATTTATATTATTGATGTATATGGAGATGATTGACATTTATTGGTTATATTACCAAAGAAGCTTTTTCTACATCTATGTAGATGGTTTACATGGGCAGGAAATCCAGTTCTTTGCCTAGATGCTCCTTAAGCCAGGGCATAATGGAGAACACATCGATGTGGAAATCACGGGCATCTTCTGGAATTGCAGAGGAGGACTTGGACGTGGAATCACACACCAACGTAGTGCCCCAGCTCACCACTCCCACCTACAGGACAACAAGAAACAGAATGATAGAAAGTGAAGTAATGTAGTAGTGGTAGCACAAATACGCTCGTAAAAGGTTCCAAAATGGTTCTAGAAAGAACCTTTGGCTGGAGGTAGAAATTTCACTCCATGTGGGAGTTTCTTTAAAAATAAAAAAATAAAGTGATTGATTTATTACAGAGGCCTCCAGAGAGTCCTTCTGGGCCATGGCCAGACAGTTTTGAATGAGAGATCAACTCACAAAGGTTCCGCTAATTAGCTGACGAGTCAAATCAGGTGTGTTAAATGAGAAATGCGTGTTAAATATATTAAAATATATTTAAAAAATAAACACAATTTTTCTCAGTGCAGAAGTTTTTAACAAGGCAAATTTTTTTTATTGTGTTCAACATGTAGTACAAGGAAAAGACTGTCTTTTGGAGTGGGGGGAAGAACTCCGAGAATTTCCAAATTGGGGTTCCGGTCAGCTCTAACTAGAAGCATAGACCTCCCGCTTTATAACTGTGGTAGAACTAATATGACTGAGGAGCAGAGAGGAGATGGGACTTTTAACTGTATCATATAAATTATACAAAGGTGGAGATGTGATTGTATAGGTCATTAGACTAGAAGAAAGAGAGGATTTGTGCATGACCCCCTTTCCTTTTCCGTTATTCCATAACTCCATTTGAATATTTAAAAATATGTTTCTAAGTGTGAGATGTGAGATGTGCACCTTTAGCATATATGAGCCATAAACAAGGCGGAGTTTAGGATTCATATAAGTAATGTACTGTATTATAGTAATGCTGTAGACCAATTATGCCCTTGCAGGACTACATGCACGCAGAACGTTGTGGCAACCGCCCTTAACACCATGACAGCTTCACCAAAGACTGCAATGGTGTTGTGCCAGACTGTCATGGAGTGGCTCAGAATGACTTACTTGGAAAAACCGCATCCTTTTACGAAGGAAGAGTGGACCTCCAGAATCACCTGCAAAACATTGGAACAAGTACTTGATGTGTGGCTACGTCAGACGTGTTTATGAGTGGATGTGTGCTTTTCTTTGTCTTATAAAAACCTTTGCAGGTGATTTCATCCTTGTATGCTCGGGATCCTCCGGTGCACAGGAACCTGTCTGTGATGACGTCAGTCAGAGATACCAGCTGGTTTGAAGACAAGGCTGGTTTGTACTGCTCAATGCAGTTGATTCTCTGTAAACACATAAAGAGTTGTCAGCTCGCTCCTACTAGGCCCAGTCTAGCTGTTGTGTTCATACTGACCCTGTCACCAGTCTGGATGTGAGTTTGTTTGCGGTTTTTGCCCTGACTGATGAAGTACGCTTGAGTCTCCTTCAGGTCCAGTAAGGCGTTTTCTGTTCAGGCACAAACATCAGCCACATGTTTCCATATGGAACAGAATTTACCATGTAATTATGCTAATATGGCATCATTGCCAGCTTGAATCAACATACTATGTGCCTCGCAGGTGGAGTCAGGACTCATTTTGAGAGCTCGAGTTGAAGCTTTTGTGCAAGGCAGACAGATGGGCCTGTTTGAGACAAAATGAAAAGGTTAGTTGAAAGTGTTAGTCAGCATGAAGGACCTACAGTGGTGGTTTGAAATGAACTATAGCTGGTCGGTCTTACCTCGCCTCAGAAGACAACTTAATTTTACTGCTGGCCTTAATCAGTGCAATGTCGTAGTCATAAAACTCGTTGACGTTCTTGTCCTTGAGGCCTCTGACATTGAACTTCGGATGAAGAATTACTGTGGAGGCTTTTGCTTTTCCATTACCTAGAACATAAGACAGACAGCTATTCAATATCTTCATCACTCGTGCCTTCACATTAATCATTCCAACCAGCTATTTTAATCAGTGTTTGCCTGCGTTGGACTGGTGTGCAATGACTGTTGGGTAGGCTATCAAGGTGTGGTAATCCCTCTCTGGAGTTTGATTATGCACATTTGTTTTGGGCAGTTGTGGGTAATTTTAAGTCATTTTTAGATTATAACTTGGCCAGTCTGTATGGTAGTGCAGTTGCCTCACAACAAGAAGGGCCTCTGTTTGTGTCTTTTTAATATTTTTAATATAATATTTAAGTTTTTTTAATATTTGTGGATGCCGCTGTATGTGAAGTCTTTTCCCCATTTTGCTTCAGGCTGCACATAGTCATTTGAACTGTAAAGCCTGATTAGACACAGGTGGCATGTATAATCATCCTAGGAGTTCCACAGCAGAGGGTCTGTGCTTCTTAAGTCGGATAGAGAGTCTGTGATCTTTGGCTTTCCTAATTCGGCAGTGTGTGGAATGATGGGGATAAAGTCACACAAAAGCGCCACCAAAGGAAATGAAAGATTCATACCATGCGTAATTTGTACCTCGCCGGGTTCGGCAGTTTCCAGATCTCCATCATTTAGTTTTATCAGACAGTGTGCAGCAGTGATCATCCAGTTCTCGGTTAGAATGGCGCCCTGGCAGGGCTTAGTTTTCTGATTGAACAGGAAAATGAAGGTGTCGGGACTTTCTGTTGTGATGTCAGTGATAAAATAGTTTTTACAGCATATTTGAGACTTACCCAAATTATAGAGACCTGCCAAGGCCTGGTGTTAGCTTCTTGAGGAGCATCAGGCTCATCGTCCGCAGAAATAACAAACTCCTTAGCTACTCCACACTTGGTTACAGCAGTATCATCTAGGCAGGGTTCAATGGTTTGAGAAATATTACTAAGATTTGACTAAAATGGAATTTAATAAACCCTTGTCTGATGTTGCCATACAGAAACAGTTACTTTCTTAATGTCTGGCCTGACTACAAAATAAAAGCTATTTTTACACTCCTGAAGAAACTGAATGCTTTTGGCCGTCTAGTTATAGTCATGTATATTAACAACACATTGCTGCTGTTGGAACAAACCCTTGTGTTTTTGTTGTTTCTTGCATCTTTAATAAGGTAAATTTTATGATGAATGAGCCAAATGAAATGCCCCAGAATTGGAGAAACAGGTTTCATTAACTTAACTTAAAGGACAGTAGGTTTTTATCTTCCCCTGTAAGGTCATATCTCCATTTTGGATATATGCAACAGCGATCTGTATATGGCGACAGCGATCTGTATATGGCTGCTTTTATGCTTGGATGGTGAATTTGGCTGTGATCTATCATCTATGTGGTTTTCGTCAGTTGCATGCATTGAAGACGGCAGTTCATTTTGTCCATGTATATTTTTCATGCAGTGAAGGAATCATTCATTTTGAATGGTTTGATTCTTCTTGTTTACGTGACACAGTCACATGCAAACGTGTACAAGTACGGGTAATGACTGCAGGTGACCCCACTTGGTCTTTGTTTTCTCTGTGTATTTAGCCGTTGTATTTACACTATGTTTGGCTGCTGGAGATCAGTGGTTTAATTGCCTGGATGCAGAATGTGTGAAATACTTGAGGTGGATGATGTAGACAGGGTTAGAAAAACCAGGCTTCGGAGACTTTTGTGTTTGTGCAGCTGTAGCTGAAACTTCTCTTGTGTCCAAACACCATGTTATCGTCCTACCATCCTCTGTGTTTCTTTCTACACCGTTAGGTTAACAGGGAGCAGCGGCTCTCAGTCCTCAGCATGCCATAGTGCAGCTTGTTAATTAGTTCATCAGGTGCATTGGGGGCAGGCGAAAATTAAGACCAGGACTCAGAACCACTGACCTTAAGAATTTCAAAATTTGACAGTTACTCACCGATCATTTTGTTGAATACTTCTCCAAGGACAGTATAGCTGCTCAGCACAAACAGATGCTCCTCTTTCATCTTACTAGAGGCGATGCTTTTCAGTTCCTGTCTATTAACGCTTTCTCCAATGCCGAACACATACACGTCTAGGAAGATGAAGACATATACAGAATGTAAATGTATGAACACCAGTTTACACTGAAAGATTAGAAAGAAAATCTTTGAGTTTAAACTTTGTTCTCACTGAGTTTCTCTTTTCTATTCTTCATGTAAAAAAATGTTTCTTATTTCATTAGCCCATTTCCGTCCTACTCTTTTTTTTTTTTTTTTTTACAATTTGCAGTTTCCCTTTTTGTCCTGCAGATTTAAGCCAACTGCCAGACACCAGACAGTCAGTTGCAGCTTTCTTCATAAGTAATATAAGCAGATGCTTAGGGCCTCTCGGTCACCAGGAGGCCCTCTAACAATTTTAGGTTTATCAAATTATAAAATAAAAACTAATGCATCACCTCAGTGATATCAGTCCAGACCACAATAGAACATTACAGAAACGAATGAAACCTGGATGCTGTCACAATTGATCACATGATCACATTCCATACGCATTAAGAGTTAATAATATGGTGCCTATGTGGTGACGCACTGATGATATGGTGCTGTGTTGTGTAGCTGTATGTCTTGCACCTCTGTTCTAAACTTTTTTGCTTCTCTTCCTGCTAATTCCCTCTCTCTTTCTCAGAGAGACAGAGTTATACCACACAAACTAAGGAATTCCTCCACTGCCTTGCAATTAGAAAAATGTTTAAAGGAGGGGTTTGTAAGGTGACACGATCTGCCAAATTCACAGATAGAGGGAAACATTTCAGTCTTGGTGCCCATGCCTATCATGAGGAACAAGGAAATGCACTGTTCCTCCTCCTCCTCCCTCTTCACTCTTTACGAATCTAGCAGAAACAAGTTCATTAAACGTCATCCTTTTACTTGCCAGTAGCACCTCCATAAAGGAAAATGACCCCAATATTAACTCTTGTTTCGCTTCTATCGATTCACTCCCTTTGTTTGCTACTGAAAGTGGTTTCATGACACAAAAGGGTGTGGCGATGGTCGTTGTAAAGGCCACTTCTCAATTTTTTTTAACATCTTTGTTAGACTACAAATAACAGTACAGACTTTGGTGCTCCTTCCTTCCAGGATTCATAGCAGTGAAGCTTATTTGGGATAAAAACCAGAACAAACAAAAAGTTCAGCTTTGAAAGTTAGCTTAAATTTGGGGTTAAGCTTAAATCATTCTTTCTATTAGCATCAAATTATTACAAGACTAACCCAGGAGTTCCTCCTTTGAGTTATCCACAGCATAGCCTTTATAGCCCAACAGCTCTCGGATCAAAGCCAGAACATGTTGTGGGTTGCCTCCCATGTTGGAGTGGCCTAAAGGGTTAATAGCAATGTAAACAATAGTAAATAATACCTACATTAATGTTAATAACATCTCATTTTATTTTTAATTTAAAAGGTATTGAAAGTGTTGGCTAAAAGAAGACAGTAATGATGTTTTATCACCATCAGTCTCAATGAGAATGACGTTCTGAGTCTCATTAAAGTGACTGCTTTTCTGGGCCTTGAGCCAGGCTAGTCTTTCATATACTGAGTAGAGGGCTTTGTACAGATTGGTGCCAGTCTTTTTTCCATGTCCTGTGCAATGAAAAAACAAAACAACAAAAAAAATAACTTTTAGCATAATTTCTATTAATTTGCTCAGTTAAAACGTACTGGGAATAAAGAATAACACATGCCATATGTGCCATAACTTTTGCACAGGCAACAAATTACATTTTGTATTTTGTACATTTTGTTAAATCCAGCAAATCAACAGTAATTGTGCATTGATGAATGCAGATGTGTGCTCTAGACCTGCTCCTTCAACCTCACAAAACATGTGGATTTTCAGTCATGTTTTAAAAATCCACCAGACCACCAGACACTATTAGATGTTGACCAGATGCTATCAGGTGCGCACTTAATACTAGGTTGTGAGCCCCTTAATAATACTATTACCAGACGGATATACTGAAAAAGTTTGCATGCAACTGTGCATATGTTATTTCTAACAACATTAACAAAATCCACATACTTGTGTGTTTGAATTCCAGAAATCTCTTCACAACAAAGTCCACAGTGCTACTGCTGGGGTCCAGAATGGATATAATGTCAATGGGCTCGCTGGCATAGGAAATGATATCAAACTTCATTTCAACATCATAACTGCCCAACTGAAAAAAAGTATTATTAATTTAGAATATCAGTAATAACCCAAATGACTAGAAACAATCAATATAATGAATACTGTGTAAATATGGCAATGTATCAATAAGTGTGACCAAACTGATAGCTGGGCATGTGTAAACACCTGGTGTTCATGACTGCAAAATAACAGCATTTTCAAAACTGACTGTGCTGCAGCTTCATTTCCATATATGGGCAGAGTGTGCTGGAGAATCAACAGTGCAAAGAAAGATCACTTCCTATACATCCATACACACCTTCTGAATCAGGTCAGCAGTGGCCTTCTTTGCATCGCTGAACTTGTCCTCTGAGATGCTTCCTGAGGTGTCTAGTAGGATAAAAATGTTGAGACGACCCTCTGCTACTTTCATAGTTCTCCCATAGACTTGCTCTAGATACAGAGTTTCAGAAGTGGGTAACAGAGAAAAAGATTTAATGATGATGAAAGTGTTTATATTCTGAGAAAAACAATGTATATCAGAAAAAATATTTATTTGTTTTATTTTGGTAGGGAAAAAAAAGACTTTACTTGAGAACACAGACCACACATAGGTTAAGCCTTGTTGGGCTAATGTTATGGCTCTAGTTCATGAATGGTGCATTATAAAAGAAAGATCAAGCTTTTTTCAGTGTGATAATAATAACAATAAAAATAATAATAATTCAAATAAAAAAAAACCATATTATTATTGTTATTATTATTATAATTATTATTTTTATTATTATTGTTGTTGTTGATATTATTATTATTATTATTATTATTATTATTATTATTAATATTATTATTATATAATAAAATCAGTACCCTTCCATCACAAAGCATGCTAGCTCTGTAAATCAATGTATAAGCTATAATAAACTGATAAAATGCTATTAGTAGGCCATATACTTTCTACAGCCTAGTTTAGCTAGTATTATAATATTTCTGAAGAACCGAATATCTCATTTTAAAAGCTCAGCTTACCCAACCAGAGTGTTCTACATTAAAAGAGCATGACATTTATTCACTGTTATTAACTACGTTTCTACCTTTCTTTCTCATCTCAGGGGATGAAACTTCCATTACAGCAGACAGAGAGCCACTCATAGCCTCAGCCACAGTTGCAGGTAGATCAAATGTGTACTGAGCTAAGGAGACAGAAGTCATAATTCATCTCTGGATTCAGTTCAAACCTGTACAAAGCTGAAATGTTCCAAAACTGTCCATAATCAAAAAATCAGCAGAACCTGTTTACCCTGACAACGTGTCTCTGGTCCACTCCATTCTCTTATACTCAAACACTCTCTCACATCGGGCCCCAGTAAATCCAGGCCTGACTGACAGTGGTACTTCACCTTGTCCCCAATTTGAAAGCGGTCTCCAGATCGCATTGCTCCAGGTGGAGTGCCTGGATTTGTGCAGTCCTCACCTAGAGAAGGATTGGAGGTAAATATAAATAAATATGTTTTTATGCTTCATTAACCTTTAAATAAACATCTCCACACAAACAGTTTAACAGTCAGATTAAAAGGTCCACAGCATGTATAACTGAATTCCTTTTTAAAATGAATCATGTTGATGTAGGATGCAGTTCACACACCGGTTCATATTAGAAAACAAATTACATATACAAACAGCTTATTTTGAATTCGCTTTTTTCCCCGATGTCACAAAATCTGACACATTAACAAATAACCACCCACAGAGCCTATAGCAGTTTAGATCCACCCATTTACACTGAAGGTCAAAGTGGTATTTCAGCCTGTACTGTTTTCTGATAGTGGCGCAGTGCAGCCGGTCATTTGCATGTATCGGTCATGTATCAGTCGAATCAGGGGCTGATGGATGCTTACTTTGGTCATCACACACTGGAGTGGTACCAGTCCATTGACCCCATTCTGTGCAGTTCCGCAGGACTGAGCCACGATGAGCAAAACCCTCTTTACATGAAAACCTCTGCATTTCTCCAACTTTGAACCATTGTTTTTTGGGCCAGATCTCCCCATTGTCCAGCTGTAGCTGTGCTAGACAAAGAACATCTAAGAAAGGATAAGAGAGAGAGAAAGAGAGAGAGAAAGTAGACAAGAGAAAAGATGGTGATCACGAATACTGTGTTCCTTTTATAGGAATAGAATTCATCAACTACATGCTAAAAATAAACAACATATTCATTTATTGTAATATATTTTGTTCCTAAAGAAGTAATGCCTAGTCTTGTCAGTGATAAAATATGGCCTGTGCACATGTGAAGTCATGGTTTTTAGCGAACGAATAAAACAGACATATTTAAAGGGGAGTTTCACTGTTTTGTAACCGTGTCTGGATAGTGCAATGGCCTGTGAAGTAGACAGATTACTTTAGTGTGGCGCAATGCTCCATTTTAGAGAAGCTTACCATTTGGGATTTCCTTACAGTGCAGTGATAGGAACCAGGGGTCACAATGCCAATCATTGAAATATAGTCACATTGCCATTCATCTAAAAGCACCAGTGATCCTTTATAAGCATTCACTAACATTTAAACTGTTGATAAAGGTAAAATAGTGGTAAATAGCTTGGGTGACTAGCTTGGGTCAAAAACCTTATCTCCGAACTACTGTAAAGCAATTTCCAAGGACATTGCACAGCGTATCTGTAAGCACTGCATGCAGTAACTTTCTGTGAAAGAGCTTTTAGAGGTGTGAAACCTGAGATGTCTGGTTCCTATCGCCACCATAAGTCTCATTCTGTAAGTTTTTGCAGAACAGAGCATAGTACATCAAACCACTCTGGGATTTAGGATTGGGGTCTGGGATTAATTTCCCTTTGAGTTAGTTTCCTGTAAATCCTTTTATCACTTAGAACACAGAATCTCAGACTTTTGCATATGACTGTAAGTAATACATTCCGAAGCTTACCCTTGCATGTGGCAGTGGACACTCTCTTGCCATTAGGTAGCGCCATGACTGACCACTTTCCATCAGAGTTACAAACTCTGGTCTTCACTGGATAGGGATACTGTCCATCTTTACAGTTATACGTAAGCACACTGTCCACCAAACCTCCGCTGGAGTAGGATACAGTCCCTCCCTTTATGATCTCTGCCTCAGAGCAGTTCTTCTGGGGCTCCTCATAATCTCCATAATCAATTTCCTCTAAAACAAGCCGTGGTTTCACATTAACATTGAGCTGCCATTAATAATGACTGACAATGCATGCGTATAAAAAAAAGGTCATTGAAACAGAGCAGTTTTATTATGAGCATTAGGCAGATGGGAAAACGTGAATTTGAAATATTGTCGTGTGTGGTTTATAGCAACCTGACCTTCACATTTCACCCTGGATGTTGTTGGCTCCCATTTTCCTTTAGAGCTGCAGATTTTTTTGGAGACTGGATAAGGCTTCCATCCATCTGTACAACTGTATGTTACCTCACTCCCAACAGTACCTCCTTTCGAGTACTTTACTGTACCTCCACTTATGGATTCTGTCGTGTTACAGTCTGTCAAGTCCCCATAGTAGTCATAGTTGTAATCATCTGTATGCACTGAAATAGGAAACAACAACTATTAGGATTTCTTTACTTTAATTATTGCCCCATTTTTAAAATCCGCGCTTTAGGAGCCTAAGCTGTGGGCAACAAATAATGTGGAAATAAACACTTAACATTTCAAAACATTTCATCTGCTGTCATTCCATATACGGATCATTCAGCCCGAATCATTCATTCAGTCTTTGAACTGACTCCAGTCTAGAATCCTTTTTTTATGTTTTTATCACCATTATGTTTATTTTAGTGAAATAAGGGCTTTGCATTTCAGTATAAAAAAAATGAACTTTACCAAATAGTCTGCGTTTGACATTTATAGCTAATTTTAAGCATTACCAAACATGCTAGCCAGCACATAAAAAACAAATAAGCAAACACAGCTTTGAAAAGTCCAATAATGCACATTAAATCCTAATATTGTTCATTTAAACATAAACATGTTTAATGAATTGCAGAAAGTATGTGTTTTAGTTATTATGCTTTTTAACAATGATTTTCAGATTTCACATTTACTTCAAAGCATCTAACTGCTCACCATGTGGCCATGAGGGACAGATGCATTCTCACTTCTTGCCCTAAAATGCAGGGGTTTCGGTTGCAATGGCATCTTTTAGTAAATAAGATAGCAAAAATATCGAATAAAACTATTCTAAAATATTCTAATTCAGTTTAAAATTCTGTTTAGTTCAGTTTACACTATTAAAATGATAAATTGGCAAAAATATATCCCGGGACCAACTCTGAATGCCCAAGATGTCACAATATTCCAGTCACACTAGGCCATATGTTTTGGTCCTGCAACTGACTAACTTGTTTTTGGCAAAATATTTTCAAGTCAATGTCTCATATATGTGGGTGAAAAGTGGACCCTAACCTTATAATTTCAATTTTTGGGGTCTTTCCAATAGATTTGCAATTTACTGCCCTTCAGGCCAATGCTATAGCCTTTCTAACACTAATGGCCCGGAGATTGGGCTTCAAGGAAAGGAAATCAGTGAAGCCTCCTCCATTTAAACACTGGGTCCGAGAGGTACTTACCGTGATCCCACTGGAAAAAATGAGACATAACCGGACTGGTAGCCGTAACAAATTTACCCGAACATGGGCTCCTTTCATTTACTTTGTTGACAGTATATCCCTCTGATATTTGACATCGCAATTGAATCTCTCTCTGTATGTGTGGAACAGCTGGTTATGGCAATGACAAGCTCAGGGCCTACTCATTCATGATACAGGTCAGGCATAAGTGTTTTCTTTTGTGTGTGTGTGTTTTTATTTATTTATTTATTTTATTATTATTAATTTTATTATTATTACTTTTTTAAGCATATGCTTCTAAATGTATACAATGAATGTGCATGACTACATATTTATATATGTGTGCACTCTTTTGTTTGTCTGCGAGGCCTTGGGGTGGGTGGGTTTAACGGGTCGGGTTTGTTTGTTTGCTCTTTCTTATTATTTTATAACCTGAAACTTATAAATAATATATATTCTGAAATATTTTTGGAAGTGTACATTTATGGGTTAAGGTTTAGGACAACCATCTCCCAATAAAAGGAACGTATACATCATGCTCTCCGCACACCAAGCTGCCGTTCAAAATTCAGTGTGTTTGTGATGTCAAGCAAAGCAACATAATTCGATTTTAGCCCCGCCCATTCATGTTGAGATTATAAGTAGCGTTTTATATATCGGACTGTTAATTTGAGTAAGTGACAATACAGGGCATCCAATCAGGACAGATCTTATTTACATATACATCATCCTCAAAGGCACAGTAACATAATTATCCTGTTACTATGTTACTGTTATTCTATAGGATAATTATGGCTGTAAAAAAAAAATAAAATATGACAATTTGGTAAAATCAGTAAAATCACTGAGATGGTTTCATGCCAATGAGGGCTAACCTGAAAATCTCTACCTGATTTATCTTTAAACGTGCAAAAGATTGAAATGTGACAACACTGGGAACTCTAAATCTAAGGCATTTATACCAGTCTATATATGTTTTAGACACTAACATGTTACTGTAACATTTCTATGATTATGCTGTGACATGTTTAGTGTTCTTAACAAACCAAGAACATCAAAAAAAACCCTCATTAATTCTACTTCTTTTTCTAGCATTAAAGCTAGCAGCATATAACTGCAGCACTTACCTTTACTGATGCAAATGCACACGATAAAACCTAGGAGATGTGCAGCTGTGAAGCGCATTGCTAACACTTGAGTCTGACCCTTACTCGCTCTCAGCTGTGGCGCATTGTATACTAGCATATTTGATGAGTGATTATTTATTAACTTCCCCAAACAAGACGATGATTGGGCAATATGGTTTGATGGGAAATGCAAAAAAAAACTACTTTTAAAAACAGTAACGTTCTAGAACATGATAAGAACTGTGTCTTCTTTACCTATGTTCTTAGATTAGGTTTCTCTCATGTTTGTATATTTGAAGCTACTGCCATATGGTTATGTTATGTATTAAGGGCCACCGTTTGAATGTGTATGTGTTTGAGATGTAGAGATTAGAGGATCATTAGGGGGAATTTAACCACACACAGCTACCCTAAATCCCCCTGTCACCCCTACCCCACCCCCTGTCCTGGCCTGCTCAGTCCTCTCAGCTGACTTGGCTTTGTGAGGACTTGAGAGTAGGATTCTTTACTTCTTTTATTGTAACCTACCCACCCACACCAAAACAGGACCCGGCAGAGACCACCTAGCCCAGCACTGCTGAATTTACCACCGCTACTTCAGCAGACTAATCAGAGCAAACAGGACCCAGTAACTGGATTTAACCTATCAGGGAACTTTTCTAGCTTATTATAAGGGCTACAGTTTCAATTTAGGTTTAATTAATTCGTTTATTGTGATCTCAGCAGGGTGAGTAATGAAATGTCCTACTGGAAGCTCTACTCTAATGTATTTTAGACTTATTATTAGAGTAGCTTCTCTGTGATAAGAGTGAATGTAGTTACAAATAATGTCAAAGGATTTCTGGGAATGTAAGAATGGCAGATCTTGGAATGTCCAGCGATGACTATGATTTTTATGAGGTAAACAAAAGTTCAGTTTCAGTTTGATATTACATCGTAGAGCCCTAGGCCTTGTTAAAGCTAAACACTGTTATCTTTACCTTTGACCATTCCAGAATGTGTTTTGCAATCCAGCATTTGAGCCAGAGAATGACCATGATGAAACCAAAGAAGCGTTTAAAGTTGTCATTTCCTCTGAGCCTATCAAAAGGCCTGCACGTACGTACATACGGTCACTCAATACCACCATTATATGGGACCACAGAATGGATTTGTTTGGTGGTCTGGTCTTGGAATGCTCTGTAGATTGCTCTGTACATTATTGTAATTTTGCTGCCCTAGCACGCTTGACTATGACGGATAGAATTAGGTTATGCAGAATAGAGAGTGTGCTGGAGCAGGGAAAACATAAACATTGGGTACAATTCTATTCCCACGTTTTTATTGGCATAAACTTCAAATACTGCAGCTGAATGAGTTGCATAGTCGTCAGGGGATTACAGTTAACTGAACTAGTACTAAAACTAAAACTAGAGCTAGCTTATTGTAAAAAAAAAAATTGAAACTAAAAAACTAAACCAAGACTATAACATCTGTTGCAACGTGCGTAAATGAGAGTGCAGAGGTCAAACTCTTCAGTGTTTGACTTTAAGGAGAGAGCATTCATTATACTGAAAACTAAAATATTTACTTTTCAGAAAATAAAAATGAACCAGGAAATGAAAGTAACTGAAACTAAACTGAAATAATAAAACAGTGTTAAAATCTACTAATGAAAATGATACACTATAAAACACATACGACATAAACCTTGTATTATGAAACCACTAAATACACCTGAAGTCCTATCACCAATCATCTGCAAAATCATCTCATTTATACAGTTTCTCACCAGGCTCATTTTAGTGGCTACTACTAGTTTTATGAGACTATTACGTCTAGCATATTTTGTGTGTTTAACTATATTTGTAGAAATGATCAATTTTATCGTTTAAATCTCACATTTCTCTGATTCTCTTATTCTTTTAATGCCAGAGCTGTTAGAGGTATGACTTGTTATGACTTGAGTTAAGTTGTCTTGTCTTCTTGAATACGGTAATGCAGGGCACAGCAACATACTGAGTCTGTGTGCGCTGCGTCTGAGGGGTCAGTGGTGTAGCTGGGGCACACTAGTGGTGTCTGCAGTCGTGCTGGTATTGGTGGCAGTCCTGGGAATCACTCTAGCACTTGTTCTAACACGTGAGTCAGACAAACTCAAACTCCTATTACACTAACACTTTTTTACTCCAAACATTAATGCCACTAGTCAGATTTTCAGTTTCTAGTTGTACTTGTCTTACGGTCCTGTTTTAAATAAGCGTTTTAATACTGGTATTCAAAGTAGACATTCGATTTAAATATATATTTATCAGAAATATGATTCTAATTAACTTGTCTTTGGTTGACAAATGCTGATGCTGGAGCTTCTTGTTGGCCAGCTTCATTTTAAAACTTTACATTCCACCTTCAATCAGTTTCATGTAACCACTGCACCAGATTGAATGTATTAGAATCTGGTGAATAAAAAGCCAACTTTAGCTTAACCATGTTGTAAAACAAACAGGAAACAGGAACTGGACCATCACAGAGCAGTTATTATGTGGGCGGTGGATCATTCTTAACCCTGCAGTGACAATGACATGGTGGTGGTGTGTTAGTGTGTGTTGTGCTGGTGTTTTGAGTGTATACAATTGAGTGTATCAGATTTGAGTGTATACAACTGAGTGTATCAGATACAACATTGCTGCTGGAGTTTTTAAATATTGTGTCCACTCACTGTCCACTCTATTAGACAATCCCACCTTGCTGTTTTAATTTGTTTACCTAGTCCTTTATCAGTGGTCACAGGACGCTGCTCACAGGACACTGTTGACTGACTGGTAAACTATGCTCAGCCCAGCAGACACAGAGATGTTTAAACCTGCAGCGGCACTGCTGTGTCTAAACCACTCACACCAGCACAACACATGCTAACACACCACCACCACGTCAGTGTCACTGCGGTGCTGAAAATTATCCACCATCAAGTGCAACTACATGGTAAGTATAGCTGGTAAAATGGACAGTGAGGGTAGACGAATGGAGGTGTACCTATTGAAGTGGTTGGTGGGTGTATGTTAACAACACTGACACATTACACTTGATGAATGATGTTTTAGCCATAAGCATATTAGTTCAGTTAAATTACTGTTCACAGTTGTAATTGGCTCATGAGAGATTTAGCCTCCTAGTCTTGTTGTCATGATGTGGACGTCTTGTGACTGGTGTTATATCCTGTATAGAAAAGTTAAAGAGGCTTTAAGAACATGATTCAAATATCCTATTATTTATCCTCTTTGTTGCAGAGATAAATGGAGACTCCACTAAAGGAGTACTGTCTCCTCTGGACTCCTGGAGTGGAGGCATGATTCCACATAGTCTCACCCCAAGCCCCACCGTTCTTCAGCCTGTACGCAGCTCACTGTCCCCACAGCCTGAGCAGGCCACCACGTATACCAGTAAGCTTCTGGAGTAGAGATTATTTGCTGATGGTTATTTGCTGCCTGCTTTGTGGTTGCAGTTGCAGTTTATTAGGCACACTAATCATGTACCTACACTCATAGGTCATTTCATTCTGTACACCTACCACACTGGTGCACTTTATATGTACATATGTTGATAAGGTAAGTGTATTCGGCACCAGGAGGAATGGTTTGGTGTCAGCGATCATATGTCCAGAAGACCTGGTGTCACTGTTCCTGGATCCCTACCACAAAATCTGCAGGATCTTAGAATATTCGAGCTGCATGGGATGGTATCTCTCTGCATCTCTCGCTATGGTGTCAGGGCGCCATGTTTGCCTAAGGCAACATTCATGCATCTTGGCTTGGAGTTGTTATGTTATGTTTTGCTAGGTTTGTAATGGTGTCCTGGAATAATCTATCCCATGCAGCTTAAATATTCTCTTTCTTCTGGACGTGTGACATGTGACCACAAACTGTTCATCTTGATGCTGACCACTGTGCCTTCACACATGGATTCATTAGTCGTCTTCATCAAGACAAAAGTGGAACTTGTCACTGCTGACCTGCTGCCATTCTGAGTCACTCCATGGCAGTTTGGCACAACACCATTGCAGTCTTTGGTGACGCTGACTTCATAATGGTCAGTGTGCATGCAGTCCTGCGTTATGCAGTCAGTCCTGTAATCTGATTCCTTCTGTGTGCAACTATTCATGAAACTATTCTTTTAATGATGAGCGTAAATCACAACAAACTGAATGTGAATTGAACGTGCTTTGATCCATTTGGTTAAAGCAGAAAGCACTTGTACTTAGATTCTTCATGGGTCTTGAGAAAACAACAGTCATGTTGTCTGACTGGTGATTTAATACTATTAAAGGGCAGTGGTGATACCTTTAATTTAGGATGATGCCTTCAGATGGGAAGCAAGATCAGTTACTGATCGGCCATGTAGACCTGAAGTTGAATAGTTGCATACAGTGAGCACAATGAAAAAAGACCAATTGCTAATCACAATTATTAATACAGTAGTTAATCATCAATTATTTTCATTATCTTGACGGATCTGGTGTCCTATTGTTGTGTATTGTGCTGGTACATGTGTACTGGGCACATGGACAGAGTAGAATCTGTCGGCATCTAACAAACAATTCAGCAACAGATGGGCTACGTTCGGTAACTGTACAGTATGTTTATTATGAATGTTATATATATTCAGAATGTTCTCTGTTTACAGAATGTGGTGGTGTCCTGACTGATCCAGAGGGGTCTATCAGCTCTCCAAACCATCCTGGCCCATACCCTCCCGACTCCATGTGCGTGTGGGTTATCAGGGTGTCACCTCCATCTCTGGTCCAGCTCCACATCTCCTCCCTGGCTGTTGAAGGACCAGTCCCATGTCTATTTGACTGGTTGGAGGTTAGGGAAGAGAAAGAGCAGACCACTACAGTCAGCAGGTTGGCCCACACTGGATCTGTGTTGCTGTGTAGCATTACATATAAAGTGGAGTCCAAACATTTGGGAACACACTGATATCTTTTCCATTTTAACCTGTAAATAAACCAAGAGAACACCACTGTGCAAATCTGTAAAACTGACCATGTTCAGGTCTTTAGTCAAAAAGTTATTTCTACCTTTGAAGCACATGTTCAGATGACCCTCAGTTGGGTGTGAATTACTTATCAGATGCTTCTGCACAAACTTATGAAGTCTGTGCCAGCTCTAGGGCACACTGTCATTACAGGAGCAATATGAGGTGTTTTCACAGCTAGCATGTTAACTAGTTAATCCAGGCCTGTCCTGTCTCACGTGGGAGTTACTAAAGCGTCAAGTCTGCTATCAGCCCAACATGCTAGAATGACAAAGTAGCCCTGTTGCCCTGAGGGCATATCCTAACCACCTGTCAATCATGTTGAAAGTCCGGCTCCCGATTAGCTTATTTGGGGACAAGTAGCCAGACTGGTAAGAATTGAAGAGGGAGGAGAAGGGTATGACTTTGTTAGATTACGCCATCTTACATATTGCTCCTTTAATTCAACAGAGTGATGTATCATACCAAATGCCTAGAAATTCTAAGATTCATGTAAACATTAAAAGACTGTACTTCTCACTCTGTTTCTTATGTTGATGATCTCTTTTGTAATTAGACACTTTGTATTACATTTGAATTGCCAATTTAAGCATTTTTACCAGTGGTCTCAGACTTTTGGACCCTACTCTATAATAAAAGCATCATTATTATGAGAGCTTGACTCTACTAATGCTTGTGCTGTACTAAAGACATCACTCTCGTGTGCAGGTTCTGTGGTAATGTGGCTCCGCCCACTGTGAACACCAATAGCAGCACTGTATGGGTGTCATTCCGGTCTGACAGCAGTGTGGGAGGCAATGGCTTCATTGCACAATATCATGCTGTCCTTCCATCCCAAAGTGAGCACCTTTTACATCAGTACAATAGTGAGGAACATTGATTCAACTTTGTATTTAGACACATGGTAACATATAGATACATATCGTTTTGCATTTATCTTATCTGTGATTCCTGAGTGCAGAGTTGCTATCCTCTTTAAAGTTTGGAATCATTGTCTTGAAACCTCAAATTATTGCCGATCCCTTCCAGACAGTTCATTCCAGATAAAACCATAATTACGGTTCAGTTTTTTTAAAATGTGGCTCATAAAAGTCTTAAGATTTAGGCCTCCTATTTCTCAGAGACTTGCGATAAGATTACAGGCCTTGCTATTACTGCCTTCTATTATGATCAACACTTTGGCGTTCTTGAGTGGAGGGGGTTGTCATGTTTGGTACCTTCTATAAAATGTAAAGAAAGACAGATTGAATAAAGTTGTATGTTTCCAGTGATAACTCTTTGTCTGTGTTTCCTATCAGAGAGCTGCGCAAGAGAGGAGTTTATGTGTGATAGTGGCCGTTGCCTGTTGCCTGTGTCTGTTTGCGACAGCCAGCCGAACTGTCAGGACCACACAGATGAAGCCAACTGCAGCCATAAACACAGAGGTAGGAGCTCTGAGTACATTCAGCACTGTACAACATGTGGTAAGGAGCTGCATGGTTTGTGTGTTAATAATCCAGTGTATCCTCATCTGTGTTTCACTGTACAGAATGTGGAGGCCAAAAGACTGGACCAAGTGGCTCACTGTCCAGTCCAAATCACCCAAAGCCATATCCTCACCAGCAGGTAAAACCAGTCTGGTCTTAATAGATCAGCACTGGCCAGGCAGTGACCCTTCCCTGCATTAAAAGTAGCTTAGGTAACATCATTAAATGTTAAAGGATTGTAAATATAATGCAATGGTGATGCACAAAAGAAGGTATCACAAGCAACTTGACTGGCACATCGGTTCTTTTATTTCTCCTCTTTTCTGCTTTATATTTCGCTCCATGTCTTTGTTTTTGTTTCCTTTTCTTGGACAAACTCTCTCAGCTGTGTACATGGCGTATATCTGCAGAGCAAGGTCAGGTTATCAAGCTGAGGTTTCACAACTTCAGTTTGGAAACCCAAGACGTTTGTGAGTTTGACTATGTGGAGGTGCATGACAGTGCCAACGCTGGAGATGGGAATGTACTAGGCAGGTAACAATGATCTCTCTTTTGTTCTTTTTATCAGATAAAAAAGAGAAATGAGTTTTTCTCTTATTGCCAAATTATACTTCATGTGGTACAGTTTCAACTGGTTTCATTACGGTCTATTAAATGAAATGAAGTAAAGTAAATAAACAGTTTGGATGAACAGTAGCAATGTTCTTATAGAAATTACACAATGCTTCCGGCAGGGGTGTAGCAGCAAATTCTGGGCCCTGTACACTCTCAATGTCAGTGGGCCCCTATCCATGCCAGTACACGAGGAACGTGAGCAAAAAAAATGGGCACCTCTCCCTACTCGGGCCCTGGGTAGTCAGGTCCACTTTTCCCCCCACTACCACGCCCATGCCGATGGGCATTTCCATTCCTACAGTACAGAAATATTATCAGTTTATATGTATAGACGTATTCAGTATTTTTCTGTTCCTGTAGATTCTGTGGCTCAAGTCTCCCTGGAGACCTGACCTC
This sequence comes from Prochilodus magdalenae, assembly GCA_024036415.1. Classification (NCBI taxonomy): domain Eukaryota; kingdom Metazoa; phylum Chordata; class Actinopteri; order Characiformes; family Prochilodontidae; genus Prochilodus; species Prochilodus magdalenae. Next base: position 49,457 of record JAMWET010001003.1, read on the forward strand.
CACTGGGCCGGCGATGACTGTAGTGTTCGTGGCGGATGAAGGTGTGGCTGACAGCGGCTTTTACGCCTCTTATCAGGTCATCTCTCTTTCTGAAAGTGAGTATTGTGTGGTGGGGCATTTGAACGTACTGTCCTTTGAGAAGTCACTAGGGTGCAGGCACACCACAAACAGCGCTCAATGGAAATATTATACTCTGTGAAGCTGGAGATGATATAACAGTATACTGTGAAACTGTAAAACCACTGCTACTGGTTTTTAAAGCATTCAGTGGGCTACAACATCATACGTCATGGATCGTCTGCCTCTGCGTACCTCTGAGTCATCCTTGAGCATGCTATTCTTAATATTCTTAGTGTTCTCTACATGTTACAAAGCACATTCATAGATTATTTGATTGGTTAATATTCAACATTTTAGAATACAGCAGCTTTCTGCAAGCCTGCATGCATGTTCTTTCTTTATTCATGGTATAAATCAGGTTGCCTCAGACTCTGGCAGCGCTCCACTCCAGTACCATGACATCCATAAAGTAGTGTATGAGTATAGATCTTAAATGCATGCTTGGTTCTGCATGAAATATCCAAACTGCTTTCTGCACTGCTGTCAAATGAGCCTTTAATATATTCTTTTGATGGAGTTTCAAGTTAAATATTGAATCATCTCCAAGCAGAAACAAGGCTGAAGATAAAGGCAGCTCTGCTTCTAAAAGAAAACATGAATACATTTCTGAGAGCAGTTACAACAAAGTTAATCTGTGAAAACTTTTATTTGGAATGCCTGATAAGGGGTCATATAAACTGTAGATGTTCCAGTGCTTCCCAATCCAGATCCAGATCTTACATACACTCATCATCAGAAGAATAGTTGCACCCAGAAGGAAATGTCAATATTGCAATGCTATTTAGAAGGAAGATAAGTGTTACCAGGAATAATAAATGATGATGAATTTAGAAGCAGTGTCAGTATGGCGTTTTGTCATGATTTTCGCCTGTGCAACCTGCCAGACGCCTCAGCATGGAGTTGTAGAGGTTCCTAATGGTGTCCTGAGATAATCCATCCCATGCAGCTTTAACATTCTCACACAGTTCCTTCTGCATTACCTCCTGCCATTCTGAGTCAGTCTGAAAAGACCCCATTAAAAAGTCTTTGGCGGCGTTGACACGACGTTGACACGGCATTAAGGGCAGCCATCGTAATGGCCGTCCTGTGCTGTGCAGCCGTCTGCCAAAGGTGCTGGTACTAACAGCATGACTTATTTCTGCTTCATGAATGTCTGCAATGGCTGTTGGGTCAGTCCGGTAGAGTAAGGCCTGTCCTTGCTTACATCAAATGTGCGATCGAGGATGAAACTGTTTGAATTATTTGTATATCAAACCTACCCAGCAAGTTTTATTTCTGTCAGGTGATTCCTGCAACTATTTATTCATTGATGAGTATATATATGAACTATGGAATATGCTCATACTGAAATGATTATAGCTGTAAAAGGAACACAGTGGTAATTATATTTTATAGGAACCTGCAGTCCTGAGCAGTTTGCCTGCACCACAGGAGAATGTCTCCACCATGACTGGCTGTGTGACGGGTGGAATGACTGCGCAGATGGTGCAGATGAGCAGAACTGCAGCTACTCCACCTACCCTCCTTTCAGTAAAAACATTCATTTATAACTGTAATAAAAAAGTAGAGTCATAAAGGTGTGTTACAGTCATTTTGCCATAGTGTCTCTGTATTATAATGCACAAACCACTTAACAGTTACTATAACATACAGCTGACACAATTCAATTCCTGTGTGCAGTTATAGGTGTGTGGAGTACCTTCAGTTGATTTTGTGACTTCTCTACTACAGTTTCATCCTGTGAGCCCATTCAGGTGGAGATGTGCCAAGGTCTCAGATATAACCTCACATCCTTTCCCAACATATGGCTCTCCATTGCTGATCAGAGAGAGGCTGAGAACATGCTACGCCAGTACAGGGTAAGAAACTACAATACCCACAATTCTGCTCATCAATGAGACTATCTGCTTCAAGTATTTTTAAGTACTGTTGTTCATCATTTAATAGCCCTACAGTCACACGGTAATGGTGGGCAAAACTAATACAGAAATTGTTTTTTTCTTTTTTTAAATAGTGGTTGAAAAGAATGGAAGTACACTAATAAAGTTAAAAATGAATCACAAGTGAAGAATTAAACACCCAGAAAGTCTTTATTGAACTTAATAGTGGTTCAGTTATATATATCTTCAATAATCTGCTCTCAAAATTGAAACCAGTGTACTTGGTCTTTTGTGTCTGACAGAAATGTGTGCCTGTAAGTCACAATACAGACTAATAAACTAGTTGAATAGCATCCCACAGACCGATCCCATTTTCCCAACAGCATTTTAGTTTTAAGGCCATGTTATCTGGAAGAGAGAGCATTCAGTGTGCGACCATTTAAGAATGGTCTTTGTGCTAATATACTTTTGCTTTACTGACCACAAGTGGGTGTTACACAATCATCCGCACAAAAAATATTGATAAGATGACCTTAACCTTGAAATGGTTTGGGGAATCTGGGGCCACTTTATCAGATACACTTACCTTGTTGGTAGGCGTCCGACTTGTGTTAATCAACAGTGAGCTGCTTTTAACCACAGTGCACAGCGATGGCTGGCTATTTTTCTCAGCCCAGTAGTGACTTTAACAATACCACTCCCGTACTGGTATCACTGCTGTGCTGTGAATGTTAATGCTAATGTAAGGTGGTCATGTGGGGTTCCCTTTTCGTAGACAGAAATAATAAAGGAATGAAAAATTGTGCAGATTCACACGGGCTGCTCAGGCCCAGGTATGTAAATGCAATAAACTAGTGTATATGCGTTCTTGTCCAGGTGCTGAAGGAGCTTGCATGCTTTGAGCCACTGAGGCAGCTGGTATGTGCTATGTTCTTGCCGCAGTGCACCCTGCAAGGGGGTGTGCTACAGCCTTGCAAGTCCATTTGCTCAGCAGCAGAGCAGCAATGCGGCAGAGTACTTGACCTCTTCAGCCTGACCTGGCCCTTCAACTGCCACCTACTGCCTGACTCCCAAGATCCTATGGAGTGCACCCTCCCTTAGCAGTTAGCTTAGAAAGACTGAATGCTGGCTTAAAATAACGGCAGGACTCCGCTGGCTGGGGTTCTCTGTGGATTACTGCACTGTATGGATTATTCTGTGGATTCCAGCAATTTGTTGTACTGATGGCCAAATGAACATTTTTGCATTAGGTGTAACGCTATTAGAATCTCTTCATTGTTTAAGGGAAGGTACCAAAAGAACTACGAGTGACAAACTCTTTCTCAAGCATACTGCTGCTGCAGTTCAGGTTTAAACTCTGCTCAAACAATTAAACCACTGCTGCTATTGCTGCAGGATCAAGAATGCTGGTGCAAAATGATTAGACATATGAAGCAAAAACATGATCCTTCATGACTGATGTAACATTTTTTTAAACAAATGAACTATTTTAATATTATATTACAACAAATTACAATAGGTTTAATAATAGTGGGCTTAATTTGGGATAATTGGGGTTTTAGGAACAATTAACGAGCAGTTTAGAAGCTGTCTTTCTTTTGGTGGAATTTATGTATTCAAATAAATAGTTTACTTTGTAAATATGCAGTTGACTGGCAACAAATAACTGCAGATTTACTGGCAGGAGGTATTCAATATATACACAGAATGTAAAAAATGTCCTTGCATTGTTAGGACAAAAATTGGTATGATGCTGTAGCCATGCTAATGGGGTATTTATACGTTTGTGATTTGCCATTTAGAACCTGAATGCAGGGTTTTAACCCATTTTGTTTTTATACTGAGCTACATAAATGTCATGATCACTGAAAACAATTCCATGAACTCTAATGGGGCATGCCACTGATTTTTCAAACACGAATAATAAACCACTGAATGATTCAGTGGTCGAGATGTAAACAGTGATTCAGAGTGGTTTGATATAAAATGTTTCATTTGCAGAGAAACCTACTCACTTTTATTCAAATGGGCTATAAAGGAAACAGAGCTCCCTTCATGTAGCCTGAATAAATATAATAAATTAATTCAAATACATTTTTGGCAAAAACTTTATTGCAAAACCACTGTAAAACAATGTCTCAGATGTAAATATTTATAACCACTTTATTTAATAACTTTCTGAATTTTTGCTGGTCATTGTCTTGATCTCATCAGCACCATTGTGATCATTTCTAACTCAGCAAGTTTCTCTAGTACTAAATGGTGTAGTTCCCTTTTCACAGCTCGTCTTTTCACCTGTGGTCCGACAAACTATTTTTTGCTTGTGAAGTGAATTTGTCAGATTCGAGATAATGACTGGTGCATCGCGTCTGCCATTGCAGTGTTAAATGTTTGTGTATAAGAATACAACATGCTCAAGAACAATTCATTCAGTAGAAGCTTTTAATAAAAACGGTTTCTGAGGTCTTGCTTCACTTTGTATGAAATTAAAGTAGCAATTTATCTCTTAAACACAAGTTTATTGCATTGTCTGGTACAAGGCCATGTCTTGAAAGTAGTGTGACATGATTAAATACTTTTCCAAATAACGATGTTTCAGTAAAACTCATTCCATTGTCAATACATACCACTAATATTTTCATACACTACATTGTTTTCATACATTCCAGCCTCCAAAAAACTCACTTTAACAATAAAACCATTCACCATTACACGTAACGGAAAAAAACACGTTCCCTGAGTGTAGGGACACAAACTGCATAGTTCCTACTGTATTCTATCCTTAATGTTTGCACCAGTAGATGGAAATAGTCATGTTAAGGCCCAGTCCTGGTCGCTACTTCCACTAAATCATTCATTGTATCTCTTAAGAACTAAATCATCAGTCTGTTGGGTTATTAAATGGGCATAACGAGTTTGAGTGTGTGGTCCAAGGCTACTGCAGTCAGGCCCCAAATTCTGTACTTAGCGTTGTGAAACACAGGAAGAGTGTAGCCGTAACGGTCACCGGTCCGAAAATGAGTGTAGCCACGGTTCTGTGGGTCGCATACATGAGCTACAGTCAGGGTAAAGATCTCCTCCACCTTTGGGACACAGATAAAGACAATGAGGCACACCTAGCAACATTTGAGGATAAGCATTTTAACAACACAATTTACCTCAGTTGGGTTGGGACGGAATGTTAAAGCCTCCAGTGGTCCAAGGTTGGCTAAAACAGGAGCGATCATCATTCCTGACTAAAATAAATAAATAAATTAATTAATTAATTAAAATGATGTGACTGTGTCTTACATGACATTTCTGATCTCTTTTAAAAGTTATATTAGGCCATAATAAAAATGCATCAAAATCTACCGATCAAAGATTCACAAGGTTCTTTCTAAAAATGACCACATACAATAACATCTTTGTGTTTAGGAGGCTCTCTAATGTTCTCAAACTGTACAGTTGTATAACTGTTTCTCTCTCCCCTCTGTTCCAGCTCAGTTAATCTCAGTGTCTGATGATTATTTAACCGCATTAATATTGGAATTGTCTGGTATTAAATTTAAGAACTGTGGGGAAAGCTGTGGTGTGATAAGACAGTGTGCTTGGGAATTTAAAAAAATTAATCAAACTGCTTAGTAACATTTACCGCATCACGCAGTGGCTTCAGCACCCCCCACACTTTATTTTCAGTCACAGCAATCCCCAGTTCCTCCCTGGCTTCTCTCAGCGCTGTGTCCACAACATTTCGATCAGAAGGGTCTCGCTTCCCCCCTGCAAAACTGTACAGAGAAAACAAAACGTTTTAAACAGACGCAAATAAGAAACGTAAAGACAACATTTATTCAGTCATACTAATTTACAAAGCTAGCTTTTGTTAATTGTCAGAGAGCCACTGTATAGTTAGTATTACTCAGCTGTATCTGCCACGTCTTGTCTATAAAAAAAAAACTTCCATAAAACTGCAATAAAATACACTTATGACAAAAATCAATGGGCAGTTTATACAAAACATATTTTTATGTATTCTTCAGGCTGTGAAACAGTATAACCTGTTTTGTAAGAAACGTTTTTCACAGATAACCTTTCAGACGTTGCCTAATCATGTGTGGACACTAGGATATGTTAGGATATGTGAAAGTACACAGATTTCTTTTCTCCAAATGATCAACCTCGGAACAGCAGTGAGCATTAAATGGGATTTGTACCTGACATCTCCTTTGTGTCTTCCCCTCAGTTTACTGGATCTCAGGGTGAACAGAAAAGAGGGATCTCCCCCAACTGTGCATAAAGAAACCAGCACAGCTGCCCAGCTCTTCCCCCTTTCCTTCTCATACAGTGCAATGTTAGGCTGCAGGTGCTCTCTACAGCGGCCCTCGTTCCCAGCTGAGAGACACTCTTCTAGGGTGGCATGGTGTTGTACTTTCTTGTGCAAACCACAGGCTTGGGCTGTCAGTAATCCACAATGGCTTCGTTCTGCTGGGCTTGAAGTCCAAAGCCTTCTGCTCAACTGATACGTCCTACTTATTTTGCCTTTAAAATATGTGGCCCCTTTTACTTTAGGGTAACACTTCTGACTTGTGATACCACAGTTTAGGTGTGTTGTCCAATTTGCCACTGAACATCTGTGCTTCTCTGTTTGGTTTTCAGGCAGAAGGCACTTGTTAGAAGCAGAGTTCCTGATACAATGTGGTAGGATCTTAGAAGCGACTCCTCTAAGCACATTTTCCTGATGAATCACATTTTGGGAAGAGACTGGCGGTTTAACAGAGCAGCTTGTGTTAATAAGGCAAGAGAATGGCTTTTCTTGCGCAATACAAGTACTGTTCCATGACACATGCTTACAATGCTGTTTCCACTGAAGTCCTTTCTCCCTACTAAAAGGGCCAAACTGTCGTGAGAGGGAGCTATTGCACAACGTCCTTCCGAGAGATGGCTTTTGGGAGTGTCTGACTGTCATAAGCAGTGATCTATGCGTCCCCAGGAGGCATAATGACGTCACAAACTGAGAACTCCTAAACATCCTGCAACAAAAACAAAAGCTAAAGTGAGCACTATTTACAGACCTATATGAACGGCTCTATTTATTAGCAGCACATTTTGTTTACTAAAATAATCCTTCATGTGTTTGATTGAGTTAAGATCACACTGGGAAAATCAATATATTATTTCTTTATATGTAGAAGCCCATACAATGGCTTAAATATTTAAACACTACAAGCAATAAGCACTTATTAAAGCTCAACTTGATTAGCAGAATTAAACTGAGATCTTTCAGACTGTGAAATCACTTTTACTAGCTATCACTATCAAATGTAATATCATGGTCAACTGTGAGAAGAAGCACCATGCGTCTTGTGGTCACCTACGGACTGTACAAACCTTTATTTTAGAAAAGTTGGGACAGTGTGTATACCTAAAATATAAAAATTTGGGATAGCGGTAATTTAAGACTAGGTATATTTTTATATATTGTAAAATGGTTAACTGTATCAATTGCCCTGCTTTTTGATAGGCTATTTGTTGTATCAATCAATTATCCTTTCATTTAGTATTTACTGAAGTGTAAATGTTATTTGCTGTGATGAGCTATATTGTACTTGTTTCTGTTACTTCGCCAAGATTACGTGAGGATGTATCTTTAGCACAGTGTGTGAACTGTAGACTTTCATCTACAGATTACATATACTGGTAAAGAAAGCACGGGTTTTAGGTTTCTAACTTCAACTGGTTTGTGCCCTGTTTCCAATTGCCTTAGGATATGATTATGACAATGACAGGATATGACAAACATGAATCCGTATATGTCCAAAACAATCAGAAACAGATGAGGCAATTGTGCTTGGGTATGAAAGGAGCACCCATTATGCTGTCCTTCATTAGAGGGTTGAGGCATGCCACTTACTCTCACTGAGTGATTAAAAGGATTTCCATGTATAAAGCACATATATCAAAATATCAAAAGACTCAAGTAATCCTAAAAAAATCCCTGTGCATAAAGAGCATGGGCATAAAAACAAAACTGAATGCCCATGTAGCACAGTAATAAAGGGTAGCAGGCTTCTGAATATCATCTGTCCATCTACTCATAAGTGGGTAACTTAACGGGTTACTTGCACATTTTAGAGCAACATATGTTGCCTTTTAGATGACATCTGAAGTAACACAGTGGTAAACATCCTGCTGTCACACCTTTTTGGAAAATGCAAAGGTATCAAATTTGGAATTAAGATATATTTCTAAAAAACAAACGATCAAGTCTGCAGAATAACACATAACATCAAACAGAATTAACCAAACACTGTTTTTTGTGTTTTGTTTTTGTTTTGCATACCACAGGGAGTAGCAACTTCTTCGATTCCAAAATGAAAACCTAACAAAACATAATACACTCCTCGTCAAAGGAATAGTTGCACCCAGAAGGATTTAACCAACAGGAATGGAAGATTTGACATTGTCATTGAGATGCAAAAGATTTAAGTTTTATAATCGGCTCTGCATGTGAAGTAAGTAAGGATGGGCCTTATCGCTGTACCTGACTGACCTAACAGCCACAATTTCAGACATTCACAGAGCAGCAATGCCCTCGATGAGTCCACTAGCCGGCTGCACAACGCGGGACTACATGCACTCTTAATGACAACTGAACGGTTTGTTGTCACCAGCACATGTCCTTGTGTCACTCCACCTCCACTCCTACCACAAAATGTGCAGGAACTGTGTGAGAATATTCACGCTACACTAGAGGATTATCCCAGGACACCATTAGAAACCACTAGAACACCATGCTGAGACGTAGGGCATACTGCAAGACACTGCTTCTGTATGTGTAGCTCAATAAATATTGCCCACATCAGTCAAAATTTATCATCATTCATTGTTTTTGGTACCCTTTATCTTCCTTCCCAAAAGAATTACAGTCTGACACTTCCCTCTGGGTGCGACTATTGTTTTGATGAAGAGTGTATGTATCACTGCATATATCGCATTTCTGAAGTTGTCACAGAAGTTGGCTTAAACAAAAAGCAAAGCCACATTTACGAAAGGAGAATAAACATAACTAGTACAATGAGTTTCATTTATTTATTTTAAAGCAAAAAAAAAAAAAAATCACCCAATGGATTTAAGCAAAGTAATATAATAACACAATGCCATCAGGCACTGATATCCAGTTACACTTGTTTCAGTGTGCTTTGTGGGAGTCTAGACATTTTTAGGACTCATTTGTTTTCTAGAACCACTGATGACACCCATGATAAAAAACTGGAGATAAACTGCAAGCTGGCACACATTTTTACAATAACGATGGCATACCGCCTATGCCAGGTTACTGGATCTCACTTTCGCACGACCAGCTCCGCTAAACTGAAGATATGGAGCCCTAGACCTGAAGGGGCAAAGTTGATGTGATGACCCTGACTCAACTAGTGTACCGAAGCTGAAGCATGTGAGCTGGAGCTGGGAAAGCTCCGTGTCACAGGTTTTGGGTTTCAGGTAACCGTATACTGTTATCTTCTGCGACCAGCCCATGAGACCCTGAGGCCAGTCTGGTTATCTGTCACAGTGGCATGTTGTGGTACACGTATTAAGTGTGTCAGTGTATTGCCTCTTTTGAAAGACACCTGGCGGACCGAGCTGGCGTCTCGATGGCTCTTTGTGAGCTCGACACAAACACTGAATTTGAAATGTTACTAAACACAGAGCTTAATAGTTAGCTTATAGCTAATGTAGCTAAACGTTTCGTACGTCAGTGATTAACTACAGCGTTGTTTTTCTCTGAGACATGAAGCTTATAATGACTTATCAACATCTAAACCATGCCACTCACTACTTAAGACAGAATATCTGCTGGTAGGTAGCTAGATATATATCTCACCAGCTCGTTAACACTTCTTTTGCAACATTAACACCAGCCATCCCTCAATACTAACACAAAACTGTCATTAGCATTAGCATAAATGCTAGCCGACAGGCTATCAACACACAAGTAAGCGGTCCTTTGGCAACGTTTAGCTACATGAGCTGTTTTGGGAACCGAAGACGCCGCAGAACTAAAACCCTGAGGCGGTTAAACAAACTAAAACACGTTCATTCAGTAAAAAAGAGGAGAGTGTTTTTCCTGAGGCCACTCACCTTGAACAGGACTGACATACACCAAGCTTTTCCGGCTGCTGGTGGGGTTGCCAGTTGCAAAAATAACCCCCTTTTGGGAGCTGAATGAGCCCCCAGTCTCTGCAACAGGGCAGTGTTGTTTACCTGACTTACCGCAGGACTCAATTAGCAAAACCCTGAAACTACCAATGTGGTTTCCACCATACTGACCCTCAGTGGACTACTTCCTTAGACTTAAATACCTAAAGGGCAACCCCACCGATTTACAAAATTTCACAATTAATTTGTGAAGATGTGCAACTCTATTTCCAAAAAGAGGTGTGATGTTCAAAATGTAAATAAAAACAAAACGCAATGGTTTACAAATAATATTTACCTGTTTAACTAAAAACACTAAAAACATTAAATACTAATGATAATCTTTTTTTTTAAATATAAAATATATGTAACTGACCGAAGAAGCTAAATAAGGTTCTCTTTCGTATGTACCATATACATTTGAATAAGCTTTAAAAGTGATTCTCATGGTTTCTTCTATTACTGTTAATGTCTGTGCGTAAATAAACACTTTAGGTTGCCACCAGTATTAATAAAGTTATATAAAGATATAAACAAAAGACTGATAAAGTTGTGTGATGCTAAACCAATACTTGGTTGAACATCAAGTCAGTAGCATGACTGGGTATGAAGAGAGCTGAGAACTTCAGAAGTAAGGATTGGGAGGGGTTTACTACAAGCATGAAAACAATTCAAGAATTATATTTCTCAGCATAAAATGGCAAAGAACATGTGGATTTCATCATTCAAATATTCTAAAATCCAGAGAAACCTCTTCGTGCTAAGAACAAGGCTGAAAATCAATGCTGTATGGCTGTGATTTTACTCAGGTGTGAGTTTATGAGTATTCAGGCAGCACTACCTAAAAACAGACATGATTCTGTAGGGGAAATCACTGAGAGGACTCAGGATCATTTCCTAAAACCATTATCTGTGAACACAGTTCATTGCTTTACCATGCAAGTAAGAAACCATATATAAACAGGATCCAGACATGCTGCCGCCTTTTCTGGGTCAGAGCTCATTTAAGATGCAGTGAAAAAAGCATCCTGTGGTCCAGCGAATCAAAAGCTGATATTCTTTTTGGAAATCACACCATGTCCTTCAGGCTAGAGAGGAGGGGGACCGTACGTCACACACTTCAAACACCAACATCGTATAGTATGTGGGTGCATTACAGCACATATATCTGTCCCAACATTTCTGAAATGTGTTGCTGACATCAAACACAAAAACACAAAAATGGATAATAATAATAATAATAATACAGTTTTCAGTTTCAACGTTTGATGTGTTGTCTTTGTGCTATTTTCAGTTAACTATGAGCTTTAAATTACCGTCATTGTGTAATGTGAAATAGTCTGTTGTGTATACATTTAAAAGCTGGTTTGTTCACAAAAAGAAATTTCTTACTACCTACTAACTACATGTTTTACAATGAGGGGCATGTTGGATGATCTTCCCGTGTCTGTGTTCTCCTGGATGCTCCAGTTTTCTCCCACAGTTGCAGTCAGGTGAATTGGAGACATGCTGTCAGGTTAATTGGAGATGCTAAATTGCTCCTATGTGTGAGTGTGTGTGTGTGTCTGCCCAGTGATGGACTGGCTGCCTGTCCAGGGTGTATGCTGCCATTGGGATAGGCTCCTGCAACCCCTGCAATCCAGATGGATAAAGCTGTTTAGAAGATGAGTGAGCAAGAGTGGGTTTTGTAAGTACTGTTGTGGGGCAAAATGTCTTACCCAATAAGCAGCGATGTGTAGATAAACCTCACCATATTGTAGCACCCGGCTTTTTGGGCCATGGCCATGTGGAACAGCAAGTGCGGACCATGGCGCCACGGCAGCAGTAAGAGAGACTTTAAACTTGCGGATGGTTGGGACTGTGTGCTTAAAGCTGTATATATATACTGTTATGTATTCCATGGGTTATTATGTGCTGTGCTGTGCTGTAAGGTAGTGCTGCAGTGTTGGTGCCCACTGTTAGGGAAATTTGTATGGCTGTTGATGACCTGGCTGCTGTTCCGTCTGTTCAGCAGCACCTGGCGGTGGTTTCCATAAATGAGCTTTTATCTAAAGCACCATGTTTACTCTACTCCCACACCACAGAATTAAAAAGGCAAGTTCTCTACAAATAATGCCGAGTTTCCAACAATTAAACATTAGAAGAAAAAAATCAGGCTCCAAGAAGAATGCTCAGAACTTGGTAGCTTGAGTAAAATACTCGACTTCCGTAGTTAAAATGCTTGCGTAACACAACAGAATGTTTAACACACCCTTGTTTCCTTTTAAATAAACATTTTGATATCTATGGTGGGGCTGAATGCAACTCGGATCACCATGAAACACTTATAACTTCATGGTGGAAATTCCCAAAAGGCCTACTGGCTGCATGCACCACCTCTGTCATTCAGGGTTTTCTCTGTGAAACTGCTTACAGAGGTTAAAGATGACACATCCAGCCATCAGGTCTCCCACTAGTCAACCTCGTTAACATGCGTTGTTTTAATGTGTAGTGAGTTAGCTAATGTGCAGCAGAACCTGTTGGATTGCCCTCTTTGAATTCCTTTGAGCCTAGATCATTTAAACTGACGACATTCTCCAATTGAAACCGGTGTGACTTCACACCTTGTCCCCGTGATGCAGCTGGAAAGTCCTACAGGACCTGTTATACCTGTCATTAACTCCACCCACACAGTTTTAAAACCTAAGTCTTTGTGTTGTAAGATTTAAACCGTCTCTACACCATCTCTGGGGACTTCATCTACCATCTCCAGTCATGGCTACCTCCAGCTGCCATCCAGAGGAGTTTTCATGCCCTGTCTGTTTGGAAGTATTGTGTGACCCTGCTACACTTCCTTGTGGTCATACCTACTGCCTTCAGTGCATCCAGAAGCACTGGGATAAAGCTGCAGCGAAGGGTATCTACTCATGCCCTCAGTGTAGGCAGGTCTTTAAACCGAGGCCCACTCTGGGCAGGAATAACATGCTGATGGAGGCAATGAAGAAACTGAGGGTGCAGGAACAGGATCAGCCTCCCTTACCTGGTCATTCATCCCTTACCCCATCTGCTGCGGTGTCTTCTTCTCAACCGACACTTCCCAGGGCTGAATCCACTGTTGAGGATACCTCAGTTCAGGGTGGGTTATATCCTCAACTCCCTTCTACCACCCCCAACCTGTGTCCACTACACCAGCAGGTCCTTGAGCTGTACTGCTGTGATGATAAAGTGAGTGTCTGTGATGAATGCAGTCTCCTGGGACATAAAGGCCATCGGGTGGTCCGTCCAGATGAAGAAATGGAAGAAAAACAGGTATGGAACTGATTACCTTTAATATATAGTATAATGCATTTAGGGGATTTTAAATATACATGGTTGATTTGTTTGCTGTTATTGTAAATAGCAAGAGCTGGGCCAAAAGAAGGAAATGATCCAGAAGCGTATTCAAGCCAGAGAGAGGATTATTCAGACACTACCACAGATTTTTCAATCTCATAGGGTAAGGCCTGCACCTACATCTTTCTACTTCAAAGTGAATTTAGAAAATAAATTGAGCAAATTATGTTACATAGAAATATCTACCATGTTCAACTGTGTCCAGTTGTAGGTAGGTGGTTATTAAACACTGGTTGGACACAAAGAAAATTTCTGGACTATGAAAATTTGAAGAGGTAAACAAAGTCATTCAGAGAAGGATGGGTTCCCCTTTTGAGTCTAGGTTCCTATTGATCTAAGGGGGTTTTCCCTGACACTGTAGCCCTGGGCTTGCTCACTGGGGTCATCGGCCCATATTCTCTATAAAGGTGCTTTGTGACCACATCTGTTGTTAAAGGCGTTATATATCTCAACATGACTTAACTTGACATGTAGGTAAATTGGTGATGTCTATATCTGCCTAGTAGACATCGCTCCTTTCACCAGCACTGTGCATTGCACCATTTCACACCAAACCACTCGAATGGTTCACATTTCAGGGATTATCCTGCACTGATTCACTCTGCAGGGTACATAGTCATTTGTATCTTCTTGTATGTTAGAATGTCATTCAGGGGCTGCAGAGGGACAGCCTGGGGACTGTTGCTGATTCAGTGAAGAGTGTGGAGTCAATGAGCTCCCAGGTCATGGAGCTCCTTCAAGCTTATGAGGCCTCCTCTTATAATAGTATAGAGGCCCATCGATACAGATTGCAGCAGGAGATCAGCCAGCTCCACAGACAAGAAGATGAACTGAACAGATTAGCGAACACTCAGGACTCCATTCAGTTCATAAACGTAAGTAGGAACTGTCGTATTACAAGTCATTTCCTTGTATGGCTTCTAGATGTAATAGTGCAGGCAACCACAGACCCCATTGTAAAGAGTTTTCTTAATGCTGTCTGTTGCAGGCTCTTGTCACTGCAGGTACTATGGACCAGGCTGAAAATTTCCAGCTGGAGATTTCCCGCCCAGAATCAGTGGAAGCTGGTATCAGGTCAGCTCTGGAGACTTTCAGGGAGGGGCTGAATGACCTTTGCAAAGGAAGCCTGGCTCAGATCTTCAGAGCTGGTATGATTGTGTCCAACTGGACTTGGTTTATCATATTTATAATTGGCCTATAACACAGAAACTCATGTCATACTACCACTAAAAGGGGAATGCCACAGAATTTTATAGGGCTCTATTTTCCAAGCGTCAGCTTTCAATGCATCAGTTTTATCTGCATGCAGATCACTGTCTTTCCATGTGACAGCTTCATGTGTGAAAGTTTTAGAGCCATGAAATTATGTCTGGGTTCTTTCACCATCTCATTTTCAGTGTTTTTTAGTTGTTACATTTTTGAAACCACATGCTGTGTTATTTTCCCTGTAGTGAATGAAGCAGCAACACCAACACCAGCACCAGCAGCTAATGCTCAGGCATCAGAGACAGGTCCTGTCCCAAGTGATCTGCAAGCAGGTTTGTATGTTTGTGTTTTTCCGAGCAGAACGAAGACCTGCTATTTATTGTAGCCCAGATAATGTTTTCCATGCTGTTTGTTTCACAGACCAGTTCTTCCTGTTACTCTTATTTTTGCGTTGCATTTAAAAGAAGACGCTACACATGTCAGTCACATAATGTCAGAAGAGTAAATGGAATTTGTCTTGAGCCGAGTATTGGAATTCAATATTTTTATGGTATGGGCCAAATTAACCGGTTATATTAATTATCTGTGCAAAATTTGAATATCTAAACAGTCCAAATATTATTCAGCATCAGTGAGTCGATGACTTGTTCAAATAGGCTGGAGACTGGTTAATAAGTATGTTAGTAAAATAATAAAAATCTAAATAATTAATAAATTGGTATTGAAGCCAAGGTGTCTGTGTCATCAGTAGCAAAAATGTTCAACAATACCCAAATATAATCATGTCCAAGATAGCCTTCCCTAGCTTTAAGCTGCACCTGTCTTCTCTTTAGCTCCTGAGACAACACCTTCATCTAGCAACAATAAACCTGAAGTCACAACACAACATCCAGCAGTACATCAGCAACCAGCAGCTCTGGCTGCAAACCCAGGTGAATATGCAGAACATACAAATTGCAATGGAAGAACAGAACTTTCTCGGGTTTATTTTTATGCTCTGAGTGACTTGTTTTCCCTTCGTCTTTGCAGTGAAGGAAGCTGCTGCCTTTAGTACAGAAAACCCAGCGCCTAAAACCAGAGAAGAAATGCTTAAATGTAAGTGCATATTTCATTTAAAAAGGTAAACATGTCAGATAAGACACTGTTAGTGGCCTCATTAACTTTCTCCAGGTTAGAATATATGAAAGAAAAGCTGACCTGCATGTAGAAAAGGCTACGTATAATTAAAAAATAATCCTCATGAAGGAGTCTTTTAGGATCTTCATAAAACATCATTCTCTACCAAGTAACAATTATGACATTATATCATTATGACTTTTGTGACTATGAGGGTCACAGAAAATGTAGTTTAGTTGTAATATTGCACCACTAAGACTTTATTATGTAAATTATAGCATAAATTAAGCATAAATTATTACCTCAATTCACATCATATTACTGTATGATTGGCAACATTTATTCTTATTGGCTCTATGCAGTGTCGCATATCGTCTTGTGTTCAACAGTTTTATGCTAACGGGAGGCTAAAAAGCACTAAACAAGTTTTTTTTTTTTGCATCACAAATTCAATGTTGAAACGATAGTTTATTGCATATGATAATTAAGAAATAACTGGGAAAATCGTTCTTATCTTTACTTCATATAGAATACAAATTGATTTGAATTGAAACCAGTGTAGCTCTTCTTGCTTAGTGATATGGCAATAAACTTTAAAAGTCACACTACTCAGAACCCAGTGACGTCTATACCCAACTACACCCTAAACATTACGTTCATGCAAAGCAAGGTCTTCACAAAATGTTTATTATGCATTATTATACCTAATGATGGCACCATTAGTAATTATAACATAATAAACCTCAAGTTTATTGATAATCTCAATATAATTAATATTATAATGAATTTGGATGCAAATTAAACTTTTTAGAAGTGTTAAATTTGGGTCTTTTTAGCTAAAACTTTGTAATAAAATCCTTAAAATAAAATCACACATTTTTTGAGCATGTATATTTCCATAATGTCATCTGCAGGTATATTTGTACATAAAAACTGCTCTAGATGAATCAGTTGTGAGAAATACTACAGCTTTCCCCAAACATAATACCACAATGAACTACAGTTACATGAAAACGTACCAGTTTTAACTGACTTATGTTGTCCTGTGGAAGAGACCCAGTACAAGGCAAAGCCTCTCAGTTTGAGTTGTATTGTTTAACAGGTTTAAACTGAGATGGTCCATTTATTAATAATTCAAGGACATTTGCACATTAATCGTGTTTAAAAGTAACAGTGAAAGCCTCTGTTTATTCCAGTCCGCTTTGAGCCCACACTCGATCCCAACAGTGCTTTTCGTCACATTCGTTTGTCTGAGGGAGATCGCAAGGCCACACTCCGTGCAGAGAATCAGAACTACCCAGAGCACGCTGAGCGCTTCCTGTACTGGAGACAGGTCATGGGTCAGGAACCTTTAGCTGGAAGCCCTTACTACTGGGAGGTGGAATGGACAGGACCGAAGGTACTGTAGCAAAAGACCTATTTGTCATAACATGCTTATGTTATATATATATCCTGATAGTTTCTTGCCATGTGACATGTCTTGTCATACTGATTAGATTTAATAAAACAGTGTCACAAATATCGGCACCCCTCAAAACATGAATAAAACAGGCTGGAAAAGACATTCTGTACTGCTTATCCATTTGGTGTTCCACAGAAAACATAAACTAAACTCTAAGCTTAATTTCAAGTGTGGTGAAAACACCAAATTCTAATTCTAATTCAAATATTATCTTATATTATCTCAAATCTACATATGCCACAATATTAGCACATATTCATTTAATGCTTTGTGGAGTCTCCTTTTGTAAAGATTACAGTCTTCCCCTATAGTGCTTAATGAGACCGGGGAACATGTGTTAAGAGATTGGAGACCATTCCTCCATACAGAATCTCTCCAGAACCTTCAGATTCTGAGATTTATGTTCGTGGACCCTCCTCTTCGGCTATACCCTATGGCGTTTAGATCATGAGACTGGGATGGACATGTAAATCCTTGATTCTCTGGTCAGTGATCCATTTTTATGTTGATTTTGAGGTTTGCTTTGGATCAGTGTCCTGCTAGAATTCTGTCCATCCTACTCTGGCCAGATTTAAGCTTCCTGGCTGAAGCGGTTAGGTTTTAAAGTTAAAAGGTTTAATCTTTTATAAAGTCTATGACACCATGTATCTGAACAAGTTGTCCAGGACTTTAGGAAGAAAAACAACCCCACAACATACCACATTTACCACCACAGTGGGGGGGTATTTGTTTGCATGCCTAACTTTATGTCTATGCCAAACCCACATCTGGTGTCTATTGCCAGAAAGCAGTAAAGAAAGTGTTTATTACAGCCTGTTTTTCTCATGTTTACCAGGTGTTTTGTGGAGGGCACTGTGAGTAAACACACTTTAAGTTGTGATTATTCTCATAATACATAAGTTGTCAGGAGTGCCAAAAGTTTGCATTTGAAAAAATAAAAGATTTGAAATTTAACATATTCAAAACAAAACAAAACAAAACAAAACAAAACAAAACAAAACAAAACAAAACAAAACAAAACAAAACAAAACAAAACAAAACAAAACAAAACAAAACAAAAACACATTTTATGCTGGAGGCTTTGAAGTATGTTTGGTGTTGCTAGGCTAACTTGGGGACTAAAATTAGCTGAAAATGCCATATTTACATTATTTTCCTCACTGCGAAGTATATTCACTTATTTTCATTTAGAAATTAAATATTTAAGGGTCTTTAAACCTTTGCAAACAACTGTATGTAGCACAGCATGTCATTCGAAACAGCCTCCACAAGGTAACGTCTTTTATAGGAACATGAAATACATTACACAGCTATTCTCCACACCCGGTACACGGGTTTTCTAATGCTGTATGGTAATAAAGCTATGTAACTTCCTCTTCAGGTGACTATTGGTGTAGCATATAAAGACATGGCACGCTCTGCAGCAGATGACAGCTCCAGGCTGGGCCACAACGAGCACTCCTGGACTCTGTACTGGTCAGGCACTGCCTTCTCTCTGTGGCATGCAGGGAAGGAAACCATACTGGCTGCTCCTAAAGCCCGGTGCATTGGAGTCTATCTGGACCAGCAGGCAGGTGTACTAGCCTTCTACAGGGTCTCTCACAAGCAGGCCCACCAGATCTGCTGTGTAGAAACAGAATTTACTGCAGCTCTCTACCCTGGCTTCCGCTTCTGGTCTGGAGCGGGTTCCACTATCACTATTTGCCATCTGGACTAAATGTGGGAGGCTGATGAAGATGAGCCGGAAACCTAATTTAATTTGTTTATCACTGCATAATCCCATTTTGTCAAAAAAATTTCAGATTTTTACTCAAACTATTTTACTAATATATTATATTATATTATATTTTTTAATATAATAACACTTAATCTGTTCAAATGTAAAGTTTAAAGTATGTAATGTAATGTAAAGCACCCACTAGAGGGTGCTGTGTGCATACAATCCACAAAGAACTTCACTTCACACACAAAGATTCTACACTCATTGTTAATTTTGTCAGTTCCTCTTACTATGTAGGTGCACTTTGTAGTCAGAGGTGCCCCTTGCCACCAGGGAAGGCAGGCAACTGCTTGGGACCCCAGATTAGTGGGGGGGCCCCAGGATAAATTTATGTTTTTGAATGTTTTTTATGTTGTTTATATTTATATTTTGAAATAACTTTACAAATAAAACAACTATTTACACTTTACAATGTTTTACTAGTGTCAGATTATGAATGCTGGTTGGAGGGACCCAACCTAGAGTCCCAACAGATTCTAGATTGAACACCGTTTACAGTCTGCGTACTTTGTTAGCTCTCTTTCACCATGTTTTGTTATCAAAAACACACAGGTATTATTTGTGTGATATCATTCTCAGCACTGCAGTGATACTGACATGGTGTGTTAGTGTGTGTCGTGCTGATGTTTAAACACCTCAGTGTCACTGCTGGACAGAGAATAGTCCACCAACCAAAACTATTTAGTCAACAACGGCCTGTGGGCAGTGTTCTGTGACCACTGATGAAAGACTAGAGGACCAACCCAAACTGTGCAGCAGCAGATGAGCTATCGTCTCTGACTTTATATCTACAAGGTGGACCAGCAAGGTCGGAGTGTCTAACAGAGTGGACAGTGTGTGGACACAGTGTTTATACACTCCAGCAGTCTAAACACTCCAGCGTCTAATCCACTCACACCAGCACAACACACACTAACACCAAACTACGTCAGGGTCACTGCAGTGCTGCGAATGATCCAGCACCCACATAAAACATGCTCTGTGGTGGATCTGTAGGGGTCTTTACTATTAAAGAGCAGGGTGAAGGAGGATTAACAAAGTATGCAGAGAAACAGATGGACTACAGTCTGTAATGGTAGAACAGCAAAGTGCTCCTTTATGGTACGTGTAGCTGATAAAACTACAGACACTGTAGAAACAAACCTACCTACCTAATGAAGTGGCTGGTATGTATTATCAGGCACTTCAGGACTTCAGTAATAATTCAACAGGTACCAGAAATGGTTTTAGGATGATAACTGTATCTGTGGGTTGCACCAGCTGGTTATTTCAGTGCTTCCTGGTGTTGTGTTTGTTTAGTATTTCATTTCACACTGGATCTATGAGACTAATATTAGTAACAATGGCATGCCTAAATCATCTCACCTAAACTAGTCGAACCACATGGAGTAATGCATATAATCTCCTGAGCAAAAAATCTGTCAAGCCCAAAACGGCAAAACATTAAGCTTTTAACCGTCTTAACAACAAATCATTAAACAAATAAAGTGTCTCAGTGTGGGAGGCCTTTCCCTTTAATGTCCCATTGTACTGTAAATGTGCCAAAGACTGGACAATTGTGCTTACATTGGCATAATTAAATAAGCTTGATACATGGAACTAACCTACAGTGATTCTTGAACACTCTTCTCTCCTCCTTCAGAAATAAATCCTGTAAACGAGGTTGTTAATTCCAAAATCTTAAACTTTCTTGACTTTTTTATATTCATGCTCCCAAAATGCAGCCACATATTCCAGCTCAACGGCAAAAGAGTGGAGATGTTGAATGGGGAGGAATCTACTTTTCCAAGCTGTGAAAGGGATATATAATGTTCATCTGTGAAAGAGGCTGAAATTGGCTTTCTACTCACCAGCTTCTTAATCGGGTGTGCAATTCCACCTTAAAACCACAGCTTGTACAGCAGCACCACTACATGTTTGTGCAATGTTGCTATCATGACATCTTTGGACAGCTCAGCGCACTAGAAGAAGAACGTCAACTGGCATTTCACAGCTTCTTCTGCTGGTTAGAATCCCACCCTAAGACATAGATGCTAACTATGCTCCCTTGGTATCCCTATCGTGGATGACTGTGACATTGCCTGACGACAGCAAATACTCACGAGCTTATTCGTAATACTTTATGAGGTATATATAGAAGTAGTTTTTGTTCCATAAGACTTGTTAGTTAAATCTGACGTATAGACTATATTTTGTTGTGTTCGATTAAAAGATTCTTCTTCTATTAAGCCAAGATGTTCAACTCTGATCGTAAAATCAGCAACACAAAACAAACAACAAAACCTGTTCCCTGATGACTATTTTGCTTAGCTCGCCCAAAGAAAAAAACAGAACACAAAATATCAGTTCACATGCCTATTAGTATCTCGTTTCATTTCTTCCTTTATGTCTGTACACTGGGGCTTTGTCCTACTTTTGTTCTCTCACCGGGGCCTTCGGTCTTGACGCAGCACAAAATCAGACACACAGTTTAAAAACTGTATGAAGG
This sequence comes from Prochilodus magdalenae, assembly GCA_024036415.1. Classification (NCBI taxonomy): domain Eukaryota; kingdom Metazoa; phylum Chordata; class Actinopteri; order Characiformes; family Prochilodontidae; genus Prochilodus; species Prochilodus magdalenae. Next base: position 71,056 of record JAMWET010001003.1, read on the forward strand.
TCTTTAACAATCGTTGTTGTTAGTTTTGAGACATAACATACAATAAAAGGAAACTAAAGTGAGTACTAAACACTAGTAAAGTAGTGAAAATAAATACAACCCCTAGTCCAAAAAAGTTGGGACGCTGTGTAAAATAAATAAAAGTAAATAAAAACAGAAGGCAAAAATAATAAAGCTCATAGACCCATATTTTAATTCACAATAGAACATAGAAGATAGATGATGCAAGATCAGATGTTGACAGTAAGGCATTGTACCACTTCATGAAAATGATTAACTCATTTAGAACGTGATGGCAGCAACACATCTCAGAAAAGTTGGGGCAGGGCCATGTCTACCATTGCCTTTCCTTAAAATCCAGGGCACACGTCTCCACTGTTCTAGAGTCCAGTGCCGGCATGCTTTACACCAGTGCATTACACGCTTTGCATTGCACTTACTTTAGATCACAAAAAAAAGAAAAGAAAAGAAAAACACAGCTGTCCCTCCTGCCACTGGGAGAAGACAATTCAACACTTTGGATCTGAAAGGATGTTTCGATATCAAGAAACCCTCCAACAAAAACAGGAAATAAAAAGAAGAAAGTATGCAAATCAAACAGAGAGCAGATCTGAGAACTGACTGGGTTCTATTTATAATAGGCTGCATGCTCTGATTAACTCACTATTTTGTAATTTATTCAAATAAGTGTAATTTTCTGAAAGTGTTTTAAACTGTACATCACAAAGCCATAGAAACCAGATCAAACATTATAAGTATAAACAGTAAAACCACATATGTCTATGGTTTCATCTTATATATCATAATGATATTACCAGTGATCAGTATATATGTCCAACAAAGTCCTCAGCTTTCCCTTACCTGTATCATATATGTAGCTAAATTCAGGCGTAGCACTGAAATAAAACTAATGATAAAAGATGATTAGTGTGCCAAAGGGAGGGACGGAATTGACAGACAGAAGTAGAACTAAAACTGGAGAAAACTTTCCTCAAACCCATTCAATGGAAAATAACAAGAACAGTCAACAGGCTGAATTTACTTATCCTGAATGGTTCTTTGGTTCTTTGGTTCTTTAAACTTCAAAATGGTTCTTCACACACACATAACCCGTTTACCAAAAAACTTATTACAGGGAATCGAAGGTGGATCTTTTATGGCGTTCTCTACAGAACCTCTATAAAAGTGCAGAATGCCACAACATTGCCAGAACTGCTTTACACTTTGTTGCGTGGATCCATAACTCTACAGTTGCTGGTAGAATGCTGATCTGAACTCGCATGGGTGTGCTTGTTCAGAGGATCGCACCATGGGAGTAACATGATGTGCATGGATTCCACATAATACGCGTCCCACTTATCACTTGTTATCGCTGTGACAAAGCCACAAAGGTTCCGCCCGTTCTCTCACCTGGAGGAAGAAAGGTGGAGTCAGCAAAAGCTTTATAGCCAAGTCGTCTTCACCTGTGAACATCTTCCACACAGTGAACACCAGAGAACACCTACAAAGAGCAGAATGAGAGGTAAGACTGAGAGCAGACCTGTGAGGAACATAGACTGATTTGGTGACAGATAGTGGAAAGAAAGCTTTGGATCAAAATAACTTTTTACATGTTGGTTGAGTTTTTCTCTGCGACTGTAAATATAATTATTTACTCAGACTTTTCACTTTAATTGGCAGAAGCTACTCTTCGCATTTTTAAAACCTGCGTGGTAAATGGACCATTGAAAAAGGTCCACAATTGGGTAAATCTTGGATAAACACATTTGCCAGTGATGATGACTTAACATAGCCTGACTAAACATTAGTATTGCCTATACTAGCCATAGTGGAGTAAACCTCTGGAAATGGATAAGCATGATGGACTGCCATCTACTAAGTGTCTTTTAACATACGACTGTGTTTCTCTGTGATTCTCTTTGATAACCCAGGCATTGTGTTTCTGTGTCTGCTGGGATGCTCCCTTGCGCAAAACGGGACATACAATTGGAATGGCCCAGGAGGTTCCAGCAACACTGACCCCAACACTGACAATGGTGAACTGAATTAAAAGGAATTCTTTAAAAACTGACTGCTTGGTTAGCATGCTAGCTAAAGTAAGGTAGCCTCGAGCTGAATCCAAACATGGTTTGCTAAACTCAAGTCACATCACCTTAAGAAAAAATGTAGTTGAACTTTAATTTGTTAATCTATGGAACTAGATTTATAGTGTACCACCTAGAATGTCATATGGTTTTCCACCTGCAGCATGTCTGACCGACTCCTCGACCTGCGGTTGCTGCCTGATGCAGAAACAGATGTGGAGAATGGAGGCTTTCTTCAACATGAGCCTGACTGAGCTACAGAAGGGCCTGGACAAAGCTCAGGGTGTTCTGAACAGCATGCGCTGTGAGCAAACCCTTTCTGAACTATACATTCTTAATGCTAACTGATGATCTTTGTTAGTCATGTTGTCGCGTGTGTGTAAACATGTGAAATGTTCTTTTAAGTATTATGTCCTCTACTAATGACCACCCATCTCCTTCTGCTCAGCCAGCCGCAGTGCCTTCTCAGTGGCTCTGACCGACACTCGCCGATGTGTGGGTCCCAACCGTGATGATATGGTGGTGAAGTACCAGAGTGTGTTCATTAACTTGGGTGACGGCTACAATGTCAGCACTGGTACCTTCACAGTCCCCCGCTCAGGGGTCTACGCCCTGGCCCTGACTGCCTACAGTGATGCAGGGTCTGCAGGGGCCCTCCTGGCTGCCTGTGCCCGCTTGCGCAAGAACACTCGTGTGATTGCAGCGCTCAGCGAGAACAACACGCAAGACCAGGAGGACAGTGCCACCGTCGTCCTGGCTTTACAGCTGCAGGCCGGGGACAAGGTGGATGTTCTTCTCCCTGCCAACTGTTTCCTGTGTGACGACAACAGCCACTACAACACCTTCAGCGGCTTCCTGCTTTATTCTACTGACTGAAACCTGGTAGTTCTGTAACAAATTTAAGGTTGTGAGCATGAAGTCCTTACTCACTTCTGTGAAAATACGTCCATTACACCTTGTAATTTGTCTTATAGGTCCTCATTCCCTCTAATATCCATGGCTATGTATTCTCCTCCACTGACATAATTCTCAAGGTCTATTAGGCTTTCCTGTTATTGCTGAATTTCAGGATCAACATAACAGCCCCCATGTAAAGTATGCATTGTAAATGGATCTCTAACTAAACTGTTTTTTCTTTCCCCTCTTTTTTTTTTTTAAAATCATTAGCCCTATAAGTGAATATCTGATTGTACGTGTTGGTGATAAAGCATGAACTGTGAACCAGAAAAGAACCTAAATAAACAACGGAAACAAATGTTTGCATCTGATAATTGTGGTGATACAGTGAAATATAATATCATATATAAAATATACACACAAATGAACAGTTAAGAAAATCCACAGCACAGGCTACAGCTGTGGTAACATCTCTAAATTAAAAAAAAAAAAGCATGGAAATGAACCCCACCTGAATATCTTTGAAACCTCATACAACATCAAAGATCATGCTGCATGAAGAATTATTTAAAAAAGTGTATTAAAGCAACTAGATGAGACGTAATATCTGTTACTTGGCTTGAAACGGGATGGTGTGCAATATAGCATGGGTTAGTCAAGAAAGGATGCACAATCATATCAATATACTGAACATATGACAAAAACATGAACATATGACACAAACCTAAAGGCTCTGCACCAAGAGACAGAACATTTCTGGACTGGGTCTTAAAAGGGCACTTGCTTCTTATAACAGAGCACAGCAGATACTGTTCCTGGGCTTCCTTTGGCCAAACCCAGTCTATCACATCATGAACTTGCTTTCAGTACTCAATACATAACCTACTTGAAAGTAACTTTGCTGCCACACTAAGTTTGAGGACATTAGTTTGAGGACACCTAACGTTTCTTATGAAATCTAGCGTATTAATAGTTTGCCCTCCTGTAGCTAATAACAGAATAACAATTTCATTCAGCTTCAAAACTGTTACTGAGTTCAGGTATTAATGTTGGATGATTACTTCTGGGCCACAAGCGCCACTCCAACTCATTTGAATGTATTTTGGTGCTGCAGTTCCAGAGTAAGTTTACAGGAAATGTTTAACTTCACTCCACTGCTTTGGCTTGATCACCTCTTACAGGAGCTTAGCAGTGCTAATCTGAATAGAGTTCTCATAACAATCATATTTACATGCCCTTAATAATCCAAGCCCAATCAAATTTCCACAGGATACACTGATTTCTTAGTTCGGATTATGCATAAATGTATTATTGAATTATTGAATCTGATAAAGAGAGCTGGGTTTTGGTTTTAGTAATCAGACTTGTCAGTGCATGTTTGCTTTTACTTTACCTCTCATTCATGGGCCAAAAAGCATGCTAGATGAAATGAAGGATTTAAATATTCTTCATCCTCGAGGTGATGTCTTCATACTTACTGACTCATTTTGATGAAATGCCATTTGAAGCTGGAACTTTATGTTGTTTTTACGACATGACTTATTCTATAAATTCATTAGCTGGTTGCAGAAAGTAAAAATCTGATCACAGCCTGATTCATGTAGACCCATAGTTTTCTCATTATCTGAATACATGTGTGGATTACACACAAAATTTCAATTTCTGCAGTCATTGGATTATTAGGTGCATGTAAACACACTCACTGATGCATCACTCAACTGGTACACCAAGAACATCAGCAGCAAAGTCTTTTTACATTTAGAGTCAGTTTAATAAGTGTGTTTGTTACACGTCATGCACTACTTTAAAAAAAATGTTCATAACTAAGCATTAATGGTGTTTTTGTAAGATGGTATTTTATTTATTATTATTTCAAATATATTATTTTATTGAGAGATGGATATTATAAAATAACTATCTGTTTTCTTCTGTATTCCAAGCAGTCTTGTAAAAAATGTAATGTGGAATACTGTATATGTATTACAAACATCCTTATTCCCTTACATCCCAACCCCTACACATACCGTTAGTAGGCTCAGAGGACACATCTCTTGTACACTGTTAGAAGACTATAGAAATCGTTGCTCTTTGTGGATTAATCGTCTGTAGATCTCTGTATACAAGCAACAATGGATCCCCAGGCATGCCCCACACCCTTGGTAGAGATCAGACTACATAGCTAATAAACTGAACTTACCTCAGAACCCTAGCTCTACAGATGGAGAGATAGAACCAATCAGTGTGTCAGCAATAAAAGGCTATGCTCAAATGACCACACCACAATGCCTGGAATCAGAGCACACCCAGCATGCACTCCAAGATGGAAACAAGATAGTGGTGTCCTGATAAGGCATATTATATTTGAGGAGAACAACAGGACAATCACACCCAAAGCAGTCTGGGCTCCCAGTGGCCTTCCCGGAACAAGTGAACGGCATGGTAATGGGCGGGATGTTTACCCCGTCCTACTTTACCCTCTATGCTGTTCTCCTCAGCCCACACAAAGGCTGGACAATTCTGCCATTAAAGAGTCCGAATGCATAAGACAGGGTGCACTCTGAGCCTGATGAAACCTCATAGACTGACCTCCGGCAGTTCCCTCAGTTCATCTGCTCCAGCAGCTCTCCAGATCACAGTGAGTATGAGCAGGTGTAGCGTAGAAGTGTAGAATCACTGTTGTTGAAAGTCTACATACAGACAAGAAGTGAATATACAGAATTAGATGTTTGGTTAAATGTTTGCAATAGATGCAGGCCATTTCAGATTTGTTCGTTTATGTTGTCCTGAATTCTACACTGTTTCAGCTAGCAGGGCACGTTCCCAGATCGTTGGCTAATGTTTCCTACTAGTTATAATAAAGTTTTAAAGAATGTGTTTTAGTCTTTTTAGAACATTTTAAAGATGTTAATCATTTCAATTAATGTTCCTATAAGGTTAAATACTAACTAAGACTTACATTTCAACTGCAACATTGAGAGGATGTTTTGAGGATGTTTCAGGGCCACAGATTGTTACATGGTCATACAAGATGGATTCATCCTCATCACAATATTTGGAAAATGTTTTATGGATGTTACTGAGACCTGAAATGACAGAATATTCTTAGAACGTTCTCCTCCCTGTAGAAAGAATTTTCAAGGAACCAAAAAAAAAAAAAGAATTAATGGAATATTACATTGCATGTTATTAGAACACAGATGGGGTAGACCAAAAAGCACAATGATTTTAATCATGCAAATAAAATATAATACATCCGTGTTCTGATAATTGTGTGGATATAATAATAATCCTCAGGTGGAAATTATGTACATTCATCACTTTTAGCAGTGATATAATAACACAGGCTGCTTAGTTATTTCAAATATTCATTCAAAATGGTCTGACTGTAAGTTTCCTTAATTGACATTGCTGAATGTCATCATAGTAGACTTATGAGAATGACTGTTCATCATGATGCGTATTTGTATAGATGCAAATATTCAGTTGGATTATAATAACATGTATAACTATATGTATATGTATAATATGGCTTTATATCACAAACAAGGGCACTGTGTCATTACTCTGAGGATGAAGACAGCTGTAATAGCTGCTGTGGGCCTGCTGGGGGTGCTATGTCAATGCCTAAGGACAGAAGCAGTTATAACCTGGGATGTTGTACGTCAGTCTGCAGGTAAGTTACTTCTTCTGAATACTTCATCATTTTCAGTATTTTTCCCTCCAGGAATTTGCAACCACATTTTGTCCAAATGCCTGCAACATTTTAACTTTCATATTTACACTAAGTGTGCATCTTTGTGTTACACGCAGTCACAGTACTTCAGCCAGAGAAGGCAAACCACTTCCTGCATGTTATGCATTGAAAGCAGGCTGGAATCTGTATGCAGGGGCGGTTTTACTGATTCATGGGCTCTGGGGGAAAGTGGGAACTAATTTATTTTTAAATTAGTGGTCTCCTGGTGGTTAGTGGTGGAGTTCCGCAACCATCTATGTTACAAAACGTAGAGGTTCCATATTGTGGTAAATTTAAAATAAGATTATTTAATTAATGCTACAAAATTTTAACTTGAATGACTTATTTTATGTATCAAATGCTAGACTATATTTGAAGATAATTTTGCTTGTTTTGAACTATGAAATATGAATTAAAGGGAAGACAATATATCTCCCAGCAGAGATAATTTGGTAAATTATGGGTTTACTCGTTTCACTCTTTCAGTATGCAACACAGTCCCATTACATTTGCGAGAAAGAACTTAAATTTAAAGGGATTATGATTAACTGTGATCCACTAGATTGAGGCTGCAGTGACATTCCTGAAAATAATCCAGCCCTCAGAAATAATAACTTTTTAAAAATGTATATACATTTCAGTATAGGCTATGGAAGCCTTGGCTGACAGAGGCCCAAGGCAGTGGCCTACCTTAGCCTACTGTAAAGACTACCGTTTAATTGCAATATGCAGCACTGCTCTGGCCCACAACTATACTAGTACTGTGTTTATTGTAGCAAAAAACAAGCTTAGAGGTGTGGTTTAAAGACTAGCTCAGGGGTCCTGGGAGACAGGACAATCTAACTGGAAATGTGATGGTTGATTAGCATCCCGATGATGATAATGCTTTAAGGAAGATAATCGCTGTGTTGGGACAGACAACTGAAAGAGCACCAGAGAGAGGAGTTTAATTTATTAATCCATATTCATCCATAACTTTGTAAAAGACTATACAGACAAGGGAAAAACACAATGCAGAGGCTTGAACTATTCTCATTAGCTTTGTTAGCTGCTAGGCTAGTTTTTGCGAGTTTGCTACAAAACTTGAGTCCCTGAGCTAACATTCCCTAAATGGAACAAAAGGCGTGCACTGACATCAGACTATGTCCATTTAATAGTTACTCTGTAATAAAACCTACTCTACTATCTACTTTTAGCCCTGCTTTACTGTTGGGAGAATGGATTATGATTAGTCACTACTAAACAGGCTTGGCAATAATCCATTCTTGTGTTGTACATAGCTTGCAATATATTGTTAGCCGATGGTATCTTCTTCTTCTTTTCTTTCTTCTCCTCTGTCTTATTTTTCTTCTTCTTCTTCTTCGTCCTCTTATCTTTCTTATTCTCTTCTTTCTTCTTCTTCTTCTCCTTCTTCTTCTTTTTCTTCTTCTCCTTCTTCTTTTTCTTCTTCTCCTTCTTCCTCTTCTCTTTCTTATTCTCTTCTCATTCTTCTTCTTCTCATTCTTCTTCTTCTTCTTTTCTTTCTTGTTTTTCTTCTTCTTCTTTCTTGTCTTTTTCTTATTCTCTTCTCTTTCTTCTTCTTCTTTTTCTTCTTCTTCTTCTTCCTCGTCTTTTTCTTATTCTCTTCTCTTTCTTCTTCTTCTTTTTCTTCTTCTTCTTCTTCTTCTTCTCTTTCTTATTCTCTTCTCTTTCTTATTCTTCTTCTCCTTCGTCTTCTTGGTACATATTTTCTGCTCACTAGTCCCCCAGTTTTCCAGATATGGGCACCATTCCACCTCCAAATTGTTTAGACTTATCGGGAATGGTGTGCTTGTGTACAGTTTTTGATCGGATCCACAGTTTTCACAAAGCAACAGATTTTCCTGATTTTTTTCCCATTAAAAATGAATGGGATGGAAAACAGCTTGCCTGTCTACTGTACTTCTGCTCAACCCGAGACAACATTACTAATACACCATCACAGGGCAGACCTCCAAGCACGAATTCAATCTTGGTCTGACCCGCCAACTGTTCTTGTTATTTTATTCCATCCCTATTTCCTCTTCAAAGGAGGATGTCACATTAATTCCACCCCCATTCGAACTCTACTGTTTCCTTTAACCTACAGCCACCGAACCGCATGTACTCATTCAGGCCAAATCCATGATGTTCTGACCCACATTCCTTTATGTGTTATTTATTCATCCCTTGTTCCTCCAATAGCAGCCACAGTCAGGCAGGAGACGGGATTTATTTAAGCAGAGCAACCATTCCACATTTCTTTCAGAAAATGTTCTAGTTACTGGAAGTTATACCAAAATACTTTGAGGACATTTCTTCGTTTCCTTGTCTTTCCTGTGTATTAGACTGTAGGCATATGTTGATTTACTTAATGTAAGCAGTAAAATGTCAACACTCTTTTTAACTATGTGTATTGAATTTATGTTGAAGTGTATATAGTTTGCTGTTGATTCTATTATTAAAACAAGTTAAAATGCTGAAACGTTTAAACAAGAAACAACGAATATATGAGACTCATATTTATTCATATTTTATTTATATTTCATTTATTCATATTCATATTTTTTGTTCAAATGTAGTAACCCCTAATGAAAATCAAATTGCAGAAGCATTTTAAACCTCAACAAACCCTAAAACATGTGCGTTAGTAAAGACTGCTGCTATGACTCACGTCTGCATTTACAATACTTTTCTGTAGAACGTAGAACTCACAAAGCTTTGCTTATTTTATTGCTGCATTTATTGCAGCGTAACTGGTGTTGAGATAAAAAGGAATATCGGTGTCCGTCCCAACTCTACATTACCCTTATCTTTCTTCCCTTCGTTCAGCAAACTGGACAGGCAGTCTACCCTGTGGTGAATGGGACTGTGAATGTGAGTTCAGGAAGCCGAAAGGCTGCTGCTGTGTTGCGAAACCTCTGTTTGAACTGGAGGAGGCCACTTTCATGCGGATGGTGGGATTATGGGATAAGTTGACCAAGCTCACTCAAGACATCGATGATTGTATGGGTAACGATTATTCTCTTCCTCACTAGTTAACACAACACGTCCCCCGAGGGTTCCAGCTCCTTAAGCACTGGTCTTGGCTGGTCTTCAAGGAATCGGCTCTCATAACAACCTAATTCTCTACATTTTTAGTGGTGTCAGTGAGATTAACAGCTGCTCATAGGTTTCATAAAGGTTTCTGACAAGGCTACATACAACAAGCATTAAAGAGTTTCCCTTCTTCTCCTCTGTATCAGGTGGACGTAACATAGCATTTACTGCTTTTATGTTACCAACATCTGGATGTTTCGGACCTTTTACCAGGAACGTGTCCATCCCTTACCAGAACATCACACTCAACCAAGGCTATGGGTATAATGCTGCACTAGGTAAGCAGACCAGTTTCACCAACCGCTTTGCAAAATGTCCAAAGACACTTAAACCTAGTCACTCAAAATCACCTGATATTTGACATTATGATCCTGCACAGGTGCTTTCACTGCTCCTCATGCCGGCCTCTACTCCTTCAGCTACACTGTGTACTCCAACGTAGGGCCAGCAAATGAGCGCATCTACTACAAGGTGCAGCTCATGAAGGACGGCCTGGTTGTTGCCTCCTCCTGGGAAGACAATCGTGAAGACTCGGAGGACAGCGCCACACAGACAGTGCTGCTGCATCTCAAACAAGGCAACCAGGTGTATGTTGAGCTGGTGTCAGGCAGGTCTCTGTGCGGAGACACACTCGGCTACAACTTCTTCAGCGGATTCCTGGTCTATCAACTTGCTGAAATGTGAGACAGGGGACTAGTAAGAAATGCCCAAACTCTTTTCTCACAGCCAATATTGATAGCAGGCTTGGCCCAAAACTGACCCTACATGTCTAGATATTACTTATTACGTTTGTCTGATATGATTGAACTATGAATGAAACCACATCATGCAGTGACAAAGTGACATTCAACAAAGATGCACATTATAACTATATGCTTTAGACTGTCTGTAATAAGCAACAATCCATGCATGAGTGCTTAAGCTACACAGTAACAAGTAGCTGATTATTGACAGATTGTCTTATTTCCAATTTATTCTTAAGTAGTTAATAGATTTATTTCAATTAAATCTGACTAAAAACATTTTTTTTCATCGTATACATTTTTTGCTGGTCTACTTTTTCTGCACCACCTGGCAATTACAAAACAAATTATCAGAACATTTTATTTTACCCTATTTCCCCCATGATATTCAGTGACATACAGTTTTAATATCACTGTTTCCCGTATCAGTGCAAGCACAGGTCAACATTGCTTTCCTGTACAGTACTTAATCAGTCACTTTGTAAAATGGTACTGTGATGTATTACAACAAATGTTTGGTGGATGGAATAAAACCTTGCTTTGAAACTTAAGAAGGTCACCATTCTTATATTAGAGTATTATAATCTAGGTCTCAAGAAAAAGCTTAATGATGTGTGTGAAATAAATAAGTGCCTGTAATTTCTTTGTTAAATTTTATTTTATAATAATCATCATGCTTGTACTCAAACTGCTAGGTATTTTATTGATTATGCCACCCGTGCTGGACAAAGGGCACAAACCATGTACTTGAGTTAAAGTAGAGATACCCAAGATAAAATATTTCTCCAATAAACGTAGAAGTTCCTCTCTTCAATGTCCTTTTAACATTTTGGAACAAGACTCTTAATCAGCTCATTTCAGGTGAAGAGACTTTAGTGTCACTCTCGGCCCATTTTCTCAACTCTGGCTAAAGTTATGCAGCTACTACAGACACACGGCTATACGGTTCACTGGGGTGTTAATGTTAAAATCAGTTACAAATGTAAACCTGCATTAAACACTGCAGCCCTTTGCCTTTTCTTGCTATTTCCAAAAACACAAAAAACAAACAAAAGGAAGTTGCAGATAAAACTTGAAAGTGAACCATATATCAACTCATTAGTTTGTCTCACATTACATTTCACAAGATTCAGATATACCATTAAATAAGAAATTTACATTTTTGTATTTTTCTTTTTCATTTTATCAACATAAAATGACCTTTGTCATCACACACCTGGAGAAAATAATATTAACCTAAATTATATTGTTAGCGACTGCATTAAAAAAATTAAAATATGTTTACCTCTAACAAATACCAGTTTTTAATAGAAGGTCAATAATTAGTCTGATGTCTATTAAAGTGATCCCAAGCACAAAACATTGGAGAACAGTTTCCATTAGGTAGATCCAAGCTCAACAGGTCAAAACAGGTCAAAACAAGCTCAAAACAAAGTGCGTGCTGTGCCAACTGGTGGGCTCGCTTTACAATCCAAAACATGTTATGTTTTTATGCACACATGAGCCAAAAGGAACGACAGATTTGGCCATAATGTAGTGGAGAAAAAAGTAAGATATCTGACTTTGAAGTGTAGTGCACTTTGAAGGAGAGTCAGATATGCCAGGGATATGCCATAAGGTCTAAATATGTTTAATCCAGAACAGCATCACAAAGTAAAGGTTAAAAGAGCCATTGAAAACTATCAACACTATAGTTATTATTATTCTTATTTCATGTACTGCAATACAATTCAGTCCTGTAAACATTGTGCACATTAAGGACTCTGTAGTGAGAAGTGTAGTTCATTATTCTTTAAGGACTGATGATGTCCAGGATATGCTCAGGACGATGCAAGTGGACATAAATAGCAGTAAAATATTTGAGATGACAATAACATGTCAGCATATTGCCTATACCAGGCCTGCCTCTGCATTAGCCAACTACCAGGAAAAAATGTTAAAAAGAAATGTTGCCATTACAGGACCACTTTAAAGCGCTGCATCTACTTTGTGTTATATATTTTTTCCTCACTTCTGACTGACCAGACTCCTGACCAAATTATAAAGTATGAAGTGTAAAAACTGACCAATCCAGACTGATCTTTCTTCACTAAAATGGACTTCAGAGCCAGTGAGTAGGCAGTTTATCTAAGCTGTATTTGACTCATTTGCATCTTACAAGTCCAGCTACTCTGATAGTGTTCTACATAACACTGCTATCAGGTAAGAACACAGTTCACTACATCAACTGTAATGAATACAGTGAAAGTGATCTACATGCGCTTTTGGAGCATTTACAGGATGAACAAGTAGCTGTGAATCCCTGTGTGGTTTGTATGTGAATGTCTGGAAGCCTAGCGTTTACACATTATTGAATCCCAAAGTAAGGAACTTGCATTATTATAGAAGTCACCCCCCTCTGTTTTGACATTTATGGCATACATAGTGTGCCTAATGCTAATAGTTATAGTTTAATAAATAAATACAATACAATATAAAGCTGTACAAAGATACTGTATTTTATTGTTCCAGCACCAGCAACTTCCACACAATTCCATCCACAGTCACCAAATTATGCAGTCCTAAAACCGAATTATATGAAAGTCTGAAACATAACCATAACTTTTACATTAATGTCCGTTTTGTTGGCTTTTTGCAAGCAAGAGATCCATGTATGCACCCTCAATTAGGTGCTCTTTCAGAACACCCAAGTCCTGCATCAGCTGGCTGGCAATTGCAGCTCCTTCTTCTGTGCTTTGGTTTTCCTTCATAACAACCTGTATGAAGTTTGGGAACATAAATAGCATTATAAAGAAGGTCTCTGTCAGTTGTAAATAATTATATATAGTAATAATATTTTTCTCTCAACTCTAGCTAAAGTTATGCAGCTACTACAGACACACAGCTACACAGTTTACTGGGATGCTACTATAACATAACCCTGCAGTTTCATTCATGCATTTTAGGCTGTAAAGCACCTCAAGTTCCATGAAGTTTCCCAGGCCTTCCACACAGTCCACATGCACTCGTGTCTGCCCCACCATATAGAGTCGTCTCTCCTTCTTTACTTGGCCCACCTGGCCCAGGGCGTCTGAGAGAACTCGCTATACACAGAACAAAGATACAGAACTGAATAAGAAAGACCAGCAGTCACAACAGCATCGCTATCCTGACTGGTGATTCAATAGACATGTCAATATACTCCAACAACAAGCAGTCAGTCCCCATGTTATCTCTCATGAAGCCTGTAAAAAACAGTCTAATGTTAAAATCAGTTATAAATGTAAACCAGCATTAAACACTGGAGCCCTTTGCCTTTAATTTCCAAAAAACCCCAAACAAAACAAAAATAGGTTGCAGATAAAATTTCAATGTGAACCAGAAATCGCCTTGTAAGTTCACATCATATTTTGTAAGATTCAGATATACCATTAAATGAGAAATTAAAAGTTTTGTATTAGATGAGAGGCTGCAAGATCAGATAAAAATAATAAAGTAAATAAAGAGATTTGCTTCTGTAGAATGAATTTGTGAAAAATCTTAACCGAACCTAGAATTCATGTTCATGTTTAAGTGGCTACACGTTTTTCTTGTAGGTGTTCCACACACCCACACAAGGTGTACTACAGCAACCCACCATGCAGAATGTACTGTGGACTGACTTTCAATAACAAAATATGTTTTTATTTCATCATAAACTCAGTTTCTTTTAAAAGCAAGATTAATTTATATATATATATATATATATATAAACTAAACAAAACAAGAATATTCAATTGGATGCATTACTAAATATCATACATGCTTTCCTCGCTCACTGAGTGCAATGCTCAGCTAGTTCAGAAACCCTCCCTGACTGAGTGTTTTACTAGGAAATATATCACAGCACGGATGGAAAAACTAAGCTTTAAAGTCTGATTCAACATCTTTTATGCATATGAATTAGTCAGGCTTATCAACTACTCTGATAATGCTGTACATTACACTGGGTAGTACATAACACACTACTTGGTGTGCTTACTCTCAGTCCTTCTGGATCATTTGTTGGACTGATTGAGTAGTTGGACAGTTTGGGTCCATCCATGTCTGGTCTCTCATAGAATATCAGCTGTCCACTCCCATCCTGAAAAAGTAGGGGGTTACATTCCTTAAAATGAAATACATTCATCTACAAAAACCAGCTACAGTGTAGGTCTACTGCCGGTAACGCTGTATAGCGATGATGTTAAGAACATACTTCTTATAATCTCAAAGTATCAGACTCACGAGGAAATCTCTCAGTTTGAGGCGTCCCCTGGCCACAGTGAAGAAAGTGTCCTGCTGCTTGATGATTGTTCCATCTGAGCCACTCAGCTCCTTTGCACGCTGGGTGAGAAAGTCAAGGTCACACACACGTGCCTTCACCTCCACGTTGGATGGCATTTCTGCAAAGGCACTGATTTAAAAGACACTGTTTAAAAAATTTTTTCAAAGTGATGTCATAAAAGAAGCCATTTTAATGTTTAATGGTTCAATAAAAAACACTTTGTGTGCATAAATGAGATGTGCTTTTAAAAGTCATAAGAAAACTTGTATAGTATTAAATAATTGCAGTTCCAATTAAAGAGCTCTTTAGCAAGATCAATTAAATGTCTTTTTTTTAGAAATAGATGAGTTTAAAGAGGCCATTTGTAAGATTTTTAGTGCATGAACTAAATTAACTAAAATGATCAACAGGATGTGAAGAAATACCCTTTTAAATGTGCGTCAAGGACGTCTACGTATCGTGTTGCAGAGATATCTTCCAACGTTAGCATGCTAACCAGCTAGTCACTGCTGCATGGAGTTTAATCAAGAGAGAATGATGTACCGCTGCTAGCGCTGATGGCATATTGTAATCTCTATCCAAAGATGTTGGAAAGTTCTGCTCCCAGTTAGATTATTTAAGGACAGGCAATGAACATGCAACAATGGCTGAAGCTCTTTTCAAGTGATCACCACCAGGATGGTGTTCAGCTTCATGTCCTTATCCGGATCACTTTCCAAGGACCCTGTACTGCCTGACTTTCTGGCTACTAAAGGCTAAACATGTCCGCAGATGGTAACCCAAAGTCAGTAAACAAAAACTACAAGATTGGACTGTACTTTTTAACAGTTTAATTATGAAAGGATAAAAGAGGGGTAGTGTTCCTGGAATATCAAATTATTACTAGATGTGAGGCACTCATTTACCCCACATCTTCCTGGTGACATGCTGACAGGTTGGATTAGCTTGCAAACTGCTCCTTTAATGTAGTAGCATTCTGTGCTGAATAACTTCAGACTCTTGAAGATGGCGTTGCACGAGAATGATCTGGCTATAAATACCTGCGGGCTGTCACTGACTGAGTGTAGACTGAGAAGAGGTGGTACAGGGCAGTGAATGTCTCGTTCAACATGTGGTAAATGGGTCGCAAAGATGTTAATTACAGGCTCAAAGGAGTGATTCCATTCTGGCAGGCCAAAGACCACAGAGAGAAGGAAGCAGATGAACTTGCAGGGGTATGTAAGGGTATGGGTCTACCAGCAGTGCACCAAATCGGGCCTGACTGCACAGTTCCTTGAGGAAGAGTGGCTGAACATTGATGTGGCCTACATCCAGAAACCAGTCCATGCCAAATCCAATCACAGCTGTTACTAGTCGGTACAGATCAGTCACAGATGACTACTTGTTTGTCCAGTGAGCTTATATCTGCTATACTTCTGATGTTTAGCTGCATCCATACACTCCATCCACAAAGTTAATGGAGCAGACTATATCATATCTGTCCCAGAGGAACAATATTTGAGTCTCAGGAAATGGAGAGGCAGAACCATGTGGCAAGTGCGGACTTACACTTTAACATTTTTTGGTACATTATACCACAATAGTGTGATCCGCGAACCAGCATAATGGCACATGTACTGTAAACCACTACACAACACTAGAACACACGTCTAAAATAGCACTTCGCTGACTAAAAATATTCACTGCTATGCTCAGTGTTAGCTGCAGTGTTAGAGCGTCCTGTTCTGCTCCACTACAGCAGAACCCGAAGAGGGTGGTTCACCTACCGACTCCGACCTGTGAAATTCAGAGATGGGTCTGAGGTTCAGACAGACACACTGCAGGACAGACTGCAAAATCAGCTCCCAGCAGACTTTTACACAGACTCTGTGCACAGCGCTGCTGCTCCTGTACAGCACACCGGGTTTGGCGCGTTTACGAAGTTCGAGAAAAACAAATCCACCTCTTTCAATTTCATAATAAAAGTCCTTATTTCCTGTAGACCTGCGATTAATAGGCTTGCTGAATATATTTACCCTATATTTCAGTGTCAAATCTCAAGATCACCGGATGGGCTGAATTAATCATATTTACACTAAAGGGCTGGCATTCGGTTTAGACTAGAAAGAACCATTCACTGAATAGTCCGTACAGAATAATCCATAATGAAGTACAAGACTGAGTCTGTCTGGAAAAATAAAGCCTAAAAAAACTCACTGACTGTACAACAACAACGACAACAACAATACTACTACTACTACTAATAATAATACTAATAACAATAATAATAATAATAATAATGATAATAATGTTCACCACTACATAATAATAATAATAATAATAATAATAATAATAATAATGCTGATAATGTTCACCACTACATAATAATAATAATAATAATAATAATAATAATAATAATAATAATAATAATAATAATAATTAACAGCAGTCAATCAATTAGAATAACCGACTCTTTCAAGTTCCTTGGCACAGCTATAACCTAAAATACGCCCCTCCGTGTCAGGGTCTACAAGTCCAGTTTTACACAGCCATAATCCACATCATGTCATTTTTGATTATTGTCAGATATGGGCAAAATTATCACCAGGGAATCAAAGTTCACATGTTACAAACTACCCACTCTGGACTCTGTACAGACCCATCTTCTAAACAATCAAGATCATGAATGACCCTCTCCACACAGCTCACCATGCATTTTAGCGCCTCTGGTTGAAGGTATGCGTGATTACAGAACACCCTAATGAGAGTTTAGATGATACAAATTTAATATGTAGGAATTGAAAAACCTCTGGTAAAATTAATATTTTAACACGTCCTTTACAGAGAGCGACTTAAAACCTAAATATCAAATAATACATGTCCACATTTTATGTTTATTGTATTCTTCAGTTTGTTAAAAACAAACTGCAAATGAGCAGTAATTGTGCATTGAACTGTGCAGAAGTGTGTTCTCTGTCGAGGATGTGTTCACTTATTTACTATTATAAAATCAACAAATAAGGACAAGCCGACTGATCTACAGTAAGTAAGTAATGATCTACATTCTATTCCACAGTAGAACCTTTTCCTCTTCGTGTGTTTGGCTCTGGGAGACTCCTCCTTAAGAGCAAACATTATGAAAACTTCCCTCCTTTTCATATTGCTCACTTTGCCTCCCTCCCTCCTTTTCTCTTCATCTCTCCTGAGGGGAAGCCCTACGCTGAGTGCTACATCCTGAAGGAGAGAGAGCAAAAGAGGCAGAGAGAGAGAGTAAGAAAGAGGGAGGGAGCGAGACAGACAGAACTACACACTGTGTCAAAACACTGTGTTAAAAATGCAGCTGTGGAGCTAACTGTAAAACAGAGGAGGGCAGTCCTAAGCCTGACATGTCTAGCTGAGGAAAGGAGGAAGTCAGCAACAGGTGAGCAGACAGCAAATGCACTCTCTTTCAGAATGAGTAACAAATGTACATGTACTGGGAGAAAAAAAATAGGGTTATTCTACTAGACCTAGTGTCTGTGCTCTGGCTTGTGGGCTATAATACCTTCTGTTCCACCAAACTACAACCAAACACAGTCAGTTTTACCTGTACGCTGTGAGAGATACAGAGAGTCTTGTGATTTTCCTATTTGTGTTTTGAGATGTCTCTTAAGTGACTCCCTGCGTGTCTGGCATCCCTCAGTCCGTAGAGAATCATGTAGTAACACCTCGGTGCCACATAATACGACAGACGCAGCTAACAGCAGAAACATTAAATCAACATGTAAATCCAATTGATGAATAAAGAGGAGGTTAAACTGATGTATGAAGACTGAAACTGACGTCTCAGCATGTGAAAGTTAATGTGACGTGATAATTTCTCACTTGGACAGCCAACAGAATGTAATTCATTCATTATAGTTACATCTGTATGGTCTTGTAGCCCCCTGCACTGCACAGGTTGGCGTTTTCCCTACTCTAATAATCAAGGTCAGTCAGATGCAAAACACACAAGACTGTGTAAGGGGTTTTCGGTAATAGATGTAGGCATTTTGTAGGCAGGTGTTTTGGAGAAACTGATTTTTGTATGTTAAGAAAACCAATCTGTCAGCACTATGATGGTCCAAGGCCATGATGCCTATAACACAAATATACTGTAGATTATATATTATAAAAATGACCAGTGTACCTACCCAAGGATTCTGGGTTTTTAGATGTAATGTACTGAGATTATATGTAAATTCTTACAATACATATAATCGCAAAACAATATCTCAGGCATCAGACAGCATATTCGTAGCCATTTCACGCAATATCAGTCTGTAATGTAACTTTTAAAGGCACTAAATACTTCACACTTCTGGTTCCTATCACCACCACTGTGAACAGTTCTGATGACTTGGTAAGTTTCTCTGAAAATGCATTTCCCATCAAACCATTCTGAATGACATCTTACCTACTTAATCACAGTGAAATTTGTTCCCCTGAGTTCCCCTTAAATTTAGTAACTGACCTATTTAATAATTCACTTCATTGACTGGGAAATACTGACAAAATAACATGTCATTGTGAACCTAACTAACCTAATATAGACAATTATTTATATGATTTAATGTAGTCATGTGTTCATATTACATTAAATTTTTATGTATTGCAGTAACAAAATAAAGTATAAAATACATAAATACATGTTTAATCAGCACCCCAGTGTAGATTGGTTTTATTTTTGCAGTTCTCTCCTTAGCTTTGGTAGAGTTTTACGATTATTTCAGGTATAGATCAGCATTTAAAAAAGCATTTTAAAGTGCATGTCCTGACCAAAATGCAGAATGATTATGCAGTTAAGTTTAAGTTGCTAGCTGGCTGCTAGGGTTAAAAAATCAAGTGTATAGAATAAATAAGCGATAAATAAACAACATATAGAGTATGAGTCAGTATAGCTGTGGGGTTTTGGGACTTGCTCTGAGTAAGTACATGTTTGATGGTTGTCAGGTTAATGAAACAATAAGGCTCAGATAGGGATATAAATTAATGTAAATCTGTGGGAGGAATGAGGGATGAATAAACCACACATAGAGGAGTGTGGGTCAGTATGGCTGTGGATTAGAGTTTGGGGATCTGCCCTGAGTAAGGACTTGCAGTTGGGCAGCTGTTGGGTAAGGTAAACAATAAGAAAACAGAGGGAGAAAACAGAAAGCTATACTGTTGTGCATTGTGCAATCACCAATAAAACATCTAGCTGGATCATCTTGTATAACTGATATCCAGGCATGTTCATATGACTTTCAAACACACGTATTATTTAGTTATTATAGTATTAATGTTCAGTAAATGCTAGGTATTATTGTTCAGAAACTGGAAAACTATACATATGTTGTTTATAGTCAGATCTAGCTCCTGTTGTCCTGTGTTTTATACGATCTTCCACAAATGCAGCTTATTTTCATCTGTGGTATCAGGATGGTACCGAAGGTGAGTCAGGCAGACCCGAGAGAGAGTCGTGTCCGGGGGTTGATGTGTTCTCTGTGTTGGGAATAGTGTGTGAGTGTGTGCTAAATGTTGTTTCCTTTAGGGATCTCTTTATATTTGTTATGCCATCACCATTGCTAATTAGGTCATTTTGTCCAAGGTGTTGACACGCTTGCTACTGTACAAATATTAATACTCATCTTATCAGCTCGCTAGTATTTATTCTCCCTGCTGGTGTTCTAAAATTCCAGTAGCTCCAGAAGCATCAGAACTGAGGAATATTACCAACGATGATCCCTTTAAACCTGCCGTATTAAGAGTGTCTGGCTAAGAACGTTCCATTCCAAGTATTTGCTTTGCAGTCTTCTTCTTATCCTGGCATGTTTTAAAGGGAGCTTGAAACAGGGCTCTTGATGTGAACGTTGAAGTAAAAGAGAGGTTGAGGGACTATGCCGATGAAAAAGAGTGAAGTGGAGGACAGCGCGACGCTGATCACACTGTCCGATCTCCATGACCCTAACTACGGAACCATGGATGCAGAAGTAAGTGTGCATCCGCTGACGTTGTTCTTCCATAATAGGAAAACAGACTTAAAGCTGTTATTACTTATGCCATATGTTTTCACTGTTATAGAAAGTCCATAAATGCAAAAATCCACTGACCCAAAGAAAGAGAAGCACGAAATGAAACTATTAAAACTGAAACACCTCAGGCACCTACTGTCCCTCTTTCTACCCACATCCCCATTCTCCACCCAATCCTCCTGTATTCTTCACTCCAGCAGTAGCTGTACAATAAAGTACACTGGAATGTTGTGTATAATATGATTTATGAAAATGTGTGAATACTCCTCACAGCTCCCTCAGAAGGACAGGAACGTGTTTAGTGATGGGGTCACGCGCATTGGTGAGTGACATAAGAAATCTTCAATGTGAAAAGTTTTTTTTTGCTCTATTAAATCACTAATATTAGAATAAATATAACTAACAATAATACGAGTAATTTTAGGACCAATTTTATGTATGTTAATGTGTCTCTTTAAGCATTTCATAGTAACCCTGCAGATGTTGTTGTTATCACCCAGTTCCTGGTTTGGATTAACAGTGACTCATTATGTTAATTCCAGCTGTGCTTTATTTTATTTTATTTATTTTTTAAACATGCATTTTAAACACATGCTTATGTGTGACTTTTCCACTGTACCGTATGTGGGAACACTGGCTCTTGGGTGGTGTTAACACTCACATTCATTTCAGTGTATGCAATGTTCTGATAGGGCTCACTTCCCCTCCATTAGTGGTATCTCTGTCAACAGCATTCTACAAAGCTTGACTAAAACCTTTCTCAATAAATGGGAAGCATGAAGCCAAAACTTGACTTAAGTGATGTAAAGAAGTTACATCCAAACAACATGACTACATTAAAGTGAAAAGCAAATATTATGTTTAATTCATTATAGGTTTAGGTAACAATGTACTCCAGGGTGTGGTTCATAAGGCTACATAGGCATGTCATGACAACTGGCATAACCTACCATAAGTGTTCATGTATGCTTCACAAAGGCTACTTTAGCTAACTAGCAAATGTAGCCTTTATAGCACATGACGCATACTGGTAATAAGCATTTATAAACATTAATGTAGGGTTACTGTTTATAACTTACTTACAATGTAAATGTGCATAGTAATATTTCTGTATTTCATTTTTGTATTGGATTGGATTTTGTGTTGACAACTGTCACATCTATACTTAGTGAATACAGAAACTCGTAGGCGATGCTGTCCTGAGGTGCACTGCAGTTTTGTCTGTAGGATCTACAGAGAGGATACATTTTTTAACTTGTTCCCAGATTTTGTGTTAGTGTGGGAGGAGCCTGTGAACCCTTTGAAGCCTGTTGAAACAGAAGATGAATCATCCACTCAGGCCATCCACAGGAATTGGAGGACAGAGTTCCTGTCCAGACTACATAAAGCTGGCCTCCGCCAGGAGATGGTCAGTATCAGGGGTTTAAAGGTCAAGTGTCAAGTACCATATTCAAGCTATCACCTGCCTACTCTAGAATGCAGTTACTGTTAATATCTACACATTGGAGGAGTATATGCAAAACAGCAAATTATCAGTTTTATAACACAAATTGCTGAGTTAATCAGTCTGTCAACTTTTAGGTGAAGCAGTATAGCTGTGAACAAGCATCTTGCGGTGCTGCAAACAGTTCTGCCCTTTCTTTAAGAAGCTTCACCGATATACAAAACCAAAAAGTTATAGTACCGTTCTTAGCTGATAATGGAAGATTTGGTAACACTGCATTTTGGAGGGTTCGCACATTTACAAAGTATAAATGTTTTACATGATAAAACATTAATATAGAGTCAGTCATGTAATTAAAAAAATAAAAGTCTTTATTATGTGCGAATTCTAAAGTATTTTCAGTGAAATATAAGTGTCCTGGCTTTGTTCCTTTGGACAGAAAGTTCTTTGACACTTTTTGTCTAGACCTTTTACTCATTTAGCACTTTGTTATTCTTCTCCTTTACTGTTAGTCTTCTTTTAAATTATGTATTGTGCCAGAGGGTTTATTCAGCTGCTCATACACTGTTTAGCAAAACATTATTAGGTCCTTTTTGTTTTGCCTGTCCAAAATGCAATGTTACTGCAAATATTATAGTTTTTCAAAATAACAAGTGAAGACTTTAAAATGACATAGTACTCCATATTAATGTCATGTAAAGCATGTACACTTTATCAGTGTTGATTTAAACATTCATGAATGCATTATAAAGTGTTTATGTAAGATGTTGTTATGTAAGATGAATGTGTTATGAAGACACTTTTTAAGTGTTACCAAAGATTTCTGGACCTTTTCTATTGGTCTATTCATTATGAAATTTTCACACAGCGTGAAAAGGCTAACAGGTGTTTTTCAAACTTCAAAAAGACACATCATAATGAAGATACGAACAGCAAGATGTAAAGAGTTGTAATAAACTTTAAATGTGACCATTCAAAGCATTAACATAACATAAACTTAGACACCCTTAAGGCTTTAAAAATACATTTTATTTGGCGAATTAATTTGAAAATTAATACAAAATTAAGATTTTTAAAAACAGTTTATTATAGTGTACTATACACACATAGATTATTTTATGGATTTTTATCAGATCAGCCATGAAGTATAGGCAGTAGGTTAAACACCTGCTTTATGGATTTCTGACATTAACAACAAACTATTTCCATATAACCAGACTGTACATTTTTATACTTTTCTAAAATGCACCTGTATGCTTGAATAAAACAATAAAAAAAAGACACATCTGTGAAATAACGGATGGGTGAAAGAATGAACAGCACAGAAGAGTCAGACTTTAGTGTCCACTAAGTTGATGGGAAAACAAAAATTAATATCAAATTCTTAAATCTTTTCATTTTTACTAGAAAGAAGTTGTGCAGGGCAAGACAAAGACAGTCTATGTGCTCCTGAGCGCTCCCTGGAAAGTGCTGTGCTATTACGCTGAGGAGATCGGCCTTCGAGTTCCACTGCAGGTGACACATGTGTAATACTAAGAAGTGTCATGGAGGCTGTGTCCAGTCAACAAACAAAATTTGTTCCAAACATGAGGACGTGAATCTAAAGATGTTCCTTCTCTGCTGGATCTACTCCACAGTTCGAGACAACTCAAGAGTCCAACTGGTCGGAGAACATCCTGCAGCAGTTACACATCAAAAACATCCTTGCCCAGCAGGTGCCCAACCCTCCACTAGACTACTACACCTGCCAGTTCCGCACTAACAAGCTGCAGAGGTGCAGTATGACCCCTGTTTATGACAGCCTAGTATAGAGACAGTAACAGAGAACATTCTGATGACAGATAAGACAGTTTGCTGTTCATGTTAGAGATCATAATCATATTTTGAATTTTAATTTTGTAAATACACAAAAGGTAGTGATTAAGTTACATGTAAGGTGCAGTTCGCATACAGTTTGTTGACACAGCATGCCGACAAGTACAGTTGTCTCTACCAACTCCTTAAAGGCAAACACTCATTCGTACACACATTTACATGCTTCTTTCACATGCTCATTTTCACCTGCAGGTTTCTTGGCAATGAAAATACGAACACGTTTTTCAACACCACACAGAGACATCAAATTGTGAGTACAAGGCCTGATATTGCAGTTTTAGCAGTTTTTCAGTTGTGTCCCTTTACCTAAAACTACTCACACAGCGCATATGGTATGCATGAATATACTTCACTATACTGCTGTTCAGGGGTGGACAGATATTTACCAGGCACTTGGGCCACCAAACCAATTTCATGGCCTGAAATTAAGAGCTTTTCCAAATTTTCAACAACATTATAAACAAAGACATTCCGAGGGGTTTGATGTAACATGCTCCTTTCTACAGAAATTTACAGAATCATACTTGTTCACAGTGGCGGTGATAGGAACCAGATGCTGAAGTGTCTGCTACCAAAAGCTTACAAAAACACTTACACTAAATGGTTATGAATATGCCACCTGATGGCTGAGACTAGTGGGTGAACTACCCACCTTAGAATTCAGGGTTCCTTGTTGGCTCACTAATTCAGCATTGGCTGGCAGCTTATTCACCATAGTGGCATTAATACTGGCTTAAATGGCACCAACATGTTTGTTTAACAATTCTTCTTTTGGAAACTCTTCTCCAGTTCAGTAATGTGGTCTTCCACACATTCTTTAAGATCTTACACATACATCTCCCCTTTGATCTTCCGTTTGAGAAATTAGTGACAATACAACCCTTCGCCAAACTTGAGAATTTTTCAGCGGTGTCTTGGACATACAGTTACAGGTGCTACTCCATAAAAGACTTGCTGGGTAAACCAATCTGCCACAGCACCACTGAGGCAAATGAGTTCTGCAGCTGTAGTTAGTCAAGCTTATCTGGACTGTGGTTGAAGCAGATAAATAATGACCCCTCAGAAAGTTTGATTCTGAAACTTTTGGCAGCCCAAACGATTTACTTAGGAGGTCCACAACCCCCAGGTCTTTGTCTGAGACATTGTTTCTCAATAGCTCTGAAATGTATGACATGCATTTTTGGAGCAGTGTAGCATTTTTCCTTCAGCAGTTTGAAGAATGTGAAATGACCTGTCAATAATATCCTCTACACTATTCCACAGCTGGATGAGATATTATCTAGGACACAGTATGGTGCATTGAAGAGGGGAGAGGTTGGAATAGCCCGACTCATCAGCGAAAAAGTATTTACTGCAGCTTATCCTTTACATGAGGTAAGGGTCTTCAACACAGTCTTTACCTACTACGATAATAAATGTATTTCTAATGTTGGAGGACCCATTTTAATAGACTGGACATTGTTGTAGTTTGCAGTTTGGGATGCAGCCTTTGATTTAAAGGATTTGTCTATTTCATGTACATAAAACAGAATTTGTAGCATTTGTTATCGTTGTCATTAAGAAACGCTATACTATATAATATATATTTTCATAACTATACAACTATAAAGAACCATTGCCTTTTCTAAAAACCCCTTGAAAATTAAGAGTACATACCTTTATATGCATTTTAGCATTCCCTAGCAAGCACTTTATAGCAATTTTATCAATATGATATGACTCTTTATGTAAGTCTAGGTAAATTACATATACACCAATACTGTACAATCCTATTCATCAATACTTAGACCTCTTTTCACTGTTGCCGAAAGGGTGTGTATAAAATGCCTAGAGGTCCAGTTAATCCTGAATCTCTAAGGATGAGGCAGATCCTGTATCAGTACTGGGCACGTTTTGGCTGTTGGAAGAAATACCAGCCTCTGGACCACATTCGTGAATACTTCGGCGAGAAGGTGGCGCTCTACTTTGCTTGGCTGGGTATGCACTGATGATAACGATGATAATTCAAAGACTTTAATAGAACAAACATGTGCAAAAAAGCCATGAGTACAGATAATGTGTGACATACTGTTATCTACAAAAAAGTAAAAAAAAAAAACTACAAAGAAAGTAGTGCTTTACTGTATCCAGTGTACTGGGTGCGATGATGTTTATTAATTAACAGCTTGATATAGTTTGAAGCAAGTGTGTGGTAATTTAAGCATGCAGTTAGCATGATGCTAAGCTAGTTTCCAGAAGTTTCCTGTACTTGCGTGCAGTTAGCACTGACCTAGGTTCAAGAAGGTTAGCTCTTTTCTTGAGAGCAAAAGGCAAAAGAGGCTAACTTCAGTAACAAAAGCAGTGATGTCTGATTGGTACATTTGGAATAAGAGAAAATCTGTTATTAAATGAGATTTTGGCTGAATGTTATATGACTGAGCCAGGCTTACCTGAAGCACAGTAGGCAGTGATGTATGTGAGGTTTGGCCTTTTGTCTATAATCCTTATCTAAGTGTAAATATTGTTTGACAAGTTTACCACACCCAGTTCTACTTCTAAGCTTTTGTCATTTGTATCCTCACATATCCTAAGTCTCAATCCCGCTCCCTTTTAACAGGGTTCTACACAGGCTGGTTACTTCCTGCTGCAGTTGTGGGCTTCCTCCTCTCTTTATTTGGTATCTGGCTTATGGTCACTGATGTCCCAGCGTAAGTGGAATCGCTGCCTTAGATCCAGTCCAAAGCATGCAGTCCGTGTCCTTTTCATGACCCTTGACCTTTCTTACCTGTGCTGATATGTATCCTTTAGGCAGGAAGTTTGCAGCAATGGCGACAATATTGTCATGTGTCCACTCTGTGACTTCTGCACTTACTGGAACCTCTCCAGCATCTGCTACACTTACAAAGTGAGTTATCACCAGTAAAAAGACAACAAAGCTGATAGGCTATGCAGATACTGTTATATTTATGCATATATTAATAAGCGTCAGTTCTTTATATACTGTATATTTGATATTTTTCATTGTTCGTGAAGTTGTTTACTGGTCTAGAAGAACTGATAATATTCATAATGTGATCAGACAAGTATATTGTAATGTACAGTACTGTGCATAAGTTAGAAAACACCCTTTATATGAAATCTAAAGTCAAAACAGCCAATAAATACAAGTTATTAATTTTTTAGTATAAGGAAAAAACAGTAAACATAAACACAGTCATATTATTAGATAATTATGACCACCTTTAGTTTGGAATGAACTCAGCTTGGAACATCACAGATGCCACATACCAGGTTTTGCTGTAAGCGAGCACACTACTCAGTTGTAGCAAAACGAGTGCAAAACGATTGTTATAGCCAAAGGACGCAATTTACATGAACAAGGGCATGATAATACCAGGTGAAGAGTGGTAGCATCTTGGAAGCTGCTAACTTCCTGGGATGTTCTAGAGTTGATGTAGTAATGGTGTACTGAAACTGAACTTTCAGTGCTGCCCAAATGCATAGCAGTGGTGTCGCACGGTCAGTATTGCCAGAGGGGAATGGCGACTGGTGGTTGGTATAGGGCAATTGGTGCACCACAGTGGACCAATTAGCCTCTATTTTGAAAACAGAAGCACCATTGAGTGAACACCGGTTTGTGCTCCATAAACTGGACTGATGGTGGTATATTTGCCACTAAGCCAGAAGATATCTGTGGGCCAAATGCTGGGTGGTGGTGGCAGTGTACATGTCTGGGAGATGATTTCCTGGCATGAGGTTGGACCACTAATTCCATTGCATGAGCCAACAAGTACTTGGCAAAAATAGCAGATCATGTACACCAGTACATGTTGATATGATGATGGTAATGGTACCTATCAAAAGGATAATGCCCCACCTCACAGTGCAAGGGTGGTGAGTAAGTGATTTCAGGAGCACGGCAGTGAATTTGGTGCCTCTCCCTGGCCTGCTAACCTACCCGATCACATTCCACTTGAGCACTTTTGGGAACTCTTGGATTGGCAGGTTTACTGTGCTGACCCACAACCACACAATTTGAGGGACCTCCTGGACACCTGTCATCACCTAATACAGCTAATGCCACAGTGCTGGTGGTTAAAGGTTAATAGGACAATGGTGGTTATCCTTAGGTGGTCATAATATTCTGATATGATTGTAAATCTAACAGAACTTTATACAAGCCAGAACAATCAAATATAATGCACACCTTGTACTTAAAAAGGTGCTGTGACTGGAAATGAAAGTGAAGGGTGGGTTTCTGACTTTTTGCACGTCTCTGTAATTAATTATGGTAATAATATATCATCATATAGCCCAATCCTGCTCCTAAACAAATATTGCAGAAAAGCAAGTTACCATATGCTGTAGTCGTAACATGTCTAATATTTGTCACAGGCTGGTATATTGTTTGACAATGGAGGGACAGTCTTCTTCAGTATTTTTATGTCGTTATGGGCGGTCACATTCCTGGAGTACTGGAAACGCACCTGTGCTGTCCTAGCCCACAAATGGGACTGCTCTGAGTTTGAAGAGAGTGAGGTAAAGAAAGAGTTCAAATAAAGGCTCTGTACATCAGTGTTGCTCAGTCCTGGTCCTGGAGGCCCACTGCCCTGCAATTATTAGTGTTTTCCCTATTACCAGTCACCTCATCGACAGCCCATTGCCATGTTAAAGTAGGAGTGTTAAAGCACGGAATGCTCTAACGTACAGGACCAGGATTAAGAATAACTGCTCTAGATATTCAGGACGTCTTTTCAACGATAACGTGGAGCAAAGTAACTCTGCATTAGGGTTCTTCATTTTTTGTCCTAGTTGTAATTGCCAGTCTTACCACACCTTACCACACACAGCTAAATACCAAGCCCTAAATTAATGAAATCTGGTGTGCCTTAAAAAGGGAAACACAAAACTACAGCCCTTTGCTGTGGGTGTGCAAGGAACTCTGAGAATGAATAATAGTGCTCTATATGAAATATGTATCAAATATGTGATTAAAGTGGACCAATAGTTCCTTTGCAGTCATCAAGATGTAGAAGATTTAATAGTAATTTAACCAAATTTTAGTGGGTTAGTTGTGTATAGCTTACAAGGGTAAAATGAGCTGGGGTCTGTTTTCCTCTTGGGGACAAAGAACATTTCAGTTAGGGCCATATCAGTTAGGGCAGCGGGCATGGTGTCAGTCCACAAACAGCAAGGCTAAATTCAGGCATAATTGCAAGCTAGATTTATAGCCACAATGATTTATCCAGAAAAGTGTGTCTTTGTTTTTTAGGGAATTGCACAATTATCAAATATCCTACTTGGGACCCCATCACGGCTATATCACATCCACAAAAGCTTGTCATGACAGGTGATGCAATCTTACATTAATGTGTATTGTTGTGGTTGGTGTAGCTCAGTGGGCAACACCACTACTCAGGGTGCCACCTCTACATGTGGGAAACTGGGGTTCAAATCCCAGTCTGGTTGACTATGCTGTGCTACACCAATAAGAGTCCTTGGGCAAGACTCTTAACACTGCAGTGGCCTACCTGTAATCATTAACATTGTAAGTCGCTCTGGATAGGAGCGTCAGCTAAATGCTGTAAATGTAAACAGGCATCATCTTTCATA
Organism: Prochilodus magdalenae; assembly: GCA_024036415.1. NCBI lineage: Eukaryota > Metazoa > Chordata > Actinopteri > Characiformes > Prochilodontidae > Prochilodus > Prochilodus magdalenae. The sequence continues at coordinate 100,816 of JAMWET010001003.1, forward strand.
ACGGCTATAGTAAATGATGCATATTGGAATAAGCATATATACACATTCATTCACCCATGTATCCTTATGAACAGTATTAAGCTGCCTGACTTATATATATTCACTGTCTTGTTGACTGATATTACAGCTTGAACTCAGTATTTGTGCAACTCACATCATCTTCACTCCTTACAAGTCTTCTATGATCATTACCACTTGAACCACTCCAAGTTGCTTGAGATCCAGATCTCTTCTTATGGTTCAGGACAATGAGATCATTACAACCAGACCACAGTGTCCAAAAAATATTTTGATATTTAAATTAAAATAGTTATAATAATGTAATATGTAATATTTTATCATTTCAGTTAATTATAAAAATGGCGAGTGTGGTATAGATGAACGTTTTACTGTATCTACATGACAGCGCTATGCAATGTATCCACTGTGTGGTGGTTTAAAAAAAATAAATGAATATAAATCAAGAGTGCATAAAAGTCAGGAGACTTGTGGGTAACGCAGAAGTGCATTAGCCTTGGAACCTGAGCCTGCTTTGGCATGTCAGTGACCTTTTATAGGGCCTTTGTGTAGGATTTGCATTTTATAACACTTAACAGCCGACAACCGTATAGCATCTACTAGAGCTCAGAGGAGTAGTGATAAATCTAATGCTAACAAAACCCAAACATTGCTTAGTACCAGAGTTGCAGCTTCCATTGTTAAGAGAAAAACTCAACAGTGTTTATAAATTAAACACTAGAGTCAGAATATATACAATATTTCTCTGCTTTAATAAATATAGAATCTGACTGCAGAAACATGGCTATGATTCAGTCATTAACAGCCATTTTTAGAACATTCTAGACCAGAAATTGCTTGCCACATTTAGGCTCACGACCTCTGCTACTTCCTCCACATCTTTATTAAGAAGGGTGACTTAGCTTCTTTTGTCGAATGCTGACTGGTGGGCTGTTGGTCATCTGGCATGCAGATGCAAAATTAATCCACAGTTAGGCTTCTCACTTTCAATACCACAATTTCAGAACCAGATTTCCAGAAGAAATAGAATAGGTATATGTTGTGTAGGACTGTGTTTCACATGTTCCCAGCACTGCTAATTCCAGGAAAGGCCAAGGCCGGAGTTCACTGCCATGGCCCCCACAACAATCCGCAATCCTGTGACTGATGCTGAGGAGCCTCATTTCCCAGAAGCCAGCCGCTGTAGGCGTATTGTGACTGGCAACATGGTCATCATTATCATGGTAAGCCACAACTTGACATAGAATTGAACTTCCTTGCCTTATGCTTGAGGTAAAGTGGCAAGCCACATGTTTATCTGTTTGAGTTTTATCTCTGCAGGTTGCTGTTGTTTTGATATTTCTAATAGCAATTATCCTCTACCGGAGCATCCTGAGCATCATCATCTCAAAGTCTCAGAATGCCTTTTTCATATTAACTGTAAGTGTAATAAAGCCATTAACTTTAAGCATATCTCTAACATAATGACAATTTTAGCTACATTGTTCTAATCAACAGAGCCCTGTTTCAGTGTGCTCTATGTAAACTCATGTAAACTTTGCCATTGCGCTCAGTAAAATAACTTTGTTTTGTCAGTAAATTCCATGGAAATGTTTGTACAAACTACAGTCTATCGCAAGAAATGTTTGAATATGCCTTTGATCTCACCCGTCAGCTTCCCACTCTTAGAACCATACAATACCAAGTAATGTAGGACAGTTACTTAATGTCTTGAGACTAGAAATGCATTTAGCATTATTCTCTGGTTCACTGAATGTGCTTTGCTCTCTGTCGTTTCCATAGGCTGGGAGAATAGCAAGCCTCACTGGCTCTGTGTTAAACCTGGTGGTGATTTTACTGCTGTCTAAAATCTACACATATCTAGCCCACATTCTAACCAAATGGGGTGAGGAATCATAAAACTGCATTTTAATCTTGTGCGTGTGTGTTTGAGTGAGGGGGTTCCATGGGAATTCATGCTTCTTCACTTTTCCACTATCAGAAATGCACCGCACTCAGACTAAATATGAAGATGCCTTCATTCTCAAGGTCTTCATCTTCCAGTTTGTCAACTTCTACTCTTCTCCTGTTTACATTGCATTTTTCAAAGGCAGGTGAGTATTCAGCAAACAGTGTTCAGGCCATGTGCAAATATTACAGACAGCTGATTTCATCTGATGTTTTTAAGGTTTGTTGGATATCCTGGGAATTACAACATGCTTTTTGGGGTCCGAAATGAGGACGTGAGTGTGGACATTATCTGTCTGTCTGTCTGTCTGTCTGTCTGTCTGTCTGTCTGCCTGCCTGCCTGCCTGCCTGCCTGTCTGTCTGCCTGTCTGTCTGTCTGTCTGTCTGCCTGTCTGTCTGTCTGTCTGTCTGTCTGTCTGTCTGCCTGTCTGTCTGTCTGCCTGTCTGTCTGTCTGTCTGTCTGTATGTATGTATGTCTGCTTTTAAACAAAGCATGTTATTAATACTGTACCTACCAACAAAAACTTCAAAAGCTCTGAACGGAACGTGTGTGATAATCTTGTCATTTTATCTTCATATTTCCTACAGTGTGGTGCTTCCGGATGTCTTATTGAGCTAGCTCAAGAGTTATTGGTCATCATGGTTGGCAAGCAAGTCATCAACAACATTCAAGAATTTGTTTTTCCGTAAGTCTTCATACTTTTTAGAACATAATCTATTTAGCCATGTAGAACAAAATAATGGAACAATGGAAAGCTTAATTATGTAAAATGATTATTCTCCACCTTTTTAGGCCACTGCTTACATATAAGGGCCCATTTCATGGAGAACATAATTTTTAAACAAAGGAATTGTTCATCACATGTATGCATTATCTTACACATATTCGCTGAGACTTGTCAGTGTGGTTGTCAGTGTGGTTTAGGAAACAGTATAATATACTCACTTGCTCATCTTCTAAACCGTTTGTGACCACGGCCATCATAAATACAGAGTAAGTGATACTCTGCTCTAACCACACTGACAAGACAGTTTTGAGAGAAGTTGACCTTTGTGATGTGGGCTACTTGGGTGATTATTGAGATCTAGTTTCAGTGTTTGTTAGAAACTTTATAATAGAAGTGATTCAGTTAATCAGCTCCACTTACAATATGGGAGCATTTTATAGTTCTACAATTATACAGCATTATATGAAAACAGGGTGCTGCTCTGGCTGGATAGTTTTGGTTGGTGCAGTGAGTGACACTGAGGTGTTTAAATACTCCAGCAGCACTGCTGTGCCTGATCCACTCACACCAGCACAACACACTGTAACACACCTCCACCATGTCAGTGTCACTGCAGTGCTGAGAACCAACCAAATAACTGGTCTGTAGTGGTGGTCATGGGTTTTATGGGGCCATGACCATAAAAGAACAAGGTGTAGGTGTTTAACGTAGTATGCAGAGAATCAGATGCACAACAGTCTGTGCCTGTAACAAAGTGCTTCTATATGGTATAAGTAGAGCTGATAAAATCCAGAGTGTAGATCTACGAAAGTGTACTTAATGAAGCGGCTGGTGGGTGTAAGTCTCACAATGCCTCCAAACTTCTCCTTCCCTCACTCCCTACAGTAAGATAAAGGCATGGTGGAACAAGCGGAAGATTCATCCGGCACACAGAGAGAGTGGGGCAAATGACCAAGAGGGTGTGTCCCCCTGGGAAATGGACTATGAGCTGCTAGTATGTGAAGGCCTGTTTGATGAATATCTGGAAATGGGTAAGTATATAAGTATAAGTATATAGTACTGAATACATGTATGGAGAAGACACTGTAATGTATAATCACTTACATGCCGGATTATACACTACATTTTCTTTCTCATGTATACAATGTATACAATACTGTTGCACTAACTCAACACTGCTGCCTTTACCTCAACACTCCTGCCTCTACCTCAACACTACTGCCCTATACTGTTTGTAGATAATGTGTAAACTGCATATTATTTGTCCATATATAGTTTTTATTGTTTTTACAGAGGTCAAATAGACAAATATAGTCACTACCTTTTTTAGATATCAGATTTTGTATTACTTATTTCTCTGTTGCATAATTCGAGAAATTTATCGTCAGTCTGATCACATGCCTCAGAACAGTAGTGATTCAGTTATTACATGTCATAAGAACTGGTTATAAATAGGTTAAATGAGGGTTAAATGACCCCGGGTATTTTGATGCATATTGCACCACACTTTTTATGAAAACTGTATGTGTTGTCATAATTATTTTTGACTGACTGACTACTTTTTTTTCAGTCCTGCAGTTTGGTTTCATTACAATCTTTGTGGCGGCCTGTCCCCTGGCTCCACTCTTTGCCCTGGTGAACAACTGGGTGGAAATACGTCTGGATGCACAGAAATTTGTTTGTGAATACCGCAGGCCTGTAGCAGAACGGGCCCAGGACATTGGAATTTGGTTTAGCATCCTACAGGTTATAACTTATTTGGCTGTGATCAGCAATGTGAGCATTTCTCCTTCATTATCTGTCTCCTATCTGTCTCCTCCTTGCATGCATGTAATTTCATTATTTCACATTTCCACTTTTTATTGATGTAATATGGAGAAAATGATTTACTGAACACCAGCACAGTCGAAATGAGTCATTTTTATCTTTTCTATGAAGCTTTTCCATTTTTTTAAGTTTATCATGACAAATATAGACTGGTTTCCTTTACCAAGTGTTTGTTGTGGCTTTGCAAAATGTAAACATAATTAGTGGAGCAGCAAATAAAAGTTAATGTGTTATTTGTTTGGCCATGTTTAACTTCCCGTTCCTTTGCTAGGCTTTCTTGATTGCTTTTACATCGGACTTCCTACCACGCCTCTACTACCGCTACACCACTGAGGGAAGCCTGCAAGGCTACATTGATTTTACCCTCTCTGTTGCCCCCAATAACTTCACTCAGAGTAATATGCAGTGCAGGTAATGAAACTGTTCTATTGGTGTTTGCTAGATGGTACACACAAGCAGTGGTAGATAGATAAAGTGATCTTGCTTTGGTAGCTTTTTGTGAAAGTTTCTGTCAAGGGCTCACTTCCTTTTTTATGTGTTTTATTTTTCTTATGCCATTTGTGTTGTTTTTTGTACCACAAATGATCATCTTTAATTCTTACTTGACCTCAATTTATCATTACTTCCTTTAGATCTCTATATCAGATTATGTATTACTTATTTCTCTGTTGCATAATTTTAGATATTTATCTTCAGTCTGATGACATGCCTTAGAATAGCAGTGATTCAGTTATTACATGTCATAAGAACTGGTTATAAATAGGTGAGTTATGTGATCATCATTAATTCTTACTTGACCTCTATTTATCCCTTCAAATTAAACAGGCTTTTTTTGGTACTGTGCCTCACTGGTCCATATCTGGTATTTACTTGCAGCCAGAAACCAGCCTGTTTACTGCCATTAGAGGGCTGCGTCCCATCCACTTTTCATACACCACTGCCAGAGCTGACCCACCACTCAAAACCAGTGGTACAAGCCATCACAAAAAACCTACTTCCCTGTTGAGTGAGACTTCCTTCCACTGTTGCATGGTGCCACTAGGCTCAGGAAGTGGAGACTAGCATGTGCTACCCCGTCTGTGACTTCCAGTCGCAGGTGGCTGTGGTGTTGATGGGGATTTAAACTCATGATCTCCTGATGATGCAATAAATGCTAGGCCAGATCTGGTTTGACACATGTGGCAATACGAACATTTTTAATATATGGGCCACTTTTGGCTTACAGACAGTTTGCCAGTGTCAGCAAAAGACAGTACTGCCATGTCTCTGCCAGAAATGGCCCAGATCTGTTTTTGCACATGTGGGCCTATAGGGGTCACTTTTGGCTTACATGCAGTTCCAGTGCCAAACATGGGCTAGAAATGGCATTTCTGTGCTAGAAGTGGCTCACATCTGTATGCTATATGGAGCTGATATATGTAAATGAAATGCGTTGTGATTGGCAGGCCAGGTAAATATTGTCGTTAAAAGCACTCAGCAGTGAAACACTGATTAGAACTTGAATGTGAATGGGCAAGGCTAAACACCTGGATATAAGTAAACCTCTTGATAGGTGGATATAAGGAAATGAATTGATCCTTGTTGCTTGTATGGACTGTGTGGTCTGGTACATTTTATAACCTTTTATATTATTTCAAAGTCCTTTATTTAATGATATGAGACTTTCAATCACTTTTTAGTTTACTAATTATTATTATTGTGCCTAATGCAAATACAGTCGCATAAGAGCAGACTGTGGAGTGTGTTGTGTATGAAAATGATGCAAATGGTGATGGGTGTTGGTGATGGTGTATGATGTTCATCCTTAGGTATCGAGGCTTCAGAGATGAAAAGGGACATCACACTCCTGAGTACTATAACCTGCTGGCCATTCGACTTGGGTTCGTCATTATATTTGAGGTAATCTGATATATGCATCACCAAAGTGTCCATATAAGCAAGGGTGTTGTTTGACTGAGAAACGGAAAATATATACTCACTGAGCTCTTTCTTAGCTACTTTGCATAAACGCTCCTTGTCCGTTTTATCAGCTCCGTTTTATCGGGTTCTTTGCATACTAGAGCAGGTATTATTTGGGTGGTGGATCATACTGTGGTAACAATGAAGTGGTGGTGGGTTAATATATGGTAAGCAGAGCTGATAAACTTGACAGTGTAGATACAACGAGTTGCTCCTAAGTGCTAAGTGGGTGTATAACGACATTAATTGGATAAATTGAAGTTTATGTTTAAATAATATATGTTGAAAAAGCTTTGTATATGCCAAATACTTTAATGAAATTTTGTGCTGTAATTAATGTCATTGTTTTAATTCAAGTTTAAGTTTCAGGGTTATTTGCCATGTGTTAGAACAATTACACATTGCAATGCTGTTGGCTCAGGTTGTTACTCTACGGCAGCACAGCATTAATATACACACTTAAGCTATTACTAAATATACTTAATAAATACTCAAAAATACACAAAATACAAACTTTACTGAGACAGGAGGGTCATATGTAGAAATACTCTGATATGTACAATAAATATTAAATAAGTATAATCTGAGAGAGGGGAAACATATATGTATGTACTTTTAAAGTGATATGATATATTAATAATGATAAAGTGTCAGAGCTAAATCATATTGGTGGAAGGATTACAGCTTGTATAGGAACCTGATAGCCTGCGGGTAAAAACTGTTCATTAGCCGGTTTGTTCTAGCCTGGATGCTGTGGTACGGCAGTATGGTAAACAGGCAGCGGGTTGGGTGGTTCCTTTTTATTAAGGTGTGCCGGGTTGCTCATTCATAATGGTCAACAGTGTTTATGATCTTTTCCCCCTAGAACAGTGTAGTATTAGCGATTACCAAGTAGTTTTATGAGAACATGTATTTACAACCTGTCCATACCAATGGGACAATACAAAAAATTTAATTGTCAACAGGAACCCATTGGGTTTTATATTTTTTTTAATAAAAGACATATTACATAAAAATGTTTAAAAATATTTTTCAGTTCCAGCTCCATACGGTCAATGCAATAATTAAGTTGCAAAAACAGCCTGTTTATAATTCAAGATTTTCTTGATTTCGTCAACATATATTTATAAAATAGTACAGCAGTTTGGCTCCACTTATTTATGCTGAAGCTATAAGGAGTGTTTCAGTCAGGACTGTTTTTTGAATGAGGCACAATACAGGACAGACAGTCAGAAGAGAGCTCTTTTACATATAGCAGTCTTAAACACACACTGACAGAACCGCCTGTTTAAGTCATATGGATATAGCGGGGGATGGAAAGAGGTCATCTAAAAATGAATTTCTGACTGTTTTGGTTCATAAAAACACACAAATGTCAAACGAGTTCAAGTAAAACGTAAGAAATGGGCTCTTTAAAGTCAATTTAAATGACTGAAATCCCATTCTGTTTCAGCATGTGGTATTCCTAATTGGTCGTATGATTGACTGGATGGTGCCAGACATTCCAGAGGAAGTAGAGATAAAGATTAAGAGAGAGCAGTACATGGCTAAACAAGCTTTGGCTGAAAACCAGGTAACCATGTTCTTTTATTCTGTTAAAGCTCAGACTTTGATGTTTACTGATCTTACTTCACCATCTTTTCTGTCAGGCCACATAAACCCTGTCAGCTTCAATACATTGTCATATTCATCATATAAAGCAGATCATTTTTGCCCTGTTTATTAATGTGTTATTAAGTGTTATAACTGCTTATATACTTTGTAAAGTGTTTATGTCCTGATTAATAATCCATAATAACCCATTTTAAAACCCTTTAATCCTTTATAAAAGTAGCCTTATTCTGCAGTGATACTGAACCATTTAAGCATGCAAGATGTTCTTTTAGCGTTCATGGTTCTATACTTTACAAAAGAAGCATTGAAGAAGGATTTTGGGAGTGCTTGTTGATTTAGCCAAAGCACTGTAGGTTAACTTTGAGGAATCTGAACTGAAAACTGGTAAAGTAATCATTCAGAGCCTGCTATTAACAAGCTTTCTTATATGCTGTCTGTCACTGTGAAGTCCTTAGAAGAAGCTGTTCTGGAAGAGTCGGCGCCACCAGATTCTGAGCTACGATACAGAGGAAGATCCACAAGTTCATCTCGTGATTCAGACTCTCCGCCTCCAAATTTGCCTTCTGTGCCTAAGGACAAACCAGAGTCTGTTTAGTGGAACCCTGCTCACTTCATACTATTAAAAAAACCAAGAATGAAAAACATGATTAACAGGAACACCGCATGAAGGAGAGGTTCCCATGAATGGGAGTGAACTGCACTAATCAAGTTGGATGATTTTTTTAAATCACTGCAGGAACCTTCTTTTACTTTAGCATAAGGATGCATTACATGCACACAAAATGTAAACATTCCCGTATCCTACAGAAAATTCCAAATCCTAGCAAAAAGATTTAGGAAGTAGGATTCTAACATTAAAGTGGTTTGTGCTATTGTTATTAAAGGCACTGCTACACTGGAGTTGAACTGCAGTGACAATAACAGAAGGACATCTGTTGTCGGTTTAAATCCCCTTTGCCAAACCGCACCTGGACTATTCTGGACTCTCTTGTGAGCACCTTCTTCTAATCAACTTGTAGAAGGTCACCAAATAGGAGTTTTCCTCATTTCAAATGATCTAGACAAACTTTCACTCTGACCCCTGATACGTGACCTTTAATATGACAAAGATGCTGATGGTGAGAGCAGGAACCTGTCAGTCCAAGCATAGGCCAAATATAAAACTCCAAAAGAACATATAAACCCAGCAAACCAATATGAATAAATGAATGATCAACTAAAGTCATTATGACTAATATATCAGGCATGTAATGTTTATTGCTCCATTCAACAAAACGCCGCTGATATACAAGCTGCTCAGATGGCTCACTTTTTAATTTTTTATTGATAAACTATGAATCATATTGATTGACAATCGTAACACTAGTCACCCAACTCTAATATCTTGAAGCAGACAGTGCAATGGTCCTTAAATAGTGTATTTATGTTTTGTATGACTTGCCACATTCAAAGGATTCAGTCACATACTGCATATCTCCTATTACCCTTACAGTGACATGAAAACCTACATAAACTAGTAAAGAAACCGTCTGTGTTTGTGTCTTTTGTGTGTTTATAACTTTAAAAATGCCATAATTGATCAGGGTTCGGTTATAGCAGTTTATTATTATTATAAGAACCTGAAAAGGGTGTTTCACTTATATTTGCTGTACATTATGAAAGAATTTGGGAAACAGTATATAGCTAATAGTTTACACCATTAATATATGAATATTACTAAAAAAAAAAAAACATTTTAGGAGCTCCATTAGACAGTTCGTGATGTGCTTTTTAAATGTACATTGGCATATTGTCATAAACAAAGAACCCGGACCGATGCGTGCAGAGCTAAAAGTCAAACAGGCTTTACTGAACAACTGGACTGTTGAACAAAGCAGCAAAACACAACCAAACATGAAGGGATTGAGAGATACGGAGTCAGGAAACAGGCAAAGGTCCGAACCGGAAGAGACAGTCAGTGGAGATACCAGAATACATGGGCGAAACTGAGAGAATAGTCAGAGAACGAATGGAGACCAAAAGCCAGGAGTAAAACGAGATCAAAGCCAAGGGGAACAAAGAGAGATCGAAAATCAGAGAACAAAATTAGGTCAGAACCAGAGGAAACAACATAAGATGGATAGATAGATAGATAGATAGATAGATAGATAGATACTTTATTGATCCCAGAGGGAAATTCAAGAAAGATAGATTGCAAACTAATGGTTTGGCAAAACTTCGCAATGAGACAGTGTTTGAATGGGGTTTAAAAATAGGGAGACTAAATGGACACCAGGTAAATTTAATATTCTGGAGAGCTGGAACGGGACTAATTGGGTGATAGGGAACACATGGGTGTGACATCATAGAGCCCGGTATACCCGGAAGCATGACACATTTTATCGCCATCACATTGACTGCGAGGTTTTCTCTACGTTACACAATTCAGATCTGTAAGACGTGCACAGTTTGGAGGTATGTTAGGAGCTTTTATTTAGAGTTCCTGGATATTTGATGCCCAAAGATTGTAAATAAGCGTGCTCAAGTCAAAGGGTCACAGTTCCAGCCTTCTTAGGACTTGCGTCAAACCCCTTTCTCCCAGCAGGCACTGTGCATTACGGGCAGAAACAAAGCTTTCTTTCCATTCAGCTCCCCAAAAAATTGTTTGGCTTAAAATACACAGAAGATCCTTCTCTGTAATCTAAAAACGTGGAACAGCTGCTAAAAATGCTTTTGTGTAGAGGGGCTCGAGTCTCTGTTGTGTTGTCGGGAAAGAGACCCGGAAGTAGTTGTGATGTAGCGACTCTCGCCTCATGAATGCTTTGGTTTACCTCGTCGCATCTGTTACGTTTGCATGAATGGGAGGGTCGAGCTGCTACAGGACGGATTTTTCCCGGGTTTTCAGACTCGGCTCTGTCTCTGGTATTGAGCTAAATTATTTATTATGGTTGCATATTATGGTGATTTTATTCAGTGTGGTACAGGGTTGTCATTGTTGTCGTATGTTTCAGTCTGCTGTATGTTTTGGAAATTACTAAAGTACTTTGTTAGCTTATTAGCCAGTTAGCCTGCTAGCCAGTTGTAGCTGAGGACGGAGGGTTTCAGGGCCTAAAGTTGGTTGTTTTTGAGGATAATGACAGGTAGTATATGGATTAACTTTTCTACGTTGACCGGGGACTTTGCATGTAGGTAATCTAAGAAGTCTTTAGAAAGCTTTCTGACTACAGAAGTAAGACGAGTTGTTGTTTTTGTTCGATTTTCTAAAATCATTCCTCCTTAAATGGTGTAGCGGTTGCACATCGCCGCATCTGACTCACCAGTATGTGCCTAATGTAACGTTTAAGGTGGACCGGAGAATTCGACCATAAGGCTAACTCCAGCTTCATCTTGGGGAGCTTTATTGATCTTGCACAGGTAGCTGTGTGGGTAAGAGCCATACGATAACCACGTTTAACTTATTAGTTTCTAACCCTAAGGTAGAAACCGTGGCAGCGTGTAAATTATATAAATAATTTCCCCGGCTTCGTTGTAAAACAGTGTTATGTTAAATGAACATACGTGTGTTGCGTTCAACACGAGTTGCTGCATTAGTACGTAACAGCTGCAGTGACCTTTCGACGTTTTGACTGCACCACCTATCATTATCATCATCAGGACGTTTGTGCTTTTAACGCTTCTGTTTTGTAGGTACAGTGGTATCCAGAAGTTTGATGACACCCTGGTTGAAACTTCTGTTACTGTGACTAGTTACATGGGAGAAACTGATTCCAAAGGATGGAAAGTTAAAGATAAAACATTGTATAGAAATGTTTTAATCAAGATTATGATATGTTACTAAAACAAAAAACTTGGGACCCTGCATGGTAAAATCATAGCAACTCCCACTTTGGCAGGTGTCACAGATTGTAAACGCTTTTTAGTCCGCCAAGTGTCTGTTGGGGGGATTTTTGCACATTTTCTTTCTTGCAAAAGGCTTTGTGGGTCATCTAACAAGAACCGCTCTTTTGAGATCTATACGTTGATTTATTTTGATGTTAGGTCAGGGGACTTTGAGTGCCATTGCAAAACCTTCAGCTTGTACCTCTTGAGGTAGTTCATTGTGGATTTTGAGGTGTGTTGAGAATCGTTGTCCTCTGGCAGGAGTCACATTATTAATCTCCTCTCTACCAGTGAAATGTTCCTCGTGTCACTGAAAGCAGTATCAGCCTAAAGCACGATTGGCTCACCCTCATGTTCAATAGCTGTTTTATTTCTTTATTTCTCCCAACACAGCTTTGCACACTGTGGGCAAAGAGTTCTATGTTAATTTGGTCAGTCCACATGCCATGAACCTAACAAGTTAATTGTTTCACAGAATTAGTTCTATTTGCACATCGTTTACATGGTCTCTGTTCCCCTAAACAAGCATCTTATTTGAGTAACAGCTGCTTTGCCTACACTAGGGGCTAGGTCATTTTAAACTCTTAGAATTATTCACCCTTAATTCCAGTTATGATGTAAAACATGGTGCATGTTTACAGACAGATGTTGCCTCTTAAACACCTTAAGAAATCGTCTGGATGACTGATTTTCTTTTCTGCATCATTACAGGTTGCTTCCTTGGAAACAGACACACCGATAAGCCTACAGAGTGCTAGAAGTGAGGGAGCAGGGGAGGGATGCCGCCTGTGTCAGAAGAAGAAACTGAGCTGGTGCAGGAGGGCTCTGGAAAACTCACACGGGCAGACTGTTTGTGTCCCATCTGCCTGGAGATCTTTCTTGAGCCTGTCACGTTGCCATGTGCACATACGTTTTGCAAACCTTGCTTTCTGGAAACGGTGGATAAAGCCAATATGTGCTGTCCTCTGTGCCGCAAGCGGGTGTCCACTTGGGCCAGGCTTAATGGCAGAAACAAGACTCTGGTCAACTTGGAGCTGTGGAAACGTATCCAAGATGCCTTCCCTACACAGTGTCAGCGGAGATTAAATGGAATTGATGAAGAGGAGGAGATTAACAGTATGTGCAGTATTTGCTGACTACTGTAAGCCCCTTTTAGAGAAATGTAATGTTGGCTACAGTGTGCATAGCAAGCTATTTTAATTTCCACAATACTTCCTTGCTCTTTTTAAACTTGAAACTAAGCTGTTTAGGCATGTTTCAGGACTAGGGATTGAATTGAGTGATTATGGAAGACTTATTAGATTTTTTTGGGGAAAATACTTCTATTTAGCTGTGCAATGTATCAGCCTATTGAAACTGCCTGTATTTACTATAAATTGCTCCTTCTTTTGCAGTTCTGGTTCCAAAACCTAGAGTTTGTCAACCAGGAGAGCTCAGGCGAGAGTATGAGGACCAGATTAGCAAGGTAAGAAAAGTGTCTGATTCTTTGTTTTTTCCTGAACATATATATGAATAATTTGATTTAGTGTGATTTGTGGAGTGATGCAGTGTGTTGGAATGCAGGTGTGTCTTTCAAAGAAAAGAAAGAAAGACTGAAGTGCCGTGTCTTAGGTTCCTCAATCCCTTTTTGACTTAGCTTGTAGAAGAGAAACGAGCCTTGGAGGAGGCAGAGAGGAGGGCCAGTGAGGAGTACATCCAGCGGCTTCTGGCTGAGGAAGAGGAGCGCGTAGCAGAGGAGAGGAGAAGGCAAGAAAAAAACCAGCTGGAGGAAGATGAAAGATTGGCCCGAATGCTCAGCCAAGAGCTGGTGAGGTCCAAAGTAGTTTTCGATATAGTATGTAATAAGTGTGAACCTAAATCTATTTCATTCTATTCATGAGGGTTTTCCCTTCAGTCTGGCTGGTGGCTCTAGACACTCTCTTCCCAACCTTATCTCCCTTAGTCCTTAGCGCACTGCTAGCATTGCCCTTGTTCTATTCACCACATTTCTCCTCTCCTGATGTAAAGTAGGCTGTCCTAGTCTTTGGTAATGCTTCTGTTATCATTTACTAACCAGTCACCTGGCATGTTAAAGCTAACCCAGCATGATCATTAGCTAGCAAGTAGCTGTCTGTTAGCCGTTGGTTTGTTTATCCATACACCAACTTTGTTCCTCCGTCCCTTCCTTCCCACACATATTGCTTTGTCTGTTTGTTTGTCCACTTCTCCATTTTAGTGTTGGACAGAGCTTACAATCAAGCTGCTCAGTAGCCAAACCCACACAGTTCTCAGATAGTTCTGATCAGTGTTTTAAATCATATTTAAATGAATATTTCATTTTCATTTAATTGCTGTAAGTTTATTGCATATCACTCAAGTTTACTGTTGAGACAGTGCTGAGACTTCAGCACTGGATACTCTGTAAATTACTTCGAGGTGTGCCTTATGGGCTGATATGTTGAGTAGTGTTCTGCAGAACTTTGCCTTCATTGGCCCTCATTACGAACACAACATTTATTTAAAGCAGGAAACACTTTAATGTTGAATTATGTCTTTGTGCAGAACTCAACTTCCATTTTGGAGCCCCATGTGAATGTCAGATGTAATGATGCTGCTTCAGCCAAGAAAAAGAAATCTAGCGTTGGACACATTGAGAAGTAAGCAATCTTACACTTGTTTCTCATTATGTTTCCATATTTTTGAGAGAAATGTTGTACTATATTTACAGCAACTTTTGTTTTATCTTAGGTTTCTGTGCCCGGTACCTTGTCGGAACCCAAACACTGAAACCCACTCAACCGCCAAGCTTTTGGCCAATAAGGTATCTGCTCCAAAGTTGACGACTTGTTTAATCTATAAGTGCATTCACAATATTACAGCTGCTTTTCTAAAATAAATCAGTACAGTCAATAGGTGTGCTTTATTTAAGGAACAGTATTGTTAATCAACCTAGTTGTTTTACAGTCATCTTTTGTATTTGTTTTATCAGGAAAATATTTTGAATACACCAGCACCACTTTGGCCTTGCTCTGTGGAACCCACCATCCTTGAAATGCCTGTTTTGGACTACTATGGCAAACCTTCTACCTCTACCTCAAACTCAGACACAGATGGTTCTGAACAGCTCTTTAACACTGCTAGCAAAACACACTTTTCCTCCAAGAGAAAGACGGCAGATGCTGAACTGGCTGATGAAGCAAACCTCTGCAAGCGACCATGTGGCTCTCTGTGGCCTGATTCCCCTTCACGAGAGGTACTCTTAGAGGAACTGGCCCTTCAAGAAGATGCTATGCGAATCCGTATGCAGCAGGAAGAAGAGGACAGACGACTGGCACAGAGGCTTCAGAGGGAGCTGGACCGGGAGAGTTCTGTGGACCGTAGGAAGGGTTCTGCTGACAGTTATCAACTGAGGCAGAAAAGCAGTCCCTCTTCCACCAGCACAAGTCCAGGCGAGGAGAACAAGGGCAATGCTAGCAGTGTGTTAAGGACTAAGGGAGATAAAGTTGGGAAGAGATTGTCTAGACCCACCAGCCAGATTGAAGGGAAAACCCTCATGAACAGCCCAGTCTCCACGCAGGGGTCACCTTCCACAGTCCAGAGAAGCACTAAGCAGACCACCCTCACCGAAATGTTTCCTAACATGAGCAGCTGACTGTTAACTCTCATCAACGTGGCTCTTCAAGCACGCAATAAATTGTCCTACTTTCTGGGTTTTTACGTTTATTTTAAATACATATCTAACAGACTGTGGTTGTAAAAGCTCATCTTGCCTGACATACCCCATAGTAGTTTTGGGAGAGTTGAGGAGAAGTGTGTAGAACATAACACAGAAACAGCCTTCAGTTTCACTACTGCATTTAAGTCATAAACAGTTTAAAGGTTAAGTAGTTAAATTGTGTTAATTGCTGCAAAAAAAGTTATTTTTATGCATGGTCCTGATTTGTGGAAGACCTCTTTAGTTCATTTTTAAAAAAAATAAAAAGAGTAATGGAAAGCTTTGTCTTATGTTGTCGGATTATGTTATGTGCAAGTAGTCAAAAAAAAGCAAGAGTAAAGATTAGTTTACTGTATTTTATGGTCAGTGTAAAAGCTAGTTTTAACAACATTTAAAGGAAAATAGAAATGCGTTACATACGGTGCAGTCGATAAAAGGATGAACGATTACCTTTTTTTTTCTTAAAGTTTAAGCCAAATTACACTACATTCATTCTTACAGCTCTTTACCACTTTTAGTGTTTTGGTTTTCTGCAGTTACTGGCCATATAAGCACATTTTCCTTTTGCAACTAAGAAGTTCTCCATTTCCAGCACTTCTTTTTATGGCATTTTAGTTTCCAATTTTGTAGGTGACTGTCAGCACACTTGTGACCTCGTACCTCACTTAAAGTGACTAATAGATCTTTTTCAAGCACTACTCTAATAAACCTGTGACTGCAATCCTACAAATTAAGAACCTCACTCATTGACCTACAAATTTAACTTCAGTTCAGTTTAATCTGTTGTGATCTGTGTAACACATGTAGCAAACAGCTGGTCTGTCGGCCAGCTTAGCCAAAGGCTTCTTATTCTGACAGTTTTTACCTGTGTATCTGTGACCCTAGAAATCAGATACAAAAAGCAAAATAAATCCACATTTACTACGTAATAAGTTGAAAGGGGCATCGGCACAACACAAACTGATATCGGTGAATAGTCTACTTGCATTTTGCTCAATATGCCTAATAAGTAGGATTTTTTCATTTTTTTTATTAAAAAAGGGAAAAACCCTTAACAGTCACCACCACATGTTTTCAAATCTTTTGTTGCGCTAGGCTGCTGAAAAAGGATTGCACAATATATCAGATATTAACAGAAACTGGATTTAGGAAATTAATGCTGGGTGATGGCATGAGGCTGTGTGTGCCCTAATTTCTGACGTCAAAGTGACAGGCATATTTTGCAAAGAAATCTAGCAGCTTTAAGGGAAGTCCGCCTAGATAGTCAATGATATGGCTTTATTCCTCTTTTATACGCTTAGGTCGATAAGTAACATAATCTTTGTCATTTTGACTCATTATAGTGGAATTGAAATTAAGCACTCAAGATAGCTGAAATGTACACTTCTAGCTTTAAGCAAAGAGGGTTAACTAGAAATGCATTACATTAAATTGCACAACAATATTGCATTAACCTCACAGGAATTACCGTTATAATGTAGTAATTGGACAACTCACAATCATAAATACAAGGATTATTTGTAATACTTGGATGCAAACCTTCAGATCAAACCATCTGGATCCATACCCTCAGTGTCTTATTGTTTGTGTGGTATTATATATATATTGTCGCTGTCCAGTGAAAAACATGTATCTTCATTTTTGCCCATTTTTACTTTTACACATCATTTGAACACACCAGCTGCTGTTTACACTGTGTGAAAATCTCATGATGAATGGAACAACAGAAATGGCCCAAAAGGGCTTGGAAAGACGTCGGGTTCCATTGACTTACATTAAAATGAAATGAGGTTTTTGGACTCTCCTGTAAAGCTGCCATTTTGGAGATACATGTTTTTCTTTGGACAGCGACGATCTGCATCTGCACATGTACAGCAGTTTTCTTAGTGAAGAACAGAAGGGTGGGTTCTAGCTTCACTGGCAGATACAGTGAGCGTCTGGTTCATAAGAACAAGGTCAAGCAGCCAACACACAGGACAACACAGCTACAGACTGGCACAGGGCGAAAACCACTCTCTACCGACCGCGATGAGCACCATTCATTCTAATGTCACTTAACCATCGTAAGATGACCTCAAGTGACCTACAGAGAGACTGGCGAGCAGTGGCTGGGGTGAGATACACAGCGAGCATGGTTTGTAACACAGGCTTCTAGAGGCATCACAGTCATTTTCGAAATAAAGACTAATAGCTCATTTGCTGCTGCACAGTTTGTGTTGGTCATCCTCTAGTCCTTCATCAGTGGTCACACCATGCTGCCCAGGGGACGCTGTTGACTGGTGGACTATTCTCAGTCCAGCAGTGACACAGATGTGTTTAAAAACTCCAGCAGCACTGCTGTGTCTGATCCACCCAAGCCAGTGGAACCAGCAGCACCTCAGTGTCACCGTGCTGAGAAAGATCCACCATTCTAGAGTTTTCTATAACTTATATATTTTTTTACACATGATTCGGAGATGCTGTTTTGTTTTTAAATGGCCGTACATATATCTATAGTGGACCATCAGACGTATTAGCAAAATTTGAACTGTACCTAAGGTCCAGATGTTCTCTGAGCTCATATGAGCCTAATTTTAGAGAAGTGTTTTAAATGGGTCAGTCCTCATATACAGCTCATTAAAACCAGATGCAGTACAATAAAGTCGGTTTATTTATAGGAAAGATACATATTTCAGCATTTCATGTAAGTTGATGATAAATGCTTCCAGTTCTATTTAATATGCCATGAAATTCCAGGAGTTGGACACTTCTCCCACAGCTTTCTGACACTTCTTCTTTCCTATACACCTCTCTAAGGGAGTTTTGCTTTGAGTAAATACTGGGACTGACATATTTCTGTTTTCTTTCAAATCACTGGATCCAGTATGGCAAAACAGAAACAAATCACCTTAGGTCGATGTGTGGACACTCCTGGATGATAATGTTATACATTTCAGTCATAATGATATAAAATATGCACATCTACCGAGATCCCATATACAGTGATAGAAAACAGATTCATGTAGTTCCTGGGAAGTGTGGGTTTGTTGTCCCAGATAATAGAGGAAGGAAGACACTTGCTGTGTATGACTTGGACCATATATGGTTCCCCATCCCCAGCTTCTTTCACCACCCTCTGGAGATAAATACAGCCGCTGATCTTTTCACCTCTTGACATACACACATCAGTCTACCCCTCTGAAACAGGTAGGAGCTGTTTTTCTCTGTTTTGTTTCCCAGGTGTTAGATTTAAAAGTAAAGCAGTTTAAATAATAACTTTAAAAACTTAAATGTAATCAGATTAAATTCATTATTTGAATGAACTAGACAGAAATCCTTATGGTAAAGCAATAATTATTCAGTTCAAGGATCATTAATGATGGACCAAGCAATAAAAAAAAGTCATCCATTCCAAATCTGGAAGGATTGGGGGGTACTAGAACAACTAGGTTTTTTCAATATTGGTGGAGGAACATTGCTGTAAGGTTAAAGCTAAAGGTAAACTGAAATTTAACAAAGTCTAACACTAATACTAACCACAACACTAACCATAATGTTGATATTGGTAATCACCTGAGTACTATCAGGTAATAATATAAATTTCTATAGATCATAGTTTTTATGGTTGAGTGGTTTTTACAGATAATTCAGAGAGGCTGTTTTGTTTTGGTTTTATTTTTAAATGGCTGCACATATATCTATTGTTAACCATCAGACGTATGAGCAATATTTGAAATTTACCTTTGGTGTTCATCTGAGCATTAATCTAAAGAAATGTTTTAAACTGATTAGCCGGTTTATGTAAAACACGAGAATTGCCTTTTCTATTGATTAATTGAATTTCTTTGGTCACACAGAAAGTTAGTATGCAAAAGTATCTAAATTACATGTAATCAAATTCAACTGGTGTTATGTATTCATCCAGAGAATAACTATAATATATTAATCATTTTAGACCATCTAGAATTTTTACTTTTCTTACAATATGTGAATAAGTTGAAAATCCACTTTATTTCTAATAGGAATTCTTATAAAACAGCTCATTTCAAACTAATATTTAATATTCATTTGCGTTTCAATATCAGTAGAGTAGAAATACCAAGCCTTCCTGCAGATGGAATCATAGCTGAGCAGCTTTGTAACGATTGCAGTTCATGTTTGTTTGATTGCCCACTCTTGTTTATGCCCAGGTAAACGCACTGTAGGAATGTATTCCACCCGCTGCTCAAGGCTTCTAGGTTTGACCATGGTCCCTGTAGCGGTAGTGAGCACTCTGGCCAACGTGCTGCTGCTCTTCCCTGACCTGCATCACCGCTACCTCATCGAACGGCATGTGACTCCTGAGGCTGTGTGGTGCACAGGGATATGGCTTTCTGGATTTGTGGTGAGCGTGGCACTGTGGTCATATGATGGTGATTGTTTACTGATTAGTTGTTTGTATATTTGCGTGCACTTGCATGTTTTAAAGTGTAGGTATATTAGGCTTTTGTGCAGAAATCTACAGACACCAATGTAGTTCCAGTTTCATTGTCCATCCCTAATAAAAATAAGTTATTAGTAGGAGCTGTAAATGTATGGATTTTAATGAACGTGATCACCAAAAGTCTTTTTATGCCACAATAAGCTAAAAGGCTCTGCTCCTGTATCTGGGAAATGGTGTATGTTTGCATGATCCAGTGCATTATGCATTATTTTGTTTCTACCAAGCTTGGGTTCTTTAATGCTAATATGCTGGTTCTTTATGGTAAGTTCATCTTTTAAAAACTCTGACACCAAATAAGGACATGCAACAGTTCAGTGCAGTTTTGTTTTCACATAGTCATCTGTGGCATAGCTATTTTGTTTGGTGGTTTGTCAGCAGGACATATTTCGTCACGTGTACACAGTCAGCTTCTTGGTTATTGTGATGTGCTTTCCCAAGCTAAAATGTGTCCATGTCTGGTGTTCTGTCAGGTGCTTGTGGCTGCCCGGGGATTTGCGTCAAGATACACAAAAGAAGGATGCTGTCTTTTCAGAGCTGATGTGAGTATTATAGAAAGCTGCCTACCACAGTGCAGTTATGTCTAGTGAAATTTGTATTTAATTTGATATATTATAATAATATGAATATTATTCAACATAGTACATCACATATAGTATTTAATACTAAAGAGACTATATCATGGAAAACTGAATTTTCTTCGCTTTTGCAATATGTCGCTTTTGTGCTATGTAATCGTAAGAGATAATACATTTGATGATGTACATCTAAACCTGAAATTGATTTGAAGAAGATTAGCTTTTCTATTAATTTACATTTTTGTATATTTACTTGTACTATAACATCCAGATGTTTTGCAAGCAAAGCAGCTGAATACCAAATCTTTTCAGCAGCAGGTAATAATGCTTGATTTATAACGAAGGTGGCACTGAACTTCTGGTAAAGCAAAGCTGTTTAACACCAGAGTGTAAAACATAACATGGATGGGTGGTGGATGCATGGGGTGTTGACAGTCCAGAGCCACAGATAACAGTCATTATTTCCAGATATACCTGTAGGAATGGTGTTTCTGATAAAATGGCCAGTGAGTGTAGGTAACGGAAAGGTAGGGGAAAATGGGAAGCAGGCAAGGGATTTGTTGTCAACAGGTGTTTTTTGCAAGACATCCGGATACTATTCATAGTTCACAATTTATTTCATGAATGTAAAAAAGTGAATAACACAAAAACATTTTTGATTTAGTTTTACTTTTTCTGAACATCATCACTGTAAAATTCAGTTTTACATTTTATATTTCTCTCCTACAAACCTTAAAAAGCTATTTCATGTACAATACCCATTAACATAATAACAAACAAAGTCACATATGCCTCAGTCTTAAAGGCATAGTCAAAAAATAATAGCAGTCTGTAGGATATGGTTCGTTCATTTACTATTATATTATTATGCTTGGTATTAGAATGTTCATGAAATGTGTCAGTTAACACCCTTACAAATGGGAAAAGGATATAAATAGAACTGTAATAATGTATTTATATGTATATAGATCTTTACAAAAGCTCACAAAGTGCTTCTATATAGCATCAAACATGCTCTGTTGTTGTAACACATCATAGAAAACCACAGCACACAGCAAGTCAGCAAAGAAATTCAGATAACCCAACTGGCGTGACAAAAAGTCTTGACTTGGTTTCTGTTTTCCAGATGCTTTGTCGGATTGCATACTCGTGTGTGGCTTTGTGTGCGGCGGCCTTCTGCTATCTGTTTAATTATAACGGACTGATGAGAGGACCACTGTGCCTGCACAATGGAACTGAGGGTTTAGAGTGGGACAGACCTTTAAAACGCCAGGATATACAGTAAGTGACACATTCAGCTCTCAGAACAGTAAAGGGAAGTTTACATACATGATGAAGTGGTTTAAATTTACAGTTTCATGTTTGTTTTCATGGCGAATGGTGTGCAACAGTATTAAGAAAGACAAAAGATTACGCTGGCGCCCTCGCTAAGACACAAGGACACTGCTTCTTGTGTCATGATGAGCAATGTGGTTAGGCATGTGGGTATGACAAATACATGTATTCGAAGAGTAATGTGAGTGTGACCCAGATGTGAGCTTTGTGTGGACTGTTTGTCTAAATGTGTCCGGAAAGCTATTTACCCAACATTTATTCTGAAATCAAGGACTTTAATAAGGAGGTTGCACTAGCTGTCCTGAACAGGGAGCCTGTCCACTGCAGTCACATTAATACAGCATTTACATTTAGCTACTGTCATAACCCTAACCCTAACTTTGTAAAAAAAGGAAAACTGTTTCATTTCAACTTTAGGGTTGGAGTGAGCAGCTTTATTTCGAGGGCTTTTGGACTACTTTCATGTATAACCAAAAAATATAGGCATAATATAAATTGAAGCTGGTAACATACATTTTGCTCATCTAGCAATAATTTGTGCCAAGTATGTAAACAGATTCGGGAAACCCAGAGAACCTGCACGGATTTGTAATTTTAAACAAGAAAAGACCCCTTAAAGAAAAGCCCCCCTGAAACAATTCTAGTAGGTTTTTAAATTTGTGCTTTATTTATTTATTGTTACAATAATGCTGATTAGAACAGGGGCTGCCATGTCTACAATGCTACTATAGACTTTTCTTCACTACTTTGGTTTACAAAAAGCTTATCTTTGGTACTACTTCGACATGTAATACCCTGCATCTGCCAACATGACTGAATAAAATGAATTTGAACCCAAAAGCTAATTTAAATATACCATAAAACAGGGTCTCAGGGTATTCATAACCATTTCACGTAATAACTGTGGTATTTTTTTCTGTGTCATTTAAAGTCTTTAAAGGACTCTTGGTTCTCATCACCACCGCTGTGACTAATTCTGACTCATTTCACACCAGTCTACTCTGAATGACCATGAATCTGAACAGTTGGCATTAGGCAGACATTTAGAAAAATACATGTGTTACATGTGTATATGTATAAACAAACACCAACAAGAAAAATAAACACAACTAATTCAATTACTTCATAAATTCAAAACTTAATAATAATAATAATAATAATAATAATAATAATAATAATAATAAATGATCATACGTTTATTTGATTCTCTTGTAGTGAGGTGAGTTACCTGTGGGAGCCTGAGCGGTGGGCTTCAGCCTGTTTGGAGCCTCGTGGTGTGGTGATGTGGAACATTGTTCTGTTTTCTACCATCATGGCTGCCAGTGGGCTTCAAGCTATGATCTGTGTTGTGCAGATCGTCCATACTATGCTTGGTGTGATTTTCGGACCTCAAATCTGTAAGAACAAGGTAAAGGAGTTAATACTGTTATTCTGAAATTGGCTGAAGTCATGTGGCTTTCTGACAGATGTCTAAAAACGATTTCTTGCTTTTGAGAGGTAATCATGTTGGGTCATAGAAATCTACTGGTAAGGAATTACAGATCGACGTAGGTCCTAGTTTTAGACTTAATTACCATTAAACCAATTTTGGTCAGTCCATATCTAATCTGTGTCTTGCAGACAGAGACTATAATAGTCCTATAGATGGTGGCTAACTTTTACTAGTACACTAGCTGCAGCGTGTTGAAGTCCAGCGTACAATCAGAGCAATGATTCTAAACAGAGTCTCATATTTTATAGGTTGTTCCTGTCTGAAGAACCCAAAGGAGTGGTCTGGTTCCCTAAAAGAAGGTGTGGGTGCATTTTCATCATAATCCCAGTGTTGTTCCCGGTGCAATACAGACACGTTCACTGCACTTTAGGAATTCTTACAGTCTTTTCCAAATGTTTGGACACTTACAGTCAGTGCTAATGTTGAATGTGTGGATGAACTCCACAGTCAAACAAGGCTTCACTGATTTTATACTTTTGTATCTATTTATTTGCTTATTTATTCAGCATAATGTAAAATACTCAGTGTGCCATAACTTTCCCATAAATCATATAATGTAATCTGACCAAGGGTGTTAACAATGTAGCATAAACCTGTACAATGCTGAAGTGCTGTTTTGGTGATTAAGCAGTGTTTCCATAAGGACAGGGTTTGTTAAAACCACAGGCTTTTTTACTTTCATAACCAAGACATTCCACTGTGAAGTAAACATCAAGGGTTAAAGGGTATTTTTCTCAGATATGGCTTAAGATTGGCCATGAACTGGGTCAGTGACTCATCATGGAAATACTTTTTGAGTCCAATCTGGTCTGACAAAGGGACAAAAATATCCTATTTCCCCAAGTGTTTCATATTATGTTGTACGTATCCAGAGCACTAGAGGGCAGTCTTTCCACAGTTTCCCTTTGTAGCAGTTATGACAATCAGGGATAATCCCCAGTATGTCTCATCTGCATTTAAATGTGAATTTGGTGTTTTTGTTTAACAGATGTGTCTATTTTTTCATGGTTTTTATTGTTGCTGATCTTCTTTTCCGTTATCAGCTAGTGGCTTCTGCATTTTGTATTCCGTTCTAGAAGCGACACTGTATAATGCTATGCTCAAAACGTTATGAGAATGCTTTAAGACAGCTGGTGAAAAGGTATTTAACATTTTTTAATAGTTACTAAGTGATGTCAGTCATATATCATCAAGATTAACCTATTTAATATGAATTATATTTAAAATAAACTAATTACATGCCTTTAGTTTGTATGGTGTATTTGTTGTGTGTACATGAATAAAGCAAATGTGAATAAAAAAAATTGTGGTTGATATTATAGTTTGATCATGTCCTCTGTTTGGTGAACTTTCCTCCTGCTCATAAAAACAAATAATAACAAACATACATAAATAATAACACATATAACTAACATCAAATCAAAATCATGTTATAAATGTGAAGAAAACTTTCACAAATATATAGATGATGAAAATGATTCTGTGAAGTGGAATATATCCATGAGAAATATTTCATATCAGCAAAATGATTTTAATGGCCCGTGTAATGGAAATTTGTATTTGCCTTTTTGTCGAAGAGTTTTGTGGAAGTGTCAAAAACACTGACCTCTTACTCTACACAGTCTTTGTATGTAAATTAAGCTGGAAAGCAGCCTATTTTTAACTTGAATTAATATAAACTATGCAAAAACATTGTCCTGAAGTAAAGATACTTAACAGGTCCAACCATAAACAGCTTTATACTTGACACTTCTATAGCAAGTAAGGTTAACTCCAATTATTAACAGTCCTATTACTTTAAATAGTTTAAACTAAGCTGCCAGGGCTCAGTCCCTCAGGTTCTGCTCTCAATTTAGTGGAGTCTAGTTATAGCCTCTCATTTAATCTCTCTAAAACAACACTGCTTTACTTAAACTCTGCGTGCTGGTGTAAGTGGATCAGACACAGGATCAGTGCTGCTGGAGTGTTTAAACACTGTGTCCACTCACTGTTCACTCTTATAGACACTCCTACCTACTGGTCCACCTTGTAGATGTAACATCAGAGAAAATAGCTTATGTGTTGCTGCACAGTGAGTGTTTGTCATCCTCTAGTCCTTCATCAGGATGCTGTTGAACGAATAGTTTTGGTTGGTGGACTATTCTCAGTCCAGCAGTGACAGTGAGGTATTTAAAAAGACCAGCAGCACTGCTGTGTCTGATCTTCTTGTTCAGTACAACACACACTAGCACACCACCAGCCATTGCAGTACTAGGAATGACCCACAACCCAAATAATACCTACTGGTGGTCCAGTGGTGGTTCCCCCACTGTGTTGTGAACCCCTGGTCAAATTCTGCATAGTCGAAAATGTTTATTTCCAACATTATTTCCTCTATGTTAAAGTCAGCAAATAGAAACTGTGCACTTACATTTGCAGATAAATGCCATATTTAATTGTGTTGTATGTAGAGGATGTGTCATCACTTCAAAAATCTACTTAACATGTTTTTTTAACTGGAGTGTTTAGACTTTTGCGATAAAATAAATTAAAACATGATTAAATTGAGGATAGGGGCCTTCAAAATAGGAAAACTGGCATACTGGAACTTTAAGAAAGGTTTTCTTTTGGTTCCTGTCAAGCTTTAACAATAGTGCCATGATTTGGCATATGGCTATCTTTAAGTTGAACATCATAGTACATCAGGACAGTACACACACTCATCATCATAATCCATCCTACACAGCCTGAATATTCACACACAGCGGTAGACGTGGAGATGGAGTGACACCAGGGTTCCTGGACACAGTCATCTTGCCGTTGACCTCAATGCCTCCACAGATTCGTTGGTTGTTTCCTCTAAGACAAAAACAGGATTCATCACTGAGGATGACCTGCTGCCATTCTGAGTCAGGTGAATGGCCTGTAGTCCTGTCAATGTGGCGCTGACAGGATGACTCATTAAGGGCATCACTGTTCACTGAATGTCTGGCTGCTGGGTCAGTCTGGTATACAGATAAGGCCTGTCATTGTGTACACCACATGCACGGCCGAATGAGAAACTTGAGTCATTCGCATGTCTCACTGTCAAACCTATCCACCAAGTTTGTTTCGTGTTGGCTGATTCCTTCTGGGTGCAGCTATGTGTAACACTACTCTCTTGATGATGAGTGTATATCACTTTGTTGGTTGTTCTTGCTTCTTCCACACAATACACCAGATATGTACTGACATTTATTAGTAGGGCTGGATATATAAATATTTAAATTTATAAAGGTACAAATACATAAATAAATATATAATAAATATATATAAAATGGCTCCAAAGTGAGGCTCAAAACAGAAGCTGTTAGTTTTTAACAAACACCACACTGCTGACATACACTGTGCTCGTTTAGAGAAGGGGTCAATCCAGTTGTTTGAAGAAGGTGAACCCCTGAGGGCTGCATTGTCAGGATGCAGTTCATAATTTTAGTCTGTTTGATTTGTCGTTTCTACTTCCTGTCTTTTTTTTTTAGTTTGTTTTCCCTCTTGTTTTCCCCAAGGGCTTCTTTGTCATGTTTCACCTCTCTTTCCTTCCCTGACTGTGTGTTATTTGAAGTGAACACACGGGCGCACATACTCCTCTCATAACGCTACACTTGTCTCCACACTATATGTCTAACATCAGCTTTCTCAGATGATCAAGGTTAATTCAGAATCCAACTATTTGATTTCCATTCTACTGCCAGATTGACCAATAGGAGGGCACGCAGAAAGGGGCTAAGCCAATCCTCCCCCTATGCAAAATGCTTTGGTTCTTATTTTACTGGTTTTGTAGGTGCAAACAACTACATACAGATAATAAAAGTATGAACATTTGCTAAATTTAACATATCAGGGTGTCAGCCTTTGCAAAAGTTACATTTCATATTTAATGTTTAACATTTCTATGCTGCTGATTACATTTTAATTAGAATTTTCTTTGTAAGGTTAATTTCTCATGTTTAAGGGAATTGGGACGACTGCAGTATACGAAATGTGTATAAATAAACCTACACTGCCTAAACTCACAAGATGAAAAAATTGTGCACTATAGTCTGCTAACAAAAGTGATTTTTCAGTGTGTTTAGCATGGGGCTTTATTTCCCTTTTTGCAGGGTCTTTCAGTGAGCTTTCATCCAGAGATTTTTGTCCTTCCTATTTGTGGAATAACGGTTGTGGGTCAGTAAAAACATCTATTTATGAATATGCTTTGATCAAGCTGTGGATACAATGGGAAGTGGAGTGAATATGTTGCATGATACACACGCGTCTGACACTTCCTGCTGCTGATAAGATCAGGAAGGTGAGCTTTTGATCTAGAGTGTTGTCGTTAATGAGCACGAGTGCACGTGCTGCTTGCTGTCTTTGATTGCTGCCACACATGTGACGGTAGCAGCCATGAAAACGCTTTAAAATGATCTCAAGTAGAAACAAACATAAATAGTGTGGAAGTAATACGAAGTCTTGTTATCAAAAACGTACTGTTAGAAGGGTACAGCTGGACTGACACAAGACTTGCTTAGTTTCAAGGGGTGAAGTCATCAGCCTGTGTCAACAGAATGTAACTCCATGTTCCAAGGGGTTAATTATAGCTTCCCAGACCCCTCAGGACCCCCTGTATTTTGTACCTTATTTCATCCCATGGTCAATATAAATAAACCAACACATTCTTTCACACATGGTTGTAAAAGCAGACATTACGGCTTTTATACAGCTGTGACAATGCGACTGAATAATACACTTAAATTGAATAACTGTCCCAATACTTTTGTCCATGCAATGTATTTAATTTTCTTTTTTGAATTTTCCTTTAATTGCATTATCTTGGACCAAAATTAGGTTTAGGTCTTACTGAAATACACCAATTAATTGATTAATGATTCAAACCACATATAGTTGTTGAAGCCCTAACAGCATATTAGCTTCATAAAGAAATACAGCATAATAAATACATAAAATATTTGTTCATTCTTTTACTTTTTTGTAAGGTTGTGACTGAGCATTCTTGGGGCCAAGGTTTGGTGCTACACTCCTGACTAGGCCTACATTAATACAGTAATGTCCTGTAGTTTTACATAACAATTGTTAAAGTATTGTAACAGATTAGCTAGAAATAAAAATAATGACCTCACATCACTTACCAAAACAGATATTAATAAAAAAATTCACTATGTTTTAGACTGAATATGCACAGAATATCTCAAATATGTTGAATAGAATGGAATACAATACAATACAATACAATACAATATAATTATTGTCTAATTTATATAAAGCGATAACAGAAATTTCTATTCAGTGCTGGTACACAGAAACACCACAACACACCCACAAAAAGCAAGAAGTGAAAATAATCACGATACACATTTAAACAAAAGTCAATACACCACCTATAGATACATGCACACAATGAAATGAATTCACTCACTCACTCACTCATCTTCTATACAGCTTCATCCTTCTGGACCATCTAAAGCTTGTGAAGGTAGAAAGAACTGATGCTGGCAAGTAGAGAACTGCAGGAGTGCAAACAACTACTGTAAAGACGAAAGTATGTACAAGAGACACAGCAGCAGAGTGAGAGGAGAATGGTGGCATATTGACTTTTCTGTACAGACAAAGAAAAAAAAGGTTTTCACAACAGAGCTGATGACACCCAATATTCTGACTCCAGGGAGATGGAGGCTGCTATATCATCAAGTGAAAGAGTTACAGAGACAGTTTTACTGTGAGTTGGTTTATGGCCATTGGGAAGTAGTTCCATCTTATCACTATTTAAGCTGGGAAAGTTGTTCCATCCACAGTCAAAGATGAACAAGATTCTAACTGTCTGGGTGAACTACAGATGAGTTTGATCCTGAGATAAATCTGTGCGTCATCCCAGTAACAGTGAAAATATAAAAAGTGACCCTGAAAGTTTAAAAGAAATGATACCGCCAAAATTCACTTAATGTTTAATGCAATTGACCAGTAGGCCTCAACGCCTCTCAGAATCAAGTTTGTGGGCAACAGAAACCATGTCATCAGTTCATCACATCCCTGCACAGTGATATTTCAGCCTTTGCATTGGTTAAATTCCACCACCAGCTAACCTGATTTCAATGGATGGCGTACTGATCAGCCAGACTTGGTATTGGATAGTAACTGTTCAAGTGGTTTTAACAAATTCATCCAGAGAGTGACCTGCTTGCCTTTTGCACAAACGTGTGCAAACAAATGTACTTTTTAAACAGCGAAATAGGTGACAGTTCTCGATAAAAAGACGTTGAAAGGAAGGACACTTATCTGGTTTCAGTAATTTTCATTGATTGTATCTCTTTGTGCAAGAACCAGTCATAGGGTGAGAGAGAGAGAGAAAGAGAGAGAAAGAGAGAGAGAGCGAGAGAGAGAGAGAGAGAGAGAGAGAGAGAAAGAGAGAGAGAGAGAGAGAAAGAGAGAAATGGAGAGAGAAATACCACAGAAACAGCGCTAAAGTAACAGAGTACATAGGTTCTGAAACCGGAAGAGCTTAGGGTCATCACAGTCATGGGAAAATGCACAGAGTTGTAGCCTAGAGATGTTTTTTATGCAAGATGGAAAACTGCCAGAGCAGTAAGTGGTCACCCACATTTTTTCAAAGGGGAAAAACGTGCCTCAATAAGTTGATGCACAAGAAAGTGTCACAGTGTCCTGCAAGCTGCTTGCATGTTAACAAGGGCCATGCTGGACTAGCGGTGCTTGTGTGAGTTGCTCCAGCTTTATGTGTGTATTGGGATTATCACGCCTTTTTTTAAACTGTTCATTTATAGAGCATTTACATTTATGGCATTTAGCTGATGCTCTTATCCAGAGCAACTTACAAGGGTAATCATATTACAGGTAGGCCAATGTAGTGTTAGGAGTCTTGCCCAAGGACTCTTATTGGTGTAGCACAGTGTAGTCACCCAGACCAGGATTCAAACCCAGTCTCCAACAACTTGTTCAAATAACAAAAATGCCATATCAGGGATGTAAAGAATTTTTAATTTTGGGAAGACAAGGGTCAAAGAATCTGAAGATAACTTCCTTTAATTCACTGTTATTTGGCCAGTCTACAGAGGTATACAAGTGATTTACTCTCATTTGTTGCTTTTCCATCAAATTCCATCAAACTTTTGCTGACGTGCTGACTTTAAATTTTAACTAAAAAGAATAACATGGAATGGAAGAATAGCAACACACAAAGAAAGGATGTTGCTTTCATATTCATTCTTTAATTTATTTC
Organism: Prochilodus magdalenae; assembly: GCA_024036415.1. Classification (NCBI taxonomy): domain Eukaryota; kingdom Metazoa; phylum Chordata; class Actinopteri; order Characiformes; family Prochilodontidae; genus Prochilodus; species Prochilodus magdalenae. The sequence continues at coordinate 131,571 of JAMWET010001003.1, forward strand.
TATATGATTTTGGGTACTCAATTTTAAAATGTGTAAAATATCATTAGCAGTAACTAAAACACTCAGCTGCTACGTAATGTTCATGTAAAATTAAGACTTTTTAAACTTAAAAGATTGCACTAATTTGTGGGGTCTGCTAAAACCACTGACATTATCTTGTAGGAGGCAAAATAGTTATGGCTAACTAGCTAGAAATTACACCTATATTATATAAGGCCTCAGTACGTAATTAACACCATGTCAGTACCTGACTAAGCTATCATAGCTAGCTAATTAGCAAAAAGGCCAGTTAGTCTGCTGTGGGTAGGGTTGCAATGAAAAGCATTATAGCAGTTATTTATTTATTTATTTATTTATTTATTTAGCTTAAGTCAGTTGATGGGTAGCTATGCTTAACATTCAGTCTAATGTAGACAGAAGGCAGTTTAACTACAGAACCTAATATTTTCCTATAGTGTTTGGGAAAAGAGTTTGGGAAAACACCACGCTGGTTTGAGTAGACAAAGAGGAGTTTAAACTGCATTAGAAACTCTAACCTATGAAAATGCATGTAATGTTTGGAACATTATGTGTTCTGGAATGGGATTTAGGTTTCCTTAGACAGACTGTGATCAAGGGAAATCTTGAAGGGGTGGCAACTCTGGCTTTTGTTGTGACCCACTTTGGTGTTTCTGATGAAATGTAATGCATGTAATATAAATATAAATACAGTTCATATAAATGTTCTATGTTCATTTATTAGGGTGGTGTAAGTCCTAATTTGGGGTTTAGACACCCACCCCCCAGCCCACACTCACCCACCACACCCCCTGATGCTTCTTTAAGTGAACAGGAAGACCAGCTTGTCTTTACAAATATACTCTGTATTAAATCCAAGCATTGCCATCTAGTGGTTTATATATGCAATGCTATTAAGAAGATGAAAATTAATAAGAGCTGTTCCTGATCCGTGTCAATATAAACAAAGCTATGTAAACTAGTGCGGGTCACATATATCATTCACAGTTTATTTTACACTGTGCAATGTGTACAATGTGTTATACATTATACAAAGTGTAACTTTACCAAATTATTATGTTTATCTCACTGTTACGATTGTTAATTTCATTGTTCATATGTTGCTTTACTGATCACTGACTCTGACAACAAATGGCTCCACGGTGAGGACTCGCAATTCACAAGTTAACAAACTGACCACCAAAAATAACACCACACCACACCCACAGTAAAGTATGGGAGTATTATTACAGAACTCTCATCAGCCAAGAAACTGTGTGCAATTTTTAGAGCCTTACACAAACAGCTCACTAACAACCATGGCTTCTTTGTGGTTAATGCACGTGTTCTTGAATGTGTAAGCCTCAAAAAAAGAGAATATGTCAGATATGTCTCTAGGTTCTAGGCAATTAGTCACATGCATTAAAATGTGTAAAATACTAAAATGAACTGAAATGTGTATTTCATAATCAAGCACAGCTGATATGAATGACGCCATGGCACTCCACTTATGATTAAGCATGTATTCAGATGGTTCACCGAGCGGAGGAAATGGTCTAAATGTGCCTGACAGAGACAACTTCCCATTCTAATTCTGCTTCCCGTGAACCTCCTCCGCAAAAAACCCCACTGAGCTCTTCAGGAGAGTGAAATAGTGTGGGGGGGGGGGGGTTAAGAACTAAGTGAAGACCAAAAACAGAACAGCTGGTTGTGAAGAGAAAATAGTGTGTTTATGTTGCTGTGTTGGACTGAAAACCTCACACCAGGGATTTTGGAGCAGGAAGGAGAACTATAACAAAGAGCGCTGAGACTGTTCCTGTACGTTAGTATCAACACCAACATCACCATGTTCAGTGCTGTTCACTACCAAAGAGTCCAGCCCACAAAGAAGACTCAGCAACCTGTCCTGCTGCATCCTGTCTGACATCCTTCTTACACTGAACTGACAAGAGTCTTAAACTGATCTCTTTGAACTGCTTACTTTAGCTTCGACTTCTGGACCCTCTTCTGTCCGATTCACAGTTTTTGAGGTTAGTGTTGATTTCTAAAGATTGAACTTCCTGTTTTATGAGATTACTGGAGCATTTCTTGTTGTAATATGTTGTCTTGAGTCATGTTTTGGTTCATCATAGTGTTGTGAGAAGGAATGGTTTGAGATAGTTTTGGTTCATTGGATCTTTAATAATAATGTTTATTTATAGGATACTTTTCATACCGTTGGCAGCTCAAAGTGCCTTACAGACAGTTGACTTCAGTAATGCGAAGAAATACTACTACTATTACTACTACACACACATACATTTACATATATGTATATATACAGATTAACATATAAATACACACACACACACACACACACACACACACACACACACACACACAAACACACACACACACACACACACACACACACACACACACACACACACACACTTAAATGCCATGTTAATGTAGTTTTAACTAATTCCTGAGCTTGACTCTCTAGTAGAAGCTGGAACTAAGTTCCAGCATAATAACTGAAAGAGGTCTCTCCATGTTTCCTGTATTTTACAGAAGGTATTTGCAGAAGGCCAACACCTGTAGATCTAGATCAGGAAGCCAGTGCGGGAGTGCTCAGAACAGGAGTGAGCTCTGTTTTCAGTTTTTGTTAGGATCCAAGATGCTGCATTCTGCACCATTTGTGAGAAATGGATTTCTCTGAGACAAGAATGATATAAAGCTATTTTAGTGACTGAGTTGACATGTAGGATAAAACTGAGTCTAAGATCACGCCAAGGTTTTGTACTTCAGGTATTTTAATAGTTGTAAGACATTGTCCACAATATGTCAATTTTTCATGATTTTTAACTTTCTGCATAATTTGAGCTCAGGAGTTGCCATTGAACCAATAGATATGCTCCAAAAATAGCTTTAAATAAAATCTTGCACTAACTCTGGGAGTAAAGAACGTTTTCACCCTCCATTTGGACATACTGGATCTTTTTTTGGACAGTGACGATATGTTGTATGAAACACGGATTTAGGACCTTTATTAATACTAGCTGCAAAGCAGTATTTGCAAAATCTAGTTTTGTTTATTTGGATATATCATTTTACTTTAATGTCTTATGGTAACACTGCACTGGAGGACTGTGTTCACAAGGTTATATGACAGCTACATTAGCTGGTTGTGACACCTGACATAAATCTACATAAATTACTATAAAGATCTGAAACTAAAACAGTCATTTATTCGATGCAGGCCTTTTGGGCATATCGTGTCATGTTTTTTTTGTTGTTTGTGGTTTGTCTGAGACGGCACTCATATTTAGAGCTGCGGACAGCCGGGCAGACATATCTCTTCACAATGCGTCTGCTTTGTGGTGACAGAAGTGACGAGAGGTGCTTGAATAGTCTGATAATGTGGCCTTTGAATCTTCAAAGTGTACTGAATTCACTACTGAGCCACTATTGTTAAAAGCATCCCATGGAAGGTAAAGAATGATGCACTTACCTGCTAAATATGCGTGTGGGGCCTCCTGCATTGCGCGTGTATATGATTTCTGCTAGAGTTGATAGTCTTTTTATGAAGATAATTCTATCCACCTCATGCTGCTGATCATTACTCACCCTTTGATGGCTACAGCGCTGTCCACTGTGAGTGGTAATGCCTTCTATAACATATTCCCGGTACACACTTGGCATTGTGGATCAAGGAATGTTAAATGCCCACATAATCTCAGAAATGGAATATCCCATTCATCTGGCACCCACTATCACCTCTCCATCCAACTCTAATTCACATCATGTGCCATGAGCACGCTGGCCAGTTGATCAACCTCACTCACAAGATAACACCTCACAACTTTTATGGGTGTGGCCGTTTCCAAGCCATCCCCAAAGGTAAAGCTAATGCCACTATATAATCAATTTACATACTGATATCCCATGACTTTTAGCCTGTCATTGTATTAGCTGCTAAATCTCCCTGCAGAAGCAATCAGCACTGTGGTTTGTTGATGAAGAGGTTGACCACAAAATACTATGATCTCCAGCATACTATTTTTTGAAGGAATGTGGGGTAAATTTGAAATAAAATAAAATGATTTACATAAAACATATAACTAATTTCAGACTTTAGTGTGTATGAGTCAAAGCTAATTGAATCAGTCCACAGAATTGTTTTCAAAGGGGTTAATGGTTGAAGTAACTAGGATTAGCTGGGTGATAATTTAATCAGGATTGCCAATATGACACGCGTCGGTCCTGAAGTGGCATGGAGAAAAAGTGCTCTCACTAAATGATGTTTGGGTAACTGAAGGGGTTTTCACTGGTTAAAAACAACATCTGAGGTAAACCACAATGTAACCCACCTAGCGCAAGTTTAGAGGAAATTGCTGCACTGGTTGTTGATGAGAAGTTTGAATCAGCTGCAACAGTTCATTCACTGCTTTTTGAGGTGAAGCTACCAAAGCTATTAAAGAGCGAATTGTAAAATAAAAAAAGCATTTAAAACAGAATTTGTTGGTGCGTTGTCCTCCGCTAGCAGTGAATAAACTGTTGCATGCATTGTCAAAAGAATGGTTGCACCAAAAGGTGCACCCACAAGGAATCAGCATAAACTGTGGGTAGGTTGTGGGGGCAGGACTACATGCACACAAATCGCTACAATGACTGCTGATGACACCATGTCAACATTAACAATGGCTGCATTGGAGTAGTTCTGTTTTTGTCTTGGTGGAGACGACCCATATATGAATCCATATATGGAGGCACCAGGATGATCGGTTTATTGTCTCATGTCATACATCGACAAGACCTGGTGTCACTCCACCTCCATCCATATCACAAAATCTGCAGTGTAGAATTATCACAGGGCACCATCAGGAACTTCTACAACTCCATGCTTAAACCTTTGGCATGTTGCATCTGGCCTTACCCCATACTGAGAGACACTACTTCTGTATATGCAGCTCAATCAGTTTGGCTCGTAACAGTCTAAATTTATCATCATTTATTGTTACTAGTAACATTTATCTTCACTACGCCTAGCACTGCAATCCAACACTTCCTTCTGGGTGCAACTATTCTCTTGACGATGTAAACTCAAAGATAGCTATATGTCAATTTATGGCACCATTCTGAAAGCTTAGACTGGGTACCTACCTTGTTCTGATAGACTAACTTTGTACTTAGTTCATACTTAGTACATACATACGTTGTCCAAATACATTTAGGTTGGCACCTCTCCAGGACTGTCCTGAGATTCGATCTATGCAGGAAAACCAGACCATTTTCCAGAATTAGCATCTTGTCTTAAAGTGCTGTTTTTTAATCAAACCCTTTACATCAGTTTGCCCTTTTTTCAGAAAGATGACCTCTAAGACTAAGCTGCAGCACTGCAACACGAGAACTGAAGAGAAGATTAGACTATACACTATCAGCAAAGGCTTTTAGATATAGTACCAGAAAGGGCTCTATAACTTTAGCAGATCTCATTTTGGTGCTATACACAACATTTTAAAAGGTTCTTTAAAGAATGATTTTGTGTTTTTCTTTAAAGAGTGAAAAGAAAGTTTTTTTTTCTATGAGCGACTATTAATTTTTTGTGTGTGTTTGTGGGTGTTGTTATGGTCCTCTATGCAGCATAACCATAGTTTTTACTGAAGTACCAGTATAGAGCCATTCTTTTAAAGATTGTATCACTGAACTGACAACTATCTACCTTGTCAGTAAAACGTAACAGCTCTTCGGGTCTCTCCGACACCCCTTAGGTAGCATTAATCCAAACCTTTATTTTACAGTTTGTTAAGCTGTAATGATTGTACAGGAAATTAGTTTGCAGTTTTGTTCCATACTGCACTTGAAACATCATTTTGCTCCATGTGACTTCACCACATTGTGGTACTGCTCAGTTTGGGGCAAGTTGCAACACTTCACCACACTGACACTGTGGTAGGAGAGGAGTGGGAGTATGTAACACCTTGAAATGTCATTGAGAGTGGCTACTGTGGGCTACTTTGGGTACCAGATCATACATTAAAACACATTATCTATCAGTATGGAGCAGCAAGCATCTCAAACCTGGAAAACATGGTCATTTTTTATCTGTACTGGGCTCTTCAGTAGATTCCATTGCCCATTTACCACAACAGAATATCAACCCATTTTCTATCAGGCAAATGCTATACCCATATTTTTCATAGGATGGGCAAAAATCCAAACTGCCTGAAATTCTTGATCAGAGGTTTTAGCCACGACATGAGAACTTAATCAAAGTTTAAATATATTATTATTTTAATCCCAGTGTTTATGACTAATATGAATAATATGAATAATAATAATAATTTCTGAATGAGAACTTTACCCTCATGTAATGCCAGACACAAGGATGTAACTCGTGTCTTGCAACAAGTTTCTCTTTCCATATCTATCACCAGTTTCCCTCCCCGAGAAACCTTGGTGGCAAATTTCCACATTGCCAGCACTGAGGTATTTAAAGAAATGTGAACCAATGCAAGAAGCATAGCTTTACTGTAAGAGCAAAGTCAATCATTTGCTGTAGTTCTTGTTTACAGTACGCTCCCGTATACGCTACGAACACATATATGAAATTGAGCTGTGTCTGGTACTGGAGTTATTATTTATTTATTTATTTATTTTCAGTTGTTTGCTTCCCTCCTGTCATTCAGCAGAAACTACATGACTAATGGTCAGTTTCACTTCCACTGGACCTCTTGAGGGTGTAAAGCAAGTCAGCAGTACCAGCTTAAACATCTTACAAATCACCAAATCCAGTCACCTCAGTATGGGAGATGGGCAAAACATGATGATTACTGTCTTTATAGTTAATCTCACACTTTACAACATGTACTTAAAACACACTTCAAACATCAACTAACAAACCAAAGCAAAAACATGTGTGACAATTTGTGTCACCTCTGCATTTAGTAGTTCCTCCAAAATACACTGGCCTACAGCAATGCATCCTATTCAAGAGTTGTATACTAAGACCGGAAAACACAACACAGAAGTGTTCTCAACACAGAATCTCTCCATTCTTCAGTTAACTTTATTTAAAAGAGTTTTAAGGGGTGTCAGTTATTAGTTTTTCTTACATTCTTAGTGTGAGATTAAGCTAACTAACCATAAACACTCATCATCAAAAGAATAGCTGCGTAGTGTTAAGGGCAGTGTACATGTAGTTCTGTGTCGTGCAGCTGTCTGTCAACGGTGCTGGCACTACCCAAATGATTCATGGAGGACATCATTGTTTGCTGAATGTCAGCAATTGTGGCTGTTGGGTCCGTCCTCAAGTGTGAAATGAGAATCATTGCATATCTCACAATGTTAAACCTACCCACCAAGTTTCATTCCTGTCAGCTGATTCCTTCTGGGTTTGTGCAACTGTGATGATGAATGTGCACATTTTTACCCAGATTTTATTAGCATATCCATAACATACTTTATCATGGAGCTGAGTGGATGGTGAAGATCACTAATACTTCAGTGCAGTAACATGGTGGAACTGTGATGGTTTTCAAAATCTATATGTACAATGTATGTATTCCTGTCATTCATTTTTTTCTTTTCATTGGTGTTCTTCAGATATGAACTACAGCAATATTACCAACAGCCCTGGCTGTGGAGGCCAACAAGCTGGCAACAGGACAGATTTCAGTAGTGTGTTCACGAAGCAAGTCCTTCCTGTGCTGTATGCTCTGATCTGTGCAGGCGGGCTGGTTTTAAATGGCCTGGCTGCGTGGATCTTCTTCCGGATGCCCAGCAATTCAGGCCTAGTGGTCTATCTGAAGAACATGGTGGTAGCCGATCTCCTGATGCTGCTGTCCTTCCCATGGCGTGTGGCCAGCGATCTGGGCATTGGTGACTGGCAGATGAAACTGGTTGTGTGCCGCTACACAGCGGTGCTCTTCTACCTCAGCATGTACACGGGCATCGCGTTTATGAGCCTCATTAGTCTGGAGCGCTTTGTCAAAATCGTTTACGGCTCCTCTTCCTCTTCATCTCACCTGTGTTCCTCCAGCGCCTCTTCCCTTCTTCAGCGTGTGCCTACTGCCAGAGTTTTGGCCTTTGTGGTGTGGGCCTTGCTGCTGATTTGCATGCTACCCAACACCCTGCTGACGAATCGCCCTGCAGCTGCGGGCTGCTCGTGCATGGATCTGAAGAGCGAGCTCGGCCGCCGCTGGCATGCAGTTTCCGCTCATCTAATCGTGGCCATCTTCTGGTTGACGCTCGTGCTCATGGCCTACTGCTACACGTCCATCGCTTGGCACGTGTATCGCTCCTACCGGAGAGTGAACCGGACCGGAAGCGAGGCAGGCCGTAAGTCCAACCGTAGCATATTCAGCCTTCTGGCTGTGTTTTTTCTCTGCTTCGTACCTTACCACGTGTGCCGTGTGCCCTACACGCTAAGTCAGCTGTCAGGCATCATGTTTAGCATGCAAACACGCTACCAGCTCTTCCAAGCCAAAGAGGCCACACTTTTCCTGTCAGCCTTCAACGTGTGTCTGGACCCCGTCATCTACTTCCTCATGTGCAGGACATTCAGAGAGTCATTGCTGCGTAAGCTGTCTACTGCAGAGGCTGAGAACAGAAGGCCCTCTGTAACCAACAGACTTAGTGTCAGTAATATGTAGAAGAGAACTGATTTATCCATGCTCCGTTCACAAATGTGTTGCTCTGTAGCAACTGTTGCAACGCTTTTACAGAATGTTGGCAAAACATCCATTCAACCGCTATAGTAGCCTGTACTAACAAAAAGCATCTCAAATGCTGTATTGGTTTTTGCCACAAGGCTTCAGAACGTCTACAGTAGTAAAGCCAATTACTTAATAAGAAATATGTCAGCTTGCTATTGCTTATGTACCTGCTAGTTATAAGGACATTAACTTGTAGATAAAGTATACAGTAAGAAACGTTATTCAAGGTAGTGCTGGATTGTTCTAACTCTGGTTTGGCACAGAGATTAAACATGTGTAATGGGCTTTTACTTTGCATAATTTTTAACTTTGCATTTAACATTGTAATTAGTAGCTTTAATAACACATGTAATACCATGCTACCTTGCCCTAAGTCTACTATCGTCGGCGATCAGGGTCGCAAACCATACAGTGTACACTTACTTGGAATTTTCAGCACTCTAGCTGAAAGTTACTGAATCCATGTTTTTGTTCTATGGAGAGATCGATGTCAGATCGTGACGTCATTTTTTTATTAGTTCACCTATGAAAATATTGATGTGTAATCAAGCTGTGAACTATTCTGATCAAATGTAATATAATCTTTCTTTATAAAAGTAAAGATATAAAAAATACAGCCATAAATAAATGTGTAGTATAGGATACATTTTTCTGTGCTCTCATCTGATTCTCACACACTGCTTCCCAGAAACATTTTTTGGAATGAACAAAATTACATATTCACATGAACTTTCATCCCTCAGATGGCACTGGATCAAAACTTTAATGGATATCATTACATCATCAGCTTGAGACCAGTAGTCAGCTGTCAGGCATCATGTTTAGCATGGAAAACACGCTAGCAGCTCTTTCAAGACAAGGAGGCCACACTTTTCCTGTCAGCCTTTAACATGTGTCTGGAACCCATCATTTACTTCCTCATGTGCAGGACATTCAAAGAGCCGTCAACATATCACCACCCCAGCTCAGGAATACTCTCACAAATCATCCACAAACAGATGCTGAGAGTGTCTATGTCAACAATGTTCAGAGGCACCGCCGACTTCTTTGGGCTGATGTATTGCGGTCTAACAAGTTGGCCTCTAGATTATTTATGGAAATTATGCACTTTGTGTTCTCGGGATCAAACAAGAAAAGGAATATCCAGACTGTCACTAACATAAAGTTCATAAGTCAGAATCTGTTGTGATATGTGGGGCTATTAGTGCTAATGGCATGGCTAATTTACCAAAAAAATCTAAAAGCCAAACAATCTAAAAGGACATCATTGACAATGAAACATACAGTGAAAAAGTGTTTGCCCCCTTCATGCTATCTTATTTTTTCGCATATTTGCTAATCAGTGTGACCTACATTAGTGCACTATATAAAACTCTATTATAGGGAACTGAGATGGTCCCTAATCAGTGTTCCCTACATGAAGGTTTTTATTATTAAGGGAGAAAAAAATTCAAACCTTCATGGCCCTGTGTGAAAAAGTGTTTGCTCTCCAGTTAAAACATAACAGTGGTTTATCACACCTGAGTTCAATTTCTTTAGCCACACCCAGGCCTGATTACTGCCACACCTGTTCTCAATCAAGAAATCACTTAAATAGGACCTGCCTGACAAAGCGAAGTAGACCAAAAGATACTCAAATGCTAGACATCATGCCAAGATCCAAAGAAATTCAAGAACAAATGAGAAAGAAAGTAACTGAGAGACATTTCTAAAGTGTTAGGACTCCTCAACACTTTTGGGAAAATGCTCTGTGGACTGACGAGACAAAAGTTTGAACTTTTTGAAAGGTGTGTATCCCATTACATCTGGTATAAAAACACTGCATTTCAGAAAAAGAACATCATACCTACAGTAAAATATGGTGGTGGTAGTGTGATGATCTAGGGCTGTTTTGCTGCTTAAGGACCTGAAAGACTTGCTGTGATAAATGGTACCATGAAATCTGCTGTCTACCAAAAGATCCTGAAAGAGAATTTGCGGCCATCTGTTCATGACCTCAAGCTAAAACGAACTTTGGTTCTGCAGAAGGACAATGATCCAAAACACACCAGCAAATCCATCTCTGAATGGCTGAAGAAAAACAAAGTGAAGACTTTGGAGTGGCCTAGTCGAAGTCCTGACCCAAATCCTATTGAGATGCTGTGGCATGACCTTAAAACGGTGGTTCATGCTTGAAACCCTCCAATGTGGCTGAATTACAACAACTCAGCAAAGATGAGTGGGCCAAAATTCCCCACACCGCTGTGAAAGACTTATTGCAAGTTACCACAAACACTTCACTGCAGTTGTTGCTGCTCAGGGTGGCCCAACCAGGTATTATGTTTAGAGGGCAAACACTTTTTCTCACAGGACCATGTAAGTTTGGATTTCTTCATTTAAAAACTGCATTTTGTGTTTACTTGTGTTGTCTTTGACTAATATTTAAATTTGTTTGATGATCTGAACCATTTAAGAGTGCCAAACATGCAGAAAAGGAGGGCAAACACCTTTTCACACCACTGTACATACACACTGTACATATCAGACTCCAGGTGCTAGAATTTCTCTCATTGCAAACAAGTGATGTGATAATAAATGTTGTGCTTTTGTAGTATTTTCAGTGTAACACATCAGAATTATTTCTTTCTGTTTGTATTTGCTTTTTCACTTTTCGCTATTCTGATTTTTTTAAATAAAGGTTTGTTTATGACTCATGTCACCAAGCAGTTAATAAGCTTATATGACCCTTTTCATACAAACTAAAATGTTTAGAATACACAAAAAAATTTTGGGGTATCATCAAAAAGAAGTAACATTTTTGTGAGAATTATTTTTTTAATAAAAACTTTCTATCAACCATATTCTGGGTCTCACAGAGCTTATTATTGTGTAGTGTTGTGCAAGTTCACTCTGCATTCTTCCTAATTACGAGCTTTGTTTGGGTTCAATGTAACATTGTCTTACCTCTTCACAGTGTATAAAATCACAGGGAGTTTTTAGCTAAAACACAGAAGGAATGTGTGGTTGACAGAAGTCTTAAACCTGTTAAATCTTAGAGCTAACTTGTCAAGTCTGCAAAAATACATTGTTGTCATGTTTGTTTATGGTCAGCAAGGACACCTCCTTCTGTGTGCTTGGAAACCATTATATTAATAGTAAGTATTATCACCACCTTATCCGGCAGGTGTCACAGCTTATAAGCACCTTCTGTAGCCAGCTAAGAATCGGTTAATTCATTTTCATTTCCTGCTGTGCACAAAGTCTATACATAATACTATGACCCCTGAACTAATAGTGGGACTAAAGACCCTTGATTTGCATGACATTGGCGAGAGGTAGTGGCATGTATGGTAACAGATAATGGAAGGCATCCGGAAGCACTGATTTCCCTCAGATTAAGTGGTTCTGGGTCAGCATGGTAAACCAAGTGTTCCCAGATGTGTTCCACTGGATTGAGATTAGGCAAACTAGTAAGTGAAAGACACTGTCGTGCTTCTGAAACCACGCATGTACTGCCCTTGTTGTTGTAGTGGGTCGTTATAGTGTTACAGGATCATACGAAGCAAACATCCTCCTGACATGTACTCTGCCACTCTTGGACCTGGTTCTCACGTGTTACGGGGCATATTTGCCACCATCTGTTTACTTTCTGCAGTACTAGCCTGGGATTGTCTGAGAAGGCAACAGCACGGTAGTCCCATTTTGAGGCAACTTTGACATCACCCTAGGTTAACACTGGCGACCTCAACTGTGCACCTGCTGCCAAGTTCATAATAATATTCTGATTTGACTGTGATTCTGTGAAATGATCTTTTCTATCCACAGATTTTCAGTGATGTTTAGGTTGAGGAACTGTGAAGGCATGGTAAAGCCTTCAGCTTGCATAAGTGGTGGAGAGTAATGAAGTAAATTGGTTACATTGCTTTTCAGTCTGTAATCTGTACCAAGGTATTTCCCTTTTAGGGGACTTGCACCTCTTATGGTAGTCCATTGTGGGTTATTATCCTTTTGTAGAAGTCATTCTTTTTTTAGCGTTTAATCAGATGCATTAGGCCTGTTAAGACGTTGCTATGCAAAACTAACTTTGTAACCAACTCAAATATTTTTTATGTGATTAAGTGATTGTGTACAGATGACTAAATTGGAGGCAGAGAGAGGAAAATAAGGTTGGACATAAGATTTTGGAATGTTATGTCACTTCTAACGTTGGCAAGGCTCAGAAAGAAAACACAGCAAGAAAACAAGAGAAGAAATGAGGTGAAGAACAACAGTGCTATGTTTGCTAGTTTCTATTCCACTTTGCAAAGCTTTCTTCACAGAAAGGAGAAGCCAAACCTAGATAAACCCTTTGAATAGCTAAAAAGCCACAGAAGTCAACAGATAACTTGCCACGTTTTTTTTTATCTCACTAACAGCCTGTCATCAGATTGCTCACTGCAGAACACTGAACAGCTCTGATCATTGTACCACTGCAAACATTCACGTTTTCAGGAGATAAAATCTGAATATAAAATCTAAAAGGGGTGACAGCAGCTAGTTCTGTTTACTCAGCGCCATGTGCTTTGACTCAGCGCCATGTGCTTTTAGTATTGTAAAAGCTGGAACAGCCGGTAACATCTTCACAAGAGTAGTTGCAGAAATAGTTGCGTCCAGAAGGATTCAGCGGAAGGAAATAAATCTAGTTGGACAGGTCTGACATTGCAGGACATGCGAATAATTCAAGTTTCACACTTAGCCATGCATGTGACGTAACCAAGGACAGGCCTTGTCGCTGTACCTACAGTGGTGTGAAAAAGTGTTTGCCCTCCTCTGCATGTTTGTCACTCTGAATGTCACAGACAAAGAACTTAGACCGACGCGTGCAGAGCTAAAAGTCAAGGAAGTTTTATTAAACTATCGGGCAGTTACACAGAGCAGCAAAACACGATCAAACATGAGGGAGAGAGCGAGATCAAAGTCAGGGTAGAGACGAGGGGTCAGAACCGGAATAAACAGTCAGTGAGGCAATCAGAATATAGAGGGGAGAGATAGAAAGAATGGTCAACATACAAAAGAGATCGAGTAGCCAGAAGGTACAAGATAACAAAGCCAAAGAGGTGAAGGAAGAGACCGGTAGTCAGAATAACAAAGGAGGTCAGAGTCGGGAGTGACCAGACAATAGAAAGAACACTTAGAATTGCAACCGAGGGTAGGTAGGTAGGTAGGTAGGTAGGTAGGTATGATGTTCTTTTTTTAAAAATGCGGTGTCACTTTTACATCAGATGTAATGGGACACACACCTTCCAAAACTTCAACTTTTGTCACATCAGTCCACAGAGTATTTTCCCAAAAGTCTTGGAGATCATCAAGATGTATTATGGCAAAATGGAGACGAGCCTAAATGTTCTTTTTGCTCAGCAGTAGTTTTGTTTTGGCTCTTTGCCATTCAGGCCATTTTTGTCTAGTCTCTTTCTTATGGTGTCATGAACGCTGACCTTAACTGAGGCAAGTGAGGCCTATGTGTATGAAAGCATTTCACATACTATACCAGCTTTTTGCATTAGGCTTGTATTTAGGAATCACTTTTCTAGTGCAGTGGTGAAGGCATCTGTTCTGCTTTGTGCCTGCTCAAATCTCAGAAGGTTTATGTTTTTATTGAAGGTTAGAATAAGAGAAGAATAGTACCTAACAGGCTTTAGTTCTATGCTGAGAGATGCTGGATTTACTAAGAAGTTGCTTACACATACAGGAGTGTCTGCTGTTGTTCATAACACTGCACAATACTGACCCCTTGAGTCCCACTGCATAACTCCTCATCCAATACAGTATTTACATTTTATTCTGATGAATTGTAAGAGATTCCACAAGAGGGCAGTATATACTGGCAATGCACCATTACACACCAGACCTACTTTAGGCTTAGGTGTAGTGTTTACATATCATATATAGGATATCTAGCATGTTTCCCACTCATCCTGTGTTAATAAGGTTCAGAAAAAAATAAAAGCTGTAAAAGCAGCATTTCATAGACCCTCTTTCCTGTTAAGTCGCATGTACCTTCCATGTCACTGTTTTTCTTTGCATCCTATAGAAGTAGTAAACATAGATAAATATGCAAAGTTATGAGTAAAGGAAACACTGTATGCGTGTGTATGCAAATGTTTGCATGTGTGTATATAAAGATATTTTCAGGGACATTATGTTTGAGTTTAAAAACAAAAAAAGTTTGCATCTGTCGTGACATTGTTTGTGATGACACTTTGTTGTGCCAAATGAGGAAATTTATTCAGTATTTTATGTAGTTTGTTTGCTTATTTAGCTTTATACAAAAATTATTTGCATTTGCATTTTTGAGGTTAGATTGAGACAGATAGCGGAACAACATTACCAAGGAATTCGATTTTCAGGTTCCGCAGAATTAAGTCACTGAGTAAACAAAGTCACAGAGAGTGCCTTGATGTTAAATGGTCCATTATTGCGAAATATTTTAATTTATTTATCCAACCAACAGTGGTGATAGGAACCAGGGGTCGCAATGCCTACAACACAAATATAGCCATTTACGATCCAAAAGCACCAGAGAATCCGCATGCCAGCTGAGATTCCAATAATATGATCTATGTATTCATGGTAAAGGTTTGGGGACAATGATTTTAGGGACAACTTTGCCTTACCTCTTCCATTAATTAATTTTAATGCATTCCAAAAAAATGCATTTCTTCAGCATTTTAAGTTGCTCTCTAAAATCCGCATAGAAGATATATGACTTTGGTCAGCGTGAAAAATGCTCAGATGCAGTTTTACATACCCATTTACACTTTATGATTTGGCCCTATATAAGCTGTTTTAAGGTGGGGTTTTATAAAGTCACAAAGCATCCCCTTCTCCTGTGGCTGTATTGATGATGTCATCAGCGATTAGTTGATTCAACTTTCATCATATTAACTATCAACAAAATCTGAAAAATCTGAAGTCACATGACTCCTAATGATAGCTTAAGAACATACATGATGCATCAAATATTTTTGTGCTAGTGTTTTTATTTTTTCACTCCTGCCTTTCCAACAACCTGAGTCCACCACTAAAAACAGAGTAAACTCAAGTTGTACCCCACTATGAAACTTTCAGTTTAAGATGATCTGCTTCAGCTGTCAAAAATGGCTGCTACTTACAGGTTGCTTGTGGGGTTGTAAAGTGAATAAAAGTGGAACGGCTCCTCTCTTAGGTCTCTGTAGTATCAAATGCTGAGTGAAACTGCTCAATATTGTCCAAGGTCTGAGAAACTGCCCAGAGGACAATGTGCAGAGCAAACTAAACATGAAATGTTGACATTAAAATTGTCTAGAAAGATGGAGGAACTGAAGTTGGCTTCCTATTCGCCAGCTTGTTTAGTGAGTTTTCAGTTCCACCTTAAATGGTGCTGTGTTTTGTTGCGGAAGTACACAAGTTTCTTAAGTAAAAGTACTTGTAGTCTAGTTTTAGAAATACTTTACAAGCTGAAGTATTTAGAGTATGTGCTCTAAAATGTACTTACAATAGAAATGTGATCTATTTCTTAAATAGAATTCATTTTTTGAGGGTTAGAGATACACTCGTTTATACCTGAACTGCCTGCATCATACACAAAAATCCAGTTATCTAAAGCACCAAATGCTACTCTGATGTTTATGTTAGCAGTCAGTACTGAACTTTAGAAAAGAATATTCTTATCCCAAACTAAAATCATAACTGACTTCAGCCTAATCTCTTTCTCCAGACTGCGTTTGTTGTCCATTCAAGATCAAATAATAAGTAAGGCAGTGATGTGGAGTCGAGTCCAAAAGAATAGGTTCTTCAACTCCGACAGGCAGGGGTCAAATCTTGGCCAATGACTGAAAGGCTTGAATTCGACACTTTGACGTGCTTTTATTCATAAAGTGCATTTTACCAAAGGTAGAAAGAAAAAAGGCGCTTAAACAGGAAAGAGCCAGACAAACTCTGCTCACAGAAACGCTTCTGTACTTCCAGCACAGCAACAATAATAAACAATTCTACGGAGGAACGAAAACCAAAAACAAACATGTGTTTTCAAGAGGATGAAGCTGAGATTTGTTCTTGTACTGGCAGCTTCTTATTCAAATTTCCTTTCCACCTTAAATGGCGCTGAAGCTACAGTCTGGTGCTGGTGCACCATGAAGGAAACTGCTGCACCACCTAAAGGTGGGCAGAAAAAGTCAAAGCTAACTTGAGCCTCTCAAAAAGAAAGACAAGATCACATCCAACTTCTTACTTTCCAGAGCATGTTCAGAAGAATTCTGACTACAGAGATGATTTTCTCAGTACATTACTCAGAGGTTTTTTTTTTCAATATTGCCCTTCATCCCACAAGAGAAATGAACCAAGCTTCTCTCATATGACTGTAATCTGTAATCTGAACTACACTCATATGACTGTAGCTGCTTAAAACTAGGTTAACTGTACTTC
Organism: Prochilodus magdalenae; assembly: GCA_024036415.1. Classification (NCBI taxonomy): domain Eukaryota; kingdom Metazoa; phylum Chordata; class Actinopteri; order Characiformes; family Prochilodontidae; genus Prochilodus; species Prochilodus magdalenae. The sequence continues at coordinate 148,688 of JAMWET010001003.1, forward strand.
TCTCATACGGCTGTAATCTGTCATCAAAATTGGATAAATGTTTTTATGATGGTGTAGTTTTTCTGCCATTGCTGTTACTCCATTGTCACTGTTTCCTTGTGGGCTGGAATATGATCTGGTGTTTGTGCATTTTGGGGGTTGCATTATTAATGAGTTAATGTGACTGTTTAGGATTTCTCATTTCGCGAGCCTCTTTTGCGTAATTAGACGGAGGAAGCGACAGTGTTTGATCTTGATGGTGTCAGTTCTATGTACTGCACTGTCCTTATTTAACTCTGCCATAGCAAGTTTTACACTCTATGGCTCCTTTGAAAATATTTTTTTCAGACAAAAACTTTAACTTTAAACAAACAAGCATGTAGAGGCATTCAACTCTTCAGACGTCTGGCTACTTCCAGCACCTCTGTAAACAATACTGGCTAGATATGTTTCTTTGGAATGGAGTGTTTCACATCAGATCACTCTAAATGACTTTAAATACATTTAATGGTTTCATTATGTAGAAGTTATTATGTAGAAACCCAACCAGGTCAGAAATACAAAACTGCGTGTGTGTGAGAGTGAGTGCGTGTGTGTGTGTGTGTGTGTACGCTTGTCATCTACAGGTCATCTGTTATCTGCTCTGTACTCTGTGGGTTTTCTATTTACTCTTCACATTAACCTATATCTCTACCTTTTTATTACAGCAGTCCTGATGTGGGTGGAGACTTCTACTTATTGCAAGTCTAAATTGGTTTTTGATTAGTAGTTCTCCATCATCTTAATTCTCCACCATCTTAATGTAGGTTTATGCTGTGAGGCCTCCTGCTATACATACACAGACATTAAGAAACACACAGAGCTTTGAATGCGTCACTTGTGGTCAGTAAAAAGGAAAGAGCAAACAGCTCTATTACTCTCCGCAGTGGTCCAGTTTTGACTTGCAAATGGCAGCAGAGGATATATGACAGTGCGCCATCCTGCCTACAGAACAATTTGTTTACCCTACCACAACACCTTTCTCATAAACACACACACAAACCCAGTTTGTTCCTTGTGTGAGTGTACAGGAGGAAGTGGGCTGAATAAGTCTCTATTAGATCTAAGCACCGCTGTGTACTTCAGTGACTGTGGCTGGGTAAGTCAAACTTATATTGTCATGCTGCATGGCATTAAAGCATCTTAGATTAAAACTTAGTTTTCTTTTATAATTAGCCAGCTCTTTGCACTCTTATGCTTTTTTAGGGTCCTGACATCTTCATGTCTTTATATGTACAAAATGTAGCTAATAAATTAGGAGGTTATTGACAAAAACAATTCAGATGCTCTAAACGAGCCTGTAACACAGTGCAGAGACATCATAAAAGCAGGGTGAAGTATATTGGGCTTTAGTGCTGTTCTGTAACTGACTACGAGTCTGTAGCTGACTGTGCAGGGTTACTTATCATGCTCAACAAACTTTTCTCCAGTGTTGGGCTCCACTAGATTAGGCTAGTGCAGATATCTGAATCTGTTTATCTGTTCATTTTCATGAATAAATGCTCTTCCCAACACAAAAATACACTTGCACATTTTATGTTTGAATTTGACCTTTGTAAACATCAGATTTTTTGTGTTGCCCTTTAAAAAAACACAAATTTAACTCGTCTGAAAGGTACAGACACGATATACGGAACAACCTATAAACGAAACCTACATAGCAAGCCAGGTGCTTTCACAGAGGCTGTTTAATTCTGCAGATTCTTTCTCCTCTAACAGTATTGTATTGCAAAAGTCATAATGAGTTTGTGTGGTCAGTGACATCATGTCGGAAAACTGAAGGCTATTAAGACTTTATACTGTCAGTATCACTTCCCAAAAAAAAAAAAAAAAAAAATCTATGTTTAATACAACTAAACCAGTTTTTATGCAGGCAGGAGGTTCATATGAATGTTTAAACATTAAAAAATATGATCAAATAAAACTATCGATATGGACGAGCAGGTCTATGTGCATTAGCCCACTAGCAACAAACCCCCAAAATACAGCTCATTCCTTCAGACAATGACTTAAGGAAAGGAAGACAAGGACACTCTGTCTTGACTATTGTTTTACTGTGGCTTACTCACCATGCTGAAACACAGCTACGACTGTTTACTCCTCTAGATCCTAACAGATGCTGAGCCTGATGATCATAGTTTTAGATATCTTACCAGAAATCACCTTTTTTCATGATCTTGAAGCATTCCTATATTTCTGAATCATGCATAGCCCTGTCCTGTAGCCTCCGTCATCAGTACTTTCTCTTTTTCATTCAAAAGGGAAGTGCAAACATCATGAAATCAACTAATCGATGATAAGATTTGTTACAGGGATTTTTATTATCGTCGTTAGTGATTACGTCGATTAACTGTTGCAGCCCTACAATTAAATCAACCTACATTTAACAGTAGAACTGTATAGGACTCCTGTTTCAATAGCATATGCACTCCTGTGGAATGCAAGTAAAGTGTTGGTTACAAAGTGCGACTAAATTGCCAAATCTCAGTGGATTCATATTATGTCGTTATGACGAATCCACCAAAGTAAAATTATTCATGTAACAAAAAAACTGTGAATATGTCACAGCCTGTGTGATGCTGGCAGAGCGGATGAGGCTCATGGAACCTTTTACTAGAGCCAGTTAACTAGGTCATGCTTAGGCCAGCATAATCAATAAGATCGAAAGATATGGGGTCTTTAAGGGAAAAGGAAATAACTTGCATGATTTGCAGTCATGTGAAACATCATGTGAAACACCCCCTCAAAAACTGGACACTTTAATCAGTCAGTCAATCAATCAGGCAATACCCAGATGTTCTAGTTGCCACTTTGAAGTGGTTGGTGTAGCTCAGCGGATAACACCACTGCCTGCCAACGAGCCACCGCCACATGTGGGAGACTGGGGTTCGAATCGGTCTGGGTGACTACGCTGTGCTACACCAATAAGAGTCCTTGGGCAAGACTCCTAACACTACATTGGCCCACCTGTAATATGATTAACCTTGTAAGTCGCTCTGGATAAGAGCGTCAGCTAAATGCCGTAAACGTAAATATTCTGAAGGCGCTTTAATTCTCACATACAAGTTAAACAATGGTGCAATGTAAAAACCTCACGGCAGTACGCAGACTGTCAAAGATACTGAGGTTTCAGTACTTCCTTTCCTGAACAATCAGTTCACCAGGAAAAGGCCAAGATAGTAAGTCATATGTCCAGTCATGTGACCATCAGGGAATATGTGACTTAAAACACATAACACATCAATTTTGCCTAAAATAACACAAAAATATCTATTTTAAATCGATCCTCAATCCAGAGACTGCACTGTTCCCACTATGTTCATTTACATAACAAACTGAGTTGATAAGGAGGCTTTACTCTTTATCTTTGTGTCTTTGATGTTTGCAGTTGGATGTCCACGATGGCAACGACCAATCTGACCACTGCATTGAGTTTCGCTGTGTCATTAAACACAACAACTGCAACGTCGTCAACTTGTGTCCGGACAGAGGTGCCAGCCCATCCCTTCTTCATTTTTGCCTACTGCCTAGTCTGTCTTGTTAGTCTGGCACTAAATGCCATCACCATGCGAGTGTACTTCTGCTCTTCTCAACGTCTCCGGTCCAGCGTCACTGTCTACCTGAAGAACCTGGCTGCAGCCGACTTCTTCCTCTGCCTCTGTTTGCCTTTACGCATAGCCAACTATGCCAGCAAGTCTCTAACTATGCGGCGCATTTACTGCAATTTCGGTGCCACAGCTTTCTACTTCAACATGTACGCCAGCATTCTCTTCATGGATTACATTGCTGCAAACAGGTACCGTAAAAAGGAAGAGTTTGTGCAAGCGGGAGTCACAAAACACAGTTTCTGTGGTTTGTCAAATTTAGGTCATGCTTGCTTATGTCACATGTTTCAACACATTCCCCATACTCACTTAAATTTCAGATCAGAGGCTGAGAACTTTTTAACCCCCTTAAACTTTGATCCCTCAGTAAGGTTGTTCTTTTGGAGTTCTTTATTTAAAAAAAAGCACTAATTTTTCAGTGATGCTTGAAAGTTTGTGAAACTTTTGTTGTAATTTATGGATTCCAACATAAATGTGACCTAAAATATAATCAGATCTTTAGTAATGGTCATAAATGATAAAAAGATCACAATAAACTCAATAGTATAGACACTTATACACCTTTATTTATTGAGCACAAAAAAAAAATCAATGTCTAATGTCTTTGTTGGCAAAAGTATTTGAACTTCTACAAGGATCAGTTTGATATGACAAATAGGGTAAAGAGGTTTAATCAGCGATTGAGAGGAGCTGACTCTTCTCCATTAAAAAAAAAAGATAAACTTGATCTCTGACCACACATGTTTCTTATATGTTGTATTTAAATGAGATTTCTGAGAAGTGAATTCGAACTTCTTGGGCAGATAGTGTATAAATTGAGGAAACTTAACACTGTTGTTGTCACTCGCCAATGTGGCCATCCAACAACACAGTATACCAGTAAAACAGTAAAACATAAAGAGCTTCAGGTTTCCCTCATTCAGCCGATGGCTGAATACCAAACATGTTTTTCATAGTTTCATTCATTCTGTTGCTTTCCCACCATTGCAAAAACTAAATAAGTTAAACCACAGATAGGAAGTGGATGTGGGCCACACCTGGCAAAGATATCACGCTGCTGGCCCACTGCGGCCACTGGCAATTTGCTGTAAACCAAAGGTGGTATTTAGTATTTACAACATGCATTTGGCCCACGTGTCCCAAAACAGATATTGTCCACTTCTAGCACAGATACAGCAGCGTTCAATAAAGCAAACACTAGATGAGAGTAGTGAGCTTGGAATAATAGCATGGAGAAAATCACTACTTTCCAGGTAGAACACTTCTACCTGTTTTAAGATTCTAGTGGCAGGATCATGGTTGTGGGCTGCTTTAATGTTGCTGACAGCTTAACACTCTTTGACAGGGATACGAATTCTAGACTGTACAAGAAATTCTACAAGAGAACGTTGGAGCATTCATCAGTGAACAGAACCTCAATAGAAGGTTTGGTTCTGTAGAAAGACAACAACCCTTAAAATACCAGTTAAGTCCACAAAGAATGGTGAAAGCAAAGTTTATCTTTTGCTGCTACTTTTGCCAGTGGTCACATTCTGACCACAACACAGCAGTTGGTTGAATATTTCTGGTTTATGTTCTATTTTCTAGCCGTGAGTCAGAACAGCGTGCATGTGAAGTGTGAAGTGTTCATGTGTGTGAATTCTAGCAGCTGCTCTCATTTCCGTGCAATACCCATGAACATACTTAATTCATGTCTGTGTCATTGCTGTTTCAAAAGTTCACTATCCTAATAATATGTAATTAGTAATGCTCCAATTGTGGTCTCTTTGTGGACATTGCTATGACAGTCTGCCACGACATCACTGCAGTGTTTGCAATGATGTGTTAAGGGAGGTCAGCATAACGGTCTGTGTGCATGTAGTCCTGCATTGTGCAGCTGTCTACCAGGGGCTGGCTCACTGAATATCAGCAATGGCGGCTGTTGGGTCAGTCAAGTACAGCGATAAGGCCTGTCCTAGCATACCTCACATGCGCAGCTGAGTGTGAAACTTGAATCATTTGCATGTCTCTCAAGGTCAAACCTAGTTTCACTCCTGGCGGTTGCTTCCTTCTGGGTGCAACTTTGTTGACTTTATATATGTTTATATATGACTTTATAAAAGTTAGGTAGGAAAAGGTAAGAAGTTTTATCCAGTAAACACACAACTGTACCCACAACTCCAGCGTATAATCAGCCACTATCTTTCCTTCACTAGGTATCTGAAGATCGTCCGGCCACTGGAGACTCACACCCTACAGACAGCCCGTGCAGCACGTTACATCTCCATAGCGACATGGGTTTCCTTATCAGGAATAGCGTCTGTTTATCTTATCGTCTTCCTCTGCACATCTTGGACTGCAGATCCAATTCCTGGTGTCTTTGGCTGTGAGGCCTTGCACAGCTCCAAAGTCAACACGCTCTATAAGGTCATTCATAGCATTTCTGCTATCATCTTCATCGTTGTTTTAGTGTCCTTAGTCCTGTTGTATTGGGGAACCGTACGAAGACTCCAACAAACCCAAAAAGGCCAGGCCAAGCCTTGCAACCATAAGCTCAACAAGTCTAAGCGCAACATGCTAGTGCTTGTTGTGGTTTTCTGTGTGTGCTTTGTGCCCTATCACTTGGTGAGGCTGCCTTATGCCTTCCTGAAGCCCCTGCTGAAGCACTGTGCAACAGCTCATGCATTTTATATTGTGAAGGAACTCACAGTTCTGCTTTCAGTGCTCAATGCCTGCCTGGACCCACTGATATATTTTATCTTCTGCAAGGCCTTCAGAGCCCACCTGGGCCTTAAAAGCCTCCACCCCACATCTAGCTGGAAGCTAAGTGACACTCCGGGAGACATGAGAAGACAAAGCAACCCAGATACCAGGGTATCTACACTGAGACGGCAAAGTGTTGTTTAAACTAATTGCACCTGCTTGGACTCTCGTCATTTTGATCCATGCATTGAAAGCTTGATGGAAGTCAGTGATAACCACAAAGATGCTCTACCAAATCAATTCATTTTTATTTATGCATGTTTAGAATTCCCTGTCATCTTTTCATATGTCAGTTGCATGTCACATGAAACACTGCAAAGCTAATTGCTAGCAATTGCATTAAAGAGGAAGAGTGTTAAAAACATTATCACTGTTTGACTCATTCCATAGGTCACCACAGCCATGCTGTTCAACCAAACAACATCCTTTTGCATTATAGATGGAGCAGTAAAACTGTTGCAGTCTTAGGCTCAGCATTTTTTCAACATTTACCAGACAAACCAGATCCTTTGTTCTAGTCAGTCGGAAGTATTTTAGAGTCCACCCTGTTTGCCATATAGTATTATGTTAATTTCTGTTAATTTCACTTTCTTTTTTTTTGGCATTCTGGCATCACAGCTTCCAACAGATGAAATTGTTTAGGAGCAACAATGGATTTAAGGAGTAATACCGTATATTGTTCTGGTGTCAGACTGTCCTTCAGAATATGGTCACATCTACTGCATGATATCTAGTGTATCCATTTTCAGTTTTGGCACATTTTTAAAGTAGGAAAGTAGTAGTATCACATGGGAACTGGTGCCAAACAGAATTCTAATTATTGATTGTGCTGTCGGACATGAGTGTAATATAATGTACTTTAAATTGCATTTTAATATCAATATTTTAAAAAGTCAAATAAAATCTGATAATGTGCATCCCATTTAAAAGTGTCTGTTATTCATCACAAAATGTAAAAATGGTATATCTTGCTACTGACAGTAAGTTACTGAAACTTGCAAGAAATATGAATAATCAGATTATGACGGCATTGGGGGTTTGAAAGGAAATATGCCAATGTCTGAGGTGTTTTCCCCAAACTGCTCTGTTACAACTTCCTCAATTTTTGTTTTATCATAGCAACTTCCTCTGCCCTGATAAGCCACAACCTGAGGCTCCAGCAAAACAGAGCAAGCTTTGTTCTCACTAACATAAAAACCGGCAAAACGGAAAAGGCATGATCTGATCTACTTTCTCTCAAACCTATATCTAGTAGCATGAGTTGGTTTGTGTTCTTGGTTTTAAAACGAGTAAGCGGTAGGTAGTTTGTGGTTTTCCTACTGACAGATAGTCTGGAAAGTTTAGTTTTCCGCAACGTCACATCACCAGACTGGGGAAGAAGTGACTGACGCCCTCTTTCGCTGCGTAGAATGTCATTAGATCACAAAGAGGAGTTCATGTCAGACTGTACAGTTACTGGAGGCATTGTAGCAGTCAGTACTATCTCCGTCTAAATCGGTTAAAAGGGCCTGACTGTATTTAAACCTTCAGCTTTGTGTTTGAGAAGACGATGTGCTGATAAGCTCCAGCTACCAGTCAAAGATGTGGTGAGTCTCTTTCTGAAAAGCGTACTTAGTCTGAGAAGCACGTGTGTCTGTGTTCCTTCCTGCTTGAGGGTTTATGGACTTTATGTTTAGCTAGAGGGTTGCTTTGAAACTTCGAGATCTAGTTTCTGACTTTGGTTTCTTCACACAAAACATGGTATCCATGGGTACATCTAAGTGTTGATGAAGTCCATTGGTAGGGTCAAGAGAGATTTGGGAAGTAAAAGTGGGTCGAGGGAACAGACTCCTGGACGACAGATTTGTATCACATCTGTTCAGTAATCTGCTTTTAACTTGGAGGACAAGCTCCTATTTGTCCTTGATCTTTGAAGAAAGACCTGTCCAGCTAAAAAACAATGATCTTGGAGCACTGTGTTAAAAAACTGTCCATTCATACGTGATATGTTTAGACACAATTCCTTTTCTGAAGTCTTTATTAACCTGTTTTTTAACCTTGCTCTCACATCCATATGGAAGTAAAAGCGGGAGTATGGGCAACCACATCATTACATAATAGCGCATACAGTGTTTTCAGTACAGTATTTTCCTAAATGCAATGTTGATCTTGTCTGATCTTGACACTTCACATTTCAGTGTTAACTCACACAGTGTTCTTGTAAGTCCAACTAGACTCTAAGAGAAAAGGTAAACTGGGGAATTTACCAAATTTCCCCCTGATGATCAATAAGGTCCGACTATCTTTTGAGGTTGATTTATTCTTTCTTGCACTGTAGGGAGAGCTAGGAGACAAGCTGAGAGGTTGAGTCATATATTTCAAGGCGATCCGGTTAAGTCTCAGCTCTTGTTTAAAAAGTTTTTATAGCCCATTTCATCCCCCGAAGCTATATGATTATACAAGGGGTGTAGTCTAGGAACTAGGTATGCTGACGTTGTTTCACCAGACGGTCAACTCTCCTAACAAATAATAGCCTAAAGGTGTTTAGCCTTTAACCTTCAGCTATATACCTCTGACGATAACCCTTTCCCAGGACGTAGATCCTGACGTAAATGCATAAAACTCTTTCCAGAGTGTAACAAATGGTACCAGTGTGGCTTACAAAGGGCCAAAAACGATCAACGATATATAGAATTGTGGAACTTACACACTGTAGTGGTATAACCAAAACACTTGTTCATGTACCCAGGTCTTAACTGCAGCTTGAAGCATGAGAAGCAACCTGGCTAAAACAGCACAGATGCGTCGATGATAAAAAAGGCTGATGAGCAATAAAGGCTTCAGTAGAAGCGTAAACGCTATTTAGAGCTCGAAAAACAAAAAGTGGTTACAGGCCACACGAGATGGTCTTTTGCCCCTTCTGCGTATGTGTTTTCAGAATAACTTTCAAATTTGCATATTTATTGAGCTTATGTACTGAAAGATATGCAATAACAGTTTTATGGTTCACATTCCTTTAAAGTTCATCAGTTCAAAAGTGTTATACTTCAGCACACTAGAAATGAAACAATAAAGTATCAAGTTGGATACTATAACATCAGTTTTTATTGTTATATACATATATATGGGATGAACCATACAGGAAATCTGACCATTTTGCACATTATTGTGTAGTTTCAGGATCATAAGTGAATTAGTGCTCAGTTGTTTTATAGCATTAATAGTTTATACACAAGGCAGTTGATTCTAGTCATAGTTTATGGATCTGAGACTCATTAGTTATGCATCTCAACATGAGGAACAAAGAAGTATTGATGCTAATACCTCAGGCTAGCACAAGCTTGGGAAAAACCTGAATAAGTCAATCAAAACTTCAAGTTTGGGTACATTTAAAGAAATGGTTGTGCTAAATACAGCTAACCTGTCCAATGATTGCTTCTTTATTAACTTATATAATACACATAATCCATTTTTAAAACGATATTTTTTGCCTTAATGTGAGAGCTTTTCAGATTATGAACATACCAATATGTTTTTTTTTTTTCAAATCAGAGACACTTCAAAGCTACTGAGCTCCTGTGATATGTGAACCTAGATCAAATACATATCTAATTTGTAGCTATGGAACCTCAATGGACTGTTTAAACCGCAATTATCATGAGTTTGTGGTGATCAGATTCCACTTGTACATACCTCCCGTAGCATTACGAGCAAATTACAATTAGGTCACTCAAACCACATTCCGAGGTGGTCAGAGTTTTGACCGCATATAACACGAGTGAATTTCGTTATCCAAGCACAATTACTTGAGCTCAAATGCGACTGTTGAATACTGAAAGAAAGAATAAAAAAATTGGAGGACTGTGAGACTGAAATAAACCCCAAAGCAAGAGCCTTCTCTATCTTCGGGCTGATAAAAAAAAAAATGTTCAAGCTTAGCTCATCCACTTACCACCTACTGTAACAAGCAGAAAGCACTGAACTGAAACGGAAATGGTTTATTTGTTTTATTATGCTTTTATGTGGGAACATAAAATCAGATCTAATTTGGTCGTACTATGGACCGGTTCAGTGAAGCACATACAGTTGGTTCACATATTATGACAACCAACTAATATCCAAAGAAACCACCGTTTGCAAAACGGACAGCAGCCAAACAAGCTGAAAGTGAACAGTAAAGTCCTGTTAGGTGGTCACAGATATCTGGAGCTATTCTGACTGCAGTGCATCCCACAGTAGCTGCATAGAGTGAACACGACGATCAAGGTGGTCTCATAGATGCTCAATTGGATTCAAGTCTGGGGAATTAGGGGGCGAGGGTATTACTTGGAGATCTTGGGCATGCTCTTCCAAGCCAAGGTGGACATTTCTAACAGCGTGTCTACTTTGTGTGGTATTTACTTACCGTTTTATATTACAATAAATACAAATAATATTCATAATAATATTGAGTGAGTGAGTAGTGACTTTATTCATGTCTGCATTAATTCAAATTGTGTTTTTATAAGCAAAGCCATGCTTACAGCCAAGATAAATAGTAAGGATGAAGGATGAATATAATAAAGTTGTACTGTTTTCTTGTTTGGAAGGCTTAGACATTTGCATGTTTGTATAATGTATGTATTTGTTGTGTGTTAAATAATTGCCGTCTTTTTCTTTTCAGGGATTTCATTCCAACTTATCACCAGACCAGTAACACGGTTTACTTGCGGAACAGAAAAATGCATTGACTGTTTCCTTCCATATACACCATCACTCTAAGTGCTCTAAATTCCCATTTACTCAGACTCACTCCATCAAGCTCACAAGAAGGACAATTTGATTCATTGTTCTGGAATAACAACGATCAAAGCACACTTGACGGTTGGAACTAAGCCCAGCGTCTCTGCAAACATGGTAAACAACCAATCAAACCCCAATGGAAATACAGAGGAATGCGTGGTCAATGACAATATGATACCCTTTGCTTCGCTGTACATCCTCATCTTTCTCATAGGCTTGGCTGGCACCCTGGTGGCCCTCTGGGCTTTCATATACAGTAAGAACTCTAAGAAGTGCATGAATGTCTACCTTATCAACCTTCTGACCTCCGACTTCCTACTCACACTGGCACTACCATTTAAGATAGCCAAAGACCTGGGTGTGGAATCTAAGAAGCTCACCATTTTCCATTGTCAAGTCAGTTCTCCGCTCATTTATATCAACATGTACGCCTCCATCATCTTCCTAGCCTTCGTCAGTGTGCACCGGTACCTCCAGATCACCCATAGCTCCAAGCTGTTTCGTCTGCAGGAGGTGGGCTTTGCTCTGGTGATGTCAGCTGTGGTTTGGCTGCTTGTTCTCTTCATTAATGTTCCAAACATGGCCATCCCAATCAAGGACAAGATTCCAGACAGCGACTCGCTCACCTGTGCTGACTTAAAGCAGGAGATTGGCAAGCACTGGCACACACTATCTATCTTTCTGGGCATGGCAATCTTCCTGAACGCCTCAGCAGCCGTGCTCCTGTCCAACGGTCTGGTGCTTAAGCAGTTTTGGGGCAAACGTGGAGGAGACCCCAAGGAACAGGAAAGTGCTCATCATGCTACTGTTAACATTGCCATGGTGACAGTGGCTTACGTGGTGTGTTTTGTGCCATACCACGCCGTGCGGATGCCATACACATTTACACAGAACCAGCTGATCACCGACTGCGGTGTGAAGAAGCACCTTTTCTTAGCCAAGGAGTCCACTTTGCTTCTGGCCATCCTGAACCTGTGCTTTGACCCAGTGCTCTACTTTTTTTTCTGCCGTTCATTCAGAAACCAGATCACCCAGGTTTTCTCTAAAAGGACCATATCAGATGGAAATGCCACATCTGACCCAGAACAAGAACTACAGCTACAACCAGTGTCGTAAACAGCTTGCACTAGACAGCAAGAAAAAAAGAGAGATGATGAGAAACAGGAAGCCACATATACCAAGTCTTACATTACACTTGCTGGTGTGCTATATTCTATGGTATTGTCATATAAACATATAACCCCTTTCAATTCAAGCGGTGCACTGCGTGGATTAGAGAATGTAAGACACGGAGAATGTTTGTATATAAGGGCAAATGTTTGTTTAATGTTTGTATAAAAGAGCAAAAAAGACTGTAACATTTTATTATAATGGTCACCAAATAGCCTGAATGTGCAATAGTGTGCAATCTTTCCCCAAATACAGATTTCTGTTCACTTACAAGAACGAAGATAATTAACTTCCCTGTGTTTGACAATTAGTGGAAATTGTTGTATTTATGTAATTCTATATGTAACTAACAAAAGGAAATCACTAACCCTTTACAATATGGGTCCACAAGTCAACATGGATTGATATTGCTTGCATAATTGATATCTGAATTCTTTAATAGCAATTCTTTAACATGTTTGCTGACGTGTTAATATTTAGCCTATGCATGGTTTAATGAAAGTATCAGTTATGTATTACTAGATGCTTATATGTGGACCAGTATTGTAAAGTGTTACTAATCAGTCCAATCAGTCCAAACTACTTGTACTATAAATGGTTTTAACTCCTAATGTATAAATTATTTAAGTTACAATCAGACCTGAAATACATGCAGTACTGTATTAACATCCCTTCCTTTACCTAATTTTAAGTCAAAACAGTATTTACATACGAGACGATTTTTTAAAGATATTTTTACACAAAAAAGGTGGAGGTGAAAGGAAAAAAAACAGGAATGTTCAAAACATGGCTTAAAAAATGCTACAAATACAGGACTAATGAGACTTCTAACAAGTGTGCAAGACAGTTGTTTCTGTCTATGCTTCCACTGTGAGAAGACAACCCAACACTATGGGTCTAAAAGGATGTGGTCCACTCAATAAACGGCTATTGAGCAGAGCACAGCATGAAGACAAGCAATTTCTCAGAATCAGAAAACGTAACCAAATTCTAACACTGAGCTTTGGAAGTATGGAAATATGCTGTAATAAAGGAAAAGGGTAGAGACACAAAAGACTAAAAACATTCTATTTAGTTGTTTGTGTCTTGTTCTGTTAATAGCTTCCTCCTTTTTCTGGATTCTGAAAACTAAATAACTTGTACTTAATGGCTTGTACTTGTACTTTTTTGACTGTAATGTAAATAGTGGAAGGGTGTGACTTTTTCCTAGAGCTGTATAATAATAATCTTTTATCACAATAATGGAAAGTGGAATGTTTTGCATATAGATCAAAATATGCTCATATCAGTTCTGTCTCTAATGTTACTGCTGCCAGACACAGACCTGATTCTGACATATGACCTATAATCATCTACCTGCAGTTAACTCTACCTAAGAAGATAGGAAGACTGTTGACTCCAGCCTGAGAAAAAAAAGAAGTACTGAATAGGTGCTACAGGAAATATCTTGGTTTTTGGTTAGAGTTATATCCTGTGTAGTTGGTTTTAATGTTTTTGGCTCTCTTTTTATGTCAAGTGTCACGTAAGATTAAACTATATATATTTATACATAGTCTCTACAGTAATATTACATTTCTTATTCTTATCAAAATGGGTATCTTTGCTTCTCTTTGATTGTGAATTCATATTTCTTTCCAGTAAGTATAGCCCCAAAAAAAAAATTGAGCTGTGGGCAGTCAAAAACACAGGCAGCTGACCAAATCAAAGACTTGTCAATGAGTCATCCTCATTTATGCCTCAGATGGTATGGCTTGTGTCAAACACCCACTGGTTATTTCTCATCACTCTGTGTCTAGACATAATTCAACGGGTCCCAAATGCCAGAGGGTTATTTTAGCTATACCATGGGCTTTCCCATGTCATATAGCCAAACTGCTTTTCATTTTCATTTTCATTTAAAGTAAGGAAGCATTTAGAGGTTATAGTAGGTAAATTATGGCTCTTAGTAACACAGTTTTATAAAATTCCCTTCATGTGTTCATCAGCACACAGTAAGTCAATGTCAGAGCCATTGTATTAACCATACGGGGACTTCCCCCAAGTCTCAGTGCATCAGTTGTGTCAGTTGATGGCTTTAGATATTTTCAAAACTCATGTTGGACTTTCCTAAAATAACATGGCACTTGGTTGTAGCAATGCAGGTAGACAGAAGACTAGGCAGCTGAATCAATTATTGCCTAGTATTATATTAGTCAGGAAGACGCATGTGAAGTTACTTCCAAAAAAACTTTTTTGCTCACAGACTGGAAGAACATTTATTTGATTTCATTTTATTATCCTGTCTGCTTTATAGTTGTTCTAGTACAGTAAGCACAGCAGAACCGAAGTGAGACATTTTCACATAGGAAGTTATGTTTTTCTCCTGATACAGTAAGCACACCACAACCAAAGTGGGACTTTTTCATTTGGGGAGTTATGTTATGCAGAGCAGCCCACCCTAAACTCCACACACACACACACACACACACACACACACACACACACACACACACACACACACACACACACACACACACACACACACACACACACACACACACACACACACACACACACACACACACTTGCCTATTTTACACTATTGTACCTTTTTTAAAGTCTGTACATTTTGATCTTCTTAATGCTTACTCATACATGATGACTATCATTCACACCGCACTGAGATAATGACATGGTCATAGGCCTCAAATGAATGCTAGCTAAGTTCCTGACAACATTTCTCACTGCCCAATGCTCAGATACGCATCCCCCTTAAGTACTGTGGCATCTGAGTATGTATGTATTCTATTTACTTAAAGAGAAAAAAAAAGAAATGGTGGAAATGGTGTTCATATTAATTTAAAGCTTTTTAGTCATAAGGAATGTTTGTCATGTTTTGTTCTTAAGGGGCTATGTTACTAAAGGGTGGGGGGTAATGCTGGCTGCACTAGTTGTGCACTGATGCATAACTGATAGTTACCAAGATTATACAACCTCATTATATTCAGGTCCAGTGAAACTCAGATTTATTTATATAGCGCTTGTTACAACATACGTTGCATGAGTCTGGGAGCTCATGAGCATGAGACCCTCTGCCCCAGTATTCAGATATGCTCAAAATGCTGCCTCCCAATACGCTGATATTTAATTCAATACAACTTTATTGTCATTATACCAATACAGGGTTGTACAGTATAATGAAACACAGTCAGGCTCCTTCTCCAGTGCAGTTGAAGAATATACTGTGTGTGTGTGTGTGTGTGTGTGTGTGTATATAAAAAAAAAAATAATAATAATATATACATATATATATATAGATATATATATATATATATATATATATATATATATATATATATATATATATATATATATATATATATATATATATATATATATATTATATATATATATATATATATAAGATGTGTATGTGCAAAGACAAATTGACAAAAACAATGTGTGCAAACAGTACAGTACGTGTGCAGGACATGTGCAAAGAGTAAAAGCAGTATCAGTAGTATGTGGTTGTAAAGAGTATAGGTATATAAAAATTTAAAATATAAATACAAACACATTACTTTGTATAATGTTAGGATTACTGTAACAGGACATTGCCACACAGCACTTCACTTCAGGGAAGTCTTTATATGTTTCTGACTTGCATGAAAAGGTCAAGTTAATGTCAATATGCCATTTTGCACTGGAACCGCAATTGTGTAAATAAATAATATTGACATTTTGCTAAATAGTGTCAACAGTTTTTTGAAGTGTAAACTAAATATTTGTTGAAAATGGGCTCCTTTGTGAGGCAACTGTCACTAGGACTAACTATCATTGCTAAGTTACATGGAAAGTTAAAACCACAAATTCACACAACGACCGCCATTAGTCACAGAGATATTTAACTAATGCTAATGTCTTTACATCAAATTTGTTAGAAATCCCAATGCGAAGTTTCAGTAAAATGTCAATCGTTGTAGCAAATTAGAAGCAGAACCAACCCCAGCCTACGCACATCTGGACTGTGACTAACACATGACTGGGACATGAACCATGTTGTAATCAAAACTCGAAAAATCTCGAACAAAATCTTTCACAGGCCCATATTAATAATAATAATAATAATAATAAACAAAAAAACCCAATAATAAAAATAATAATAATATAGATATATACACACACACACATATACCACATATACACAAATACCAATGTTACTACCAAGGCCTCTTTCGCCACATCTGATTATTGCTGTTCTGGGTCAGATAGAAAACATGATATGAAAGCCACACGTTGCTGCTACATGTTATCCTGCATTGAATAAGCACTGCTTTTAGACCATATACAAAAAAATATTATATTATATTATATTATATTATATTATATTATATTATATTATATTATATTATATTTTTAAACCACTTACACTCATGTTCTGTATTTGGTGCTAAGCCAGCAGCACATAAACTCTTTTTTGTATTTAGCGGTAGAAGTGCTTCTTGGAATCATGAGAGGTCTCGTGTAAGCCACTCAGTTGAGGCATGCATTTCCAGAAGTGCTCAGGGTGTGTACTAATGCTGAAAGAAAATACATTAAAACAGAATCAGCCAAATGGTGTAACAAACGTAGTAGGTCCCCTGCGTTCCTGTGTGAGTGGTACTTGACAGAACCCAGACAGTGTATCTATCTAGGTGAAAATCATTGCTTCTTTGACCACCTGTAGCCCAAAGGCCCATACATCGGTTACAGAGCCCCTGGCTGCATCTAACCACTCAACAATGTGTAAGGCCTCAGTAGCTCTTTGGAACAAGTAAGTCAACAACAGTTTTTTTTACCTCGGTCTGTGGAAAGCTTTGATATTTCACTCCGTTGCACTTGACTAATTGCCTTGCACAGTGTTACATTTGGGCCATAATTATGATATACAATGATGCAGTCATTTACTGATTCCTCCTCTGCAAGCTCATAACCAGCTGTAACAGATCAGTCTGCCAACACCCTGTCTCGTGCGGAGTGTCTCAGAGTTTCTTAGATCAGTAGTTAGATTGTTGTGTAGAGAATCAGCTATTTCTAGGGTGTCTCATTGTCACAATTGCTCTAGTGCACTGGAACTTTAATTTAAGAAAGTTTCTACAACGCAACATAAAAACCTCAATATAAAAAATCAAGCTTTGACTGCTTATGCTCTGTTTAGATGCTCCTGCACCAGAAATAGCAGCAGGTTTCCAGCTATCTGATTTGCATTGCATGCTATCTGATTTGCATTTTGGTATGAGAAAAAAAATTATGTGTGTATTTTTCAGCTTGGAACACAAAAGTAGACCAAATCATAGGCTGGCCTGTTTAAGCTAACAGGCTAACAAGGTCTCTTCAGAAATGTTGAGTTAATGTTACCGATTTTAAATGTAATTTGACTTCAATGCTAATTTAATGTGTTTTAAGTCATCAGTCAACTGAGTTTAGGTGCAGCTGCTAGGAACTACTTAGGTGAACCACGATTAGCGTATTTTAGCATTTAAATTAGCACTTGCATTAGCATAGCAGTAAAATTAGCACTTACTTTACCATGGCTAATTGAATAAAAAAGTCTTAACTGCATTAAACACTGAAACGTGTGACTGATACACAGCTGTTTTCAGCTCTCAGACAAATTTGTAACCTTGACTGAACGGAACATTTCATCCCCAAGATGAAAGTATGGGTAAGCACAGCACAATGGATGAGCTTCCGAGGTAAAGTTGATGATATCTCATTGCGTGCTGTTTTCACTTCCACATCACATGTGATTAAGCTCCAGTGACCGCCCCAGGCATGAGTCTTAATGATACTTTTACATAACATTGTAAATCAATGTGAATATGAGCATCTGCAAAGCATATACCAAGCAAGCAGGCATATATTGTTGGAGATGGCAGAGCAGGAGAGAACCAGACATAGCCCATTACATCTTTTTTGCTAAACATTTTAAAACATACGAGGTTAAAAGGTTGAAGCACACAGGGAAAAGTTCTACTTTAATACAAAGGTTTTCATTACAAACTGAATTAGAATTGTTTGCCGGTTTTGTTTGCACACAGATATTTTTTTAACTGATTTAACCCATTCATGAAGTCACAAATACACACAAGGGGGCAGTGAGCAGCCCTGTCCATGTTGCTTGGAGAGCAGCTGGGAGTTAGGTGCCTTGCTCATGAGCCTGTGCTCAGGCAATCAAACCAACAACCCGGTCACAAGGCTGATTCCCTAACCTCCAGCCCACTACTGCTTCTCCTCAGCCAGCGACTGCTCTTTCAGATTCTTCATCATAACAATTTGAATAATTAGATCAGATTTAGAGAGTCCTTAACAGCAGTTTTCATGAATGGTAAAACCAAGGTGAATCAGAAATGACAACTCATGTTCCTTCCGCACCATGATGTTAAACCACAGAGGAATGAGAAGTTTGATGAGTCAAACATATGAAAGCATGGACATAATTATCGAGGTCAGGGTCTTGGTGGTTTCAGAAGGATTTTTTTTTCACTTCTTCATTCATGAGATATGAGGGCCGGAACCATGGGTATCAAAGACAAACCCAGTAAAATGGAAATAGATTTTTTTATGCCATTAAAATTTTTTAGATAATATACTTTTTGTGAAGTGTGAACTCTGGCCTTATTTACTCAACCAATCGGCAGCCTCTGGTTTGACCATAGACTTTACCCCTCACTATGTTATCTTTGTATAAGACGCTGTGCTACCCAGAGCACATTACTTCTTAAGATGTTCACATATTTATTTATGTATGTGAAGCACTTGTAGTGTGGCTAGCTAAATGAGCATGCTTTAGCCTAGTTACAGATGATCAGTTTAGATTACAGGATCTATATAGTAGGTAGTAGATCAGAAATGAAAGTTGCATTATGAGCTACACGATAGACAGGAGGTGCAGAGTTGTAGAATGACTCCCCCCCTATTGTGAGTGTGATGAGAACTGCTGGATGTGGACCTACCTCCACCTTCTGGACGTTCCTTTCTGCATTGATGGGCTGTAGCCTAGATCACTCACTGCATAAACATGACATATATTATTCTAATAGAGCGGTGTAATGAGTTAGGGAACCAACACTGGCTCTATCACATAATTAATCAGGTTTATAAGGTCACAGGACGAGCAGCTGTCTTATCCCACTGGTCTGCGGGATGCTTTTCCCACCTGTCTTCCTGTAGAGTGAGCTGGGTGTTTATCACTAGGTTACTGACCAATCACAGCGCAGGACACGGGGGTCTACAACAATCATATTGTGGGAAGCCAAACGGTTAAAAAAACATACCCAGTGTGAGAGTTTTTTTTTTCAACCGTTTGGCTTTCCATATCATAACGGAGCTGTCGATACACTTTTAGCCAATCACAGTGCAGGACTCGATATCTGTTAGTCTAATAACACAGCATGCAAGGTACTTCTAGCCAGTCACAACACAGAGTACTTAGCGATCGCTAGCCAATCGGAGCGCAAGACGCGAGGTGCTTGTAGCCAATCACAGCGCAGTTCGATGTGGTGTGAAAAAAAAAACTGTCAGTCGGTAGTCTTGGAGACGCGTAGCGGAGAAACTGAGCGCGGTAACTTTATCCGGAGAGGACATAATACACAACAAACCGCCCGATAAACGCTCCACCCGAGGCTCCAGACAGGCTCTGTGTTTACCTATTACTTCTGTCATGGAAATTTGTTTAACATGTGGTGCTGCTCTGCTCTGCGTTAATGGTAAGCTTTCCGGGATGCCCTGTTTGTGAGAGACCCCCTGTATAGTCCGCCTGGTTGGACATCGTCATGCCCAGCCTGCAGAAGAAGGTCGTCTTCTCGGTTGGCGGAGTGCTGAGTTTCGCCGCGGTGCTGCTCGTGGCGGCGGCGATGGGAACCCGCTGGTGGGTGAATGCCAGCGTGCTGTGCCAAACCGGCGCCCAGCTGGTGAACGCCACGGGCTCCGAGCTGAATAAATTCATGGGCACCGTAAGCTACGGGCTCTTCCACGGCCAGAGGCTGAAGCAGTGCGGCCTGGGAGGAAGACCACTATCCTTCTCCTGTAAGTACAATGTTGAAAATGTGCCTTAAAACAGGGCTACTGAAAATGTTGTAACACTAAATAACAACAACTTCAATAAATTAATGAACACATAATTAATGAACACACACAAATTTAGAACTAACAGTTTACAGTGCAGGCAGAGGTTAACAGGTATCAACATTGCTGGATAATTTAATCATTTATATGTCAACCATGTCATTCAGAGTGCAGCTGGTGTAAACTGGTGTATGGTGGAGGAACCTACTGGTTTCTTTACTGTGGTGCTAATTGGTATCAAAATGCAAAATGTACCATCCAACACAACCACTCAGCTTACTCTGTCTTCCTTTACACAGTAAACTTAAGTTAGCTGACTTCAAATATATACAGACGTATTGATTCAAAAACTTTTTTAAAAATGAGATACACTACTACTTTCTAATGGTCAGTGATCCTCTCAGACAGACCAGTGATTGTAAATGGTTTCCTCCGAGCTGGCAGTACTCGTTCTGGTCCTGCTTTCTCTTGAATAGTTAGGAATTCAGAATAAAGTTAAGATTGCATTGGCATCAATAAAAAGTGACATTTAAAGGATTTTTATTCTAATGTAATGTTTGCCATTCTGTAAATGTTCATGGCTCCAGGCTGAAATAGTAAACACAAAACATCATGGAGAGAATAATAAAAATATGATAAATTTATACAAAGTTAAGGTTAGCATGAAAACAGTCTTTGTCATAAAAAAAATATGATTTGTAATTTAGCAGAATATGAGTTAATTAACAAAACACTGCTACGAAGCATTTTGGGCACAAGCCTCTTTAGTCCACAGAACTTATCATTTTGAACTGAGGTAAACGAGATCTACGTAAGAAACTAAGGATTATGAAAGATAGTGTTACTGGGTTTTTATAAATAATTTTAACACATAAGTAATGTAAATCCAAAAATGCATGTTTCATAGGGTTTATGTAATATTGCTGATGATAGGGTTGTATTAAATCTAAAAATTGTATTTAATTTAATAATATAGGGATTATTTTGTCTCACAACATCTTGCATATATACAATAAAATATGTTTTATGCCAAAATCGCATCTTAAAATTATATTTCATCTTATCAAATTTTCAAATTTCTCTAGAATGGTCAAGTCAGGTCAAGTAAACATTTATTTATATAGCACTTTTTACACCAGATATTGTCACAAAGCTGTTTTACAAAGAATCTGGTGTCCGAGCCCCCAACGAGCAAGCCACGGGTGACAGAGGCAAGGAAGAACTTCCTTAAATGGTGCATTTCACAACAACACCACTCTGAATGACAGCAGAAAACACAGCTGAGCCCACATTACACATTCATGGTTTTCTACAAGAGCTTCTGCAAAGTGCTCCTGTGGGAATAGTGGACACACACGAACCTCATGTCACAATTTATGAAGTGCAATAAAATGAATCATTTTGGGAGCCAATAGGATGCTTTGCCTTAATTGAGATTGGTCACTGCAAAGCTCTAAATCTCTCTCTCCGGGGTGCCTGTGTAATAACAGTACATTCTTCCCTAATGAGCTCTGGCTGTGACCCAGACTGAAGCCGTTCCGCTCCACAGAGCCACAAGCAGCACTGTGCCTCTGCTGCTTCTCCACAGAGCTGACCGTGCAGAGACGACTGCTCTTAACTGCAGAGGTTAAAGTACACTGAAGCTGTATGCAGCTGGCCTTTTGTCTGATCTCCTTGTTCTTAATCCCAAGAACAACGCTTGCATTTATTTAGTTTGCTCAGCCATATACAGTGAGTCCAAGAAGTATTTGATCCCTTGCTGATTTTCTTCGTTGGCCCACTAATAAAGACATGATCATTCTATACTTTTAATGGTAGATGTATTCTTACATGGAGAGACAGAATATTAAAAAGAAAATCCAGAAAATAAATCTAAGGAATATATATTAATTGATTTGTATTTCATGGAGTGAAATAAGTATTTGATCCCTCTTGCCAAACACACTCAATACTTAGTGGCAAAGCCTTTGTTTGCAAGCACAGCGGTGAGACGTTTGTTGTAGTTAACCACAAGTTTAGCACACACACCAGGGGGAATTTTGGCCCACTCTTCTTTGCAGATCCTCTCTAAATCATTAAGGTTGGTGGGCTGTCGCTTGGCAACTCTGACCTTCAGCTCCCTCCATAGATTTTCGATCGGATTGAGGTCTGGCGACTGGCTGGGCCACTCCATGACCTTAATGTGATTCTTCTTGAGCCAATCCTTTGTTGCCTTTGCTGTATGTTTAGGGTCGTTATCATGTTGGAAGACCCAACCACGGCCCATTTTCAGATCCCTGGCAGAGGGGAGGAGGTTGTCCCTCAGGATACATGGCTCCATCCATCTTCCCAGTGATGCGGTGAAGTAGCCCTGTACCCTTGGCAGAGAAACACCCCCAAAACATTATGCTTCCACCTCCATGCTTGACGGTGGGCACAGTGTTCTTGGGGGTCATAGGCAGCATTTTTCTTCTCCACACATGGCGGGTGGAGTTGAGGCCAAAAAGTTCAATTTTGGTCTCGTCTGACCACAAAACCTTCTCCCAATAACTTGGTTCATCTTTCAAATGATCATTGGCATACTTGAGGCGCGCCTCCACATGTGCTCTCTTTCAGCAGGGGTACCTTTCGGGCACTGCAGGATGTGAATCCATTGTTGCGCAAAGTGTTGCCAATTGTTTCCTTGCAAACTGTGGTCCCAGCTGCCTTCAGGTCATTTGCTAACTCCTGCCGAGTGGTTGCAGGACGATTTCTGACCGTTCTCAGCATCATTGCCACCCCACGAGGCGAAATCTTCTTTGGAGCACCGGGCCGAGGTCTGTTGATTGTCATGTTATACTCTTTAAACTTTCTGATAATTGCACCAATAGTTGTTACTTTCACATCCAACACCTTACTAATCTTTTTGTAGCCCATTCCAGCTTTGTGAAGGTCAACAATTCTGACTCTGAGGTCCTGTGACAGCTCTTTGGTTTTACCCATGTTGGAGACTTGAAATCTGTGTGATCTGTCCGATTCTGTGGACAGGTGTTTTTCACACAAGTGATTAGTGAGAACAGGTGGCTTCAGGTCAGGTAACAAGTTGATTGGGAGTGTCTAACTGGTCTGTAAAAGCCAGAACTTGCTAAGGGATCAAATACTTATTTCACTCCATGAAATACAAATCAATTAATATATATTCCTTAGATTTATTTTCTGGATTTTCTTTTTAATATTCTGTCTCTCCATGTAAGAATACATCTACCATTAAAAGTATAGAATGATCATGTCTTTATTAGTGGGCCAACGAAGAAAATCAGCAAGGGATCAAATACTTCTTGGACTCACTGTATAAACAATGAGAATCACTCAGTAATTATTACCTGAACATTTTATTGATTCGTTTGGTTTCAATGAGCCTACTGAAAAACAGTATCATAAAGCAGCCTGCTAACAGAACTGCCCAATTATAGATGAAAATGGTTAATAAGGTTTTTCTTTTACTGATGTTTCAGTTACTGAAACGACTACATGTTTGTTAATGGTATATACTGTACTGTTATACTGTTTCTGTGCACTGTATCTGTTATGCTAATCTGATATGACTGATCTTCCCTTTGGGGATCTATAAAATTTTATTCTCTCTCATTCTGCTTATAGTTTTTCCTGACCTGGTGGACGAGATCCCGGCTAGTCTTCATGTGAGCGTGATTTTCTTCTGTGCAGTGCTCGTCCTCTTCTCCTCCATATGTTGTGCCTTCTTCATGTACAATGCCTATGGTAATCCGTACGAGACCCTGCACGGCCCGCTGGGCCTCTACCTGTGGAACACGATCAGCTGTAAGAATCATGAAATGTGCAGGCACAGATACACACACCCACACACTATAGTTTTCCTACCTGAACTTTAGTAGCAAAACTAAGAAATGCTTTACAAGCTTCGTTTGACTCTCACACTGAATGTTACGTCAGCTATTCCAGATGATCAAACATTGTTGTTGGTTAAACCACACCCCTTTTCAAACAAAATGAATTTCTATTGGACAGCCAGTTCGATAGGCCAACTAAACTTTACAGGGCAGCTAAAAATAGTTTCACTTTTCAAGAGAATGATAGCGTAGCTACTACCACCATAAACCATTTTAAAAGCAAACATCTGCAAGTAATAGGACAGGTTACCATTCTGTCCCCCTCACTGGTAGTAGTAATTGTATTGGAACTGTAGAGCTTTATTATCTACAGTCAGTAGTCCATCATTATATATTCTGGTCATTTCATCTGTTTTTAGTTTTTGGCCAAATAATCATATTCTAGAGGTATTGTCTATAGTATAGACATAGTATAGTTGCCATTCCCTCTGTTAAAACAAAACCATGTTCTCATGTAGGGTTTGTTCAATGTGGTTTGGGAACGTTTACTGCAGTGCTTCTTAACTGTGGCCATGGAGGCCCACTGCCAGTGTAGGTGGTTTATGCCTGTCATGAATTAATACAGAACCGATACTGATAGAGTTATTTGTACACTCATAAGTGTTTATATATCAAGGATTTCAAATGGCTTCTTATTGATGTTTTGATATCCCATGTCCTTGATTTTAGGCTCGTCAGTTAACGTTTTACCACTGACCAATGTCAGTGTGTTATTGCTCGAAATAATGTGTATTTTTGTCCATGTTTTAGGGTTGTCTTTCTATTCTTTCTTTTTTCCAAGACCTCCGTCCACATACACATACACACACACACACACACACACACACACATACACACCTACACATACACACACACACACACACACACATATTATGAAGCTCTGCGCTGTGAATCTGAGCCGCTGTAATTTACTGTTCAACACACTGAAAAGTTTTTTATGTGACTCAGAAAGGTTGGGGTTGGCTTGCATAATAAATAAATAAAGCCATGGAAATAAATGTATTCGTGCCAACTGCTCAGCTCATCTCTAGTGTCAGATGACTGTGTTGTTAACATGCTGATGGACAGTTCTATTTTAATAGGCAGTTTGACCTGTCAGTGTAATCGGTCCCATTAAGACGCAAAGCAAGAATTGAGATGTATTATTTACAGCAGTGATGGTAGCAGTGAGTGGTCATGCAGCCACTGGGTCATAGTGCCAAATAGGGACAAAGATAACAGGTAAAAGAGTGTACTGAATTATGATATATGACAAATCAGTGTCAGATATTATATAATTAAAGGACTCTGTTTGCAGTTTATGCTGGATTTATATAGCAGGAATTGTAAAAACCGATGTATTCTGTGGTTAAATAGCAAAATACTCGATGTAGTGTATCTTTAAGTATTCGCATTTTGATAAATCTAGCTCATTTTAATGGCATTTATGTTGCTATTAGAAAACAGTTCTTTAGTAAAGACAATAGGCCTTATTCACCAATTCACCAAGATCTGCCTTAGTCTTAAGTTTTCCTTTAAATTTGGTCCTGGGAATGATCCTAAAAAACGAAATGTCAAATGATGTTGAACCGCAGAACTATTATACATTGAGCACTTTGTGCTCTTTATTGTTTGTAGAGTCTGTTTTTACCTACACAAAATTTCCAAATATGAAAACATTGGTGATCATGAACACTCAAAGGACCATTTGCATGCTTAAATGGCTCTTTGCAACTGTTCTTTAGATTGATGGAGAACGCATTGTATATGGTGCTATAAAAAACTTTTTGGGAAATTATTATTTTTTTATTGCTATAATGTTAAGCTTATAACTATACAGTTATATATAGTATATATTATTTAAAACTTTATTATAATCATTTACATAATTATAATTTTTATAATTATTTAATCATTTTAAACAGAATATTTCATGAAATGTTTAAATTTTTATCATATAAATCATGAATTGGTACCAGCAATGCAAAGTTCTGAATGAAGTGACCTTCTCTTTATAAATAGCTTTTGCTAATCACGTAATCAACACTGAGATGATGCTGATTTCTGATTTATGTTATTGTTGTTAAAGCCAAGCAAATATTATTTTCCCTCCCTGGTTTAATGTAATTGTGAAAGCTAGAAAATGGGAACATTTTTAACCTAATCCGTTATATACAGCGTTACATTCAACACTGCAGCTTCCACAATCCCCTCTGCAAAAACATACAGCTCAGCATAGCAGTTTCATTCCCTAAATGCTCTACAGCTACAGAAAACTGCAGAAACATTTCAAAATAAATTCCATCACAACATGAACACCAGTGTACTTATAACAGAATAGCTTCAATAAGGGCACAGTTACTACACAAATGAGCTTTAAGGTAGAGTTATTTGTGCTGTAGATTTGTGTTGCATTTAAAATGAGTTATTAGTTTAGTTTTATTCTTTGTTGATCATGTAAACAACACTGTAAAGATCAGAACTTGTCAAAACATATAAAATATAAATATATTGAACAAAAATATCATATAAAATATAAAAAATATTGATTTCATTCATCTTAACTTACTTTAATTGGAAGTTTTTGAGATGAATTAAAGGGGTTAAATTGGTCCCTGCCACATAAATAATTGTTAGGTTGAACAGACAAACTATTTCTTACAGTAATTTTTTTTATGTATGCATTTTTGTCACTCTTAAATGTTTCAGATCATCAAACAATTTTAAATATTAGTCAAAGATAACACAAGTAAACATAAAATGCAGTTTTTAAATGAAGGTTTTTATTATTAAGGGAGAAAAAAATCCAAACCTACATGGCCATGTGTGCAAAAAAAAGTGTTTGCCCCTTAAACAAAATACCAGGTTTGGCCACCCTTAGCAGCAACAACTGCAATCAAGCGTTTGTGGTAACTTGGAAGTCTTTCACAGATCTTTGCAGAATTGTTGTAATTCAGCCACATTGGAGGGTTTTTGGGCATGAACTGCCTTTTTAAGGTCATGCCACAGCATCTCAATAGGATTCAGGTCAGGACTTTGTTTTTCTTAAGCCATTCATAGATGGACTTGCTGGTGTGTTTTGGATCATTGTCCTTCTGCAGAACCCAAGTTCATTTCAGCTTGAGGTCATGAACAGATGACCGGACATTCTCTTTCAGGATCTTTTGGTAGACAGCAGAATTCATGGTTCCATTTATCACTGCAAGTCTTCTAGGTCCTGAAGCAGCAAAACAGCCCTAGATCATCACACTGCCACCACCATATTTTATTGTAGGTATATAATGCTGTGTTACTTTTACACCAGATGTAATGGGACACACACCTTCCAAAAAGTTCAACTTTTGTCTTCCACAGTCCACAGAGTATTTTCCCAAAAGTCTTGGGGATCATCAAGATGTTTTCTGTCAAAATTGAGACGAGCCTTAATGTTCTTTTTGCTCAGCAGTGGTTTTCGTATTGGCACTCTGCCATGCAGGCCATTTTTGCCCAGTCTCTTTCTTATGGTGGAGTCATGAATGCTGACCTTAACTGAGGCAAGTAAGGCCTGCAGTTCTTTGGATGTTGTTATGGGGGCTTTTGTGACCTCCTGGATGAGTTGTTGCTGCGCTCTTGCGGTAATTTTGGTTGGCCGGCCACTCCAGGGAAGGTTCACCACTGTTTCACGTTTTCACCATTTGTGGATAATGTCTCTCACTGTGGTTCGCTGGGGTCCCAAAACTTTAGAAATGGCTTTATAAAATTTTCCAGACTGATCTCAGTTACTTTCTTTCTCATTTGTTCTTGAATTTCTTTGGATCTTGGCATGATGTCTAGCTTTTGAGTATCTTTTGGTCTACTTTGCTTTGTCAGGCAGGTCCTACTTAAGTGATTTCTTAATTGAGGACAGGTGTGGCAGTAATCAGGTCTGGGTGTGGCTAAAGAAATTGAACTCAGGTGTGATAAACCACAGTTATGTTTTAACTGGGGGGCAAACATTTTTTTACACAGGGCCATGT
This sequence comes from Prochilodus magdalenae, assembly GCA_024036415.1. Taxonomy (NCBI): domain Eukaryota; kingdom Metazoa; phylum Chordata; class Actinopteri; order Characiformes; family Prochilodontidae; genus Prochilodus; species Prochilodus magdalenae. The sequence continues at coordinate 176,930 of JAMWET010001003.1, forward strand.
AGGTTTGGATTTTTTCCTCCCATAATAATAAAAACTGTCATTTAAAAACTGCATTTTGTGTTTACTTGTGTTGTCTTTGAGTAATATTTAAATTAGTTTGATGATCTGAAACATTTAAGAGTGACAAACATGCAAAACAAAAGGCAAACACTTTTCCACACCACTGTATGTATGTGTATATATGTATATGTATATATGTGTATATAAGTATATGTATATATATGTGTGTGTGTGTGTGTGTGTGTGTATATATATATATATATATATATATATATATATATATATATATATATATATATATATATATATATATATATAGCATCCAAACAGAGTGTTGTTGTGCTAAAAGTACACACAAAATTCATGATATGACTGTTGAAGTTGTTTTTAGACGTGTGACATCCTTTGTCCCCTCGCGCAGGTCTGTGCAGCTGTCTGGTGCTGATCCTTTATGCAGCAGAAGTCAAACTGCATCGCCTGTCTGAGAGCATCGCCAACTACAAAGAGGGCAGCTTTGTCTACAAGACACGTAGCGAGAAGTTCGACCGCTCCTTCTGGCTCATATTCTTGGTCTTTCTTTTGCACTGCCTCAACATCTTACTGATCCGCCTGGCGGGTGTCCGCTTTCCTTTCCAGGGGGCCAAAGAGTCTGACGCCACTACAGGTGCAGCAGATCTCATGTACTGAGCAGTCCTATTGTTCACCAGCCTGATGTGACATCCTATCACGACTATTAGCACTTCTCAATAGGAGTCTTGCATCTTGCAACATCCGTTGCTGTGGTTTGTTTACCGATGAATAGGCACATCTGAGCCTCTTAAGCTCCATCCTTTCACTCTCTGAAGAGACATAGACCTTGGAGTTAGTGTCCTGGCTGTGTCTGTGAGAGATGAGTCTCATCTATTGCGCTGCAGGGTGGCTAGTGGAGGCACACAGTCTTTCAGCCACACTCCTGATTGCGTATTCTGTTCATTGCCACTTCAATTAAGGCTGAGTATTTTAAATGAATTGATGAAATGCAGAAATAGGTTTGCTCAGCTCTGTTTCTTCTGGAAGGAATAAAACAATATATTGTTTTGTATTAGTTCTAGCATTCAAAAACACTACCCATATGCACAGTAGTTAATTGTATTTGGTTAACTGTTCATGTTGGATATGCTCCTGTTTAGATGTCCAACCACTATGTGCCAAGGATCGTGACTGTTACAAATAGCAAAAGTACTTTACCAAAGTACACAAGTAAAAATCATGAGGACCATTGATATTAGACTTTAATGTGCATTATATTTATTTATATTGGTTATTGGAGTACCAACAACCATCACAGAGTGTACAAAACATATGCCCAATTTGAATAATGATTAAAATACCTAATATATATATATATACACTTTCATAGAGTCTTAATTATGGTGTTTGTATAATGAACTGTTTTTGAGGAGCAGAAGATTTAGTCCTTACTTGTCTTGTACTACTTCTATGGAATTATCTTTTTAATATTTAACACTATTTTAGTTGTTTTAATTGTATACAGCACACATAACCCAAATCTGGGATTTTCAAATAAAATGATCTTTTTTTCTTGATGTACTGATGTTCTTGATGTTCTTGTTATTGGATGTTTTGGATATCTTAATGATTCAACAGGCTTCCTCAGATGTCTAAAGAAATAAATATCCTGATATACCACATATACTCTGGATGAATCATATCGCCACATATTGTGCCACAGATTGCTCACAGATGCTATACCACAAATTTCATTTTTATGGGTTTATTTTGGCCTAAAATCAAAGCAACAAACAAAAATAATCTAAAAGCAGTTTAAGCATCTCTGTTTGCATTGCATTTCCATTGTAAATAAACACACTCATTTCAATGTAAACATAATGTTACTGAATACAATGGTACCAAATATAATTCATGTCTGTGTAAGAACTATACATCTAAAGTGTAACACAATCATTTAAAATTTAACGCTTGTGTTGGTGTAAAGTGTTACAACAAATACCCCTGTGTGCCTCTAAAGTGCATGTCTTAGTGGTCGTTCCCCTATTCTATAAAGGCATTTGATTGCACAAAACATTGGACCTCCTACAAGGTACATTCACAGGACATAGAATAAAACCAGAACTTGATTTTTTTTTTTGTTTTGTTTTCCTCTATGTTTTACAATTGGTCTATTAAACCTGACATTTAATACATTGTAAAGGCCAGCTGGCATTTTCAAGAATGTACAAGAGCTTTTTAAACTTTATACTTTACTGAAGTTTCATAAACAGTTCTGCTCACTAAAGATGAAATAATAAACCTCCTGCACTGTTAGAGGACTAGAGTACTCCACCCACTGGCAATGGAAAAAAGTCTGACATTCGGTAAGGGGTCACCAATTCCACTTGCCTCATGAATATGTAGTGATGTGTAGTATAAGTAGAGGTTTTTATTCAGGTTTGTTGAGAGGCTCGATTTGTTGTGTGTGGAATGGATTTAAAGACAAGTCGTCTGAGCTTCTTCTAACTGTGCACCCTTTTAATACACGGACAGGAAAACACAAGGTAGGCTTGTAAAACTTACATTGGGTCATTAAGGAGTGTTTGCAATGCGTAGATGCAGCTGTATATAATTCCTGTTTTGGAGACAGAAGAAATATACAGATTGTAATGGTGGCTGCTGTACTGAGTAACTGAGTGTGCAAGTGATCGTAGTTATATTGACAAAATGTGAAACATATTAGGCATCATGATTAACCTCTATGCCACTTCTCAATTCAGTTAGGTTCCTGCAGGACATAACATGAAACTTTTCTGTCTTAACAAAAGGCAATAATGTATTATTCTGATAATGAACCTAAATTTAACTTACATTACTTTTAGCTTTCGTGGGTGGTAAACATGTGTATGAAGATGCACGTTTATTTTTAGTATTTCTACTTCTGTTTTATTTTAGAAACAATGTTTATAGTCATTATAAACACTTACGTGCTGTGGCTAAATTACCTTTATATTAAAGTGCTAATTAGCCACACCATAATGTATATAAACAAAGACTGTTCTACGCATATAATACAGTATTGCTCTAAAACAGTATATATATATGTATATAGCTCTGAAAAACAAAATTAAGACCACCTTTAAAAAATCAGTTTCTTTAGTTTTACAGTTTCTGGGTTTGTGTTTGACCAAAATGTGCGGGTTCTGTTTTATTCTATACATTTCTGGAAACATGTCTCCCAAATTCCAGATAAAATATTGTATTTTAGATCTGTTTATTTAGAAAAGTCTTTCTATAGGTCACTTGAGGTCATCTTACGGTGGTTAAGTAACATTAGAATGAAGTGGAGCTCATCGCGGTCAGTAGAGAGTGGTTTTCGCCCTGTGCCAGTCTGTAGCTATGATGTTCTTTGTGTTTGCTGCTTAACCATGTTCTTATGTACCACATGGACACTGACGTGGTGGTGGTGTGTTAGTGTCTTGTGCTGATGTGTATAGATCAGACCACTCTATTAGACACTCCTACCCTGCTGGCCCATCTTGTAGATGTAAAATCAGAGACAATAGCTCTTCTGCTGAACAATGTGAAATGGGGATTATCAGTGTAAGAAGCAGATGGACTACAGTCTGTATTTGTTGAACTTCGGAATGCATCCATATAGTAAACAGAGCTGATATATAAGTGGACAGTAAGCGTGGAGTGGCCGGTTGGTGAATAAATACACAGCCGGAACTGGTTAAATCTGTTGCAATCTGTTGTCGCCCTCTAGCGCTCATAAAGTGGAGCCGAATGACGGCAATCTGTTTACACGCGCTACAGAAGCAGAACCACCTATGATGTGTTTTGTTTTAAGTAGAAGTTGTCATCTTCATAACACAATAAACACAGTACAACCACCAGATATAAAACTGCTTCTAGTTAAATAGATAGATAGATAGATAGATAGATAGATAGATAGATAGATAGATAGATAGATAGATAGATAGATAGATAGATAGATAGATAGATAGATAGATAAAATTATTGTGGCTATAAAATAAATGTCACTCTTACGGTTACACTTGAATGAGCCTAACTCTTCACTGTGGCTTTGATCATTCCACGTGTCATTCCCCACCCGAACATCGTGAGCACCTCCACACCTCGGCCTGCGTAGTGTTTATAGAGTGTGTGTTTTGTGCTGTGGGTCGGACACCGTGAGAGTGAATCCTGTGTCTAGTGGTGACTACCCCGTGAGTAAGTTTAGGCTTTCCTGCTCGATCACTGTCCGCAGCAGAAACAATGGCCATCACTGTAACTTACGTTACACCGCCCTAATCTTTCTTTAAATGTCTGGAATTTAACAGCGCATTCTGAACCTGTAAGTATTTGGTTGTCATTATGATGTGAATACTGTAGTTTGGTGGCTGATAAGTAATGTATTATTTATGTTATATCCTGTATTGTACCTAATTTCATTGTCAGTATTATTTGTTCTAGTTCATTTTATTGATATTTGTTAATTTGATTAATTATAGTGAAATGCTTTTTAATAGTTAAAGTTAAACCGGCCACTCAGATGGACAATTCAACTGGCCAATCAGAAGGAAAGTGCAACTGACCAATCAGAATGCAGGAAAGAAAATAAAAAAAAACTAATGAGCCGGGGCCGACGCTGGACAGATTATTGTCAAAATAGAAAAAAAAGAGATGATGTTAAAATTATATTTAATATGATTAATAGAAGGTTTGCGAATGAATTGAAACAACCACCCCCCCAGCTCGGTTGGCTTCGCTGTAGGTTACGGCAGGTACTTACATACTTACACCAGAAGATGGCGTCCTTAAAGTGCAGCCTGACCCGGATCCAAACAGTAAAGTATAGGACTTTCACAGAAATTAGAGCCTCAGGCCTTTAAGGGCACACACATTCAGTTGAACTCAGCTGCACTATTATTATACGCTTTTACTGAGGGGTTTGTTTACCATCAGGTATGTCCAGTTTGTCATTGTAGATACAGAGTACAGTACTATAGTCTAACCTATAGCGAGGGCAGTTTAACTGGCTGAATAATTCATCTCCAGCAGAGCTCAGCTGTGGTACACTTCACTGTACATGCCCATGGCTGAGGGATAGCTAATGTACTTTAGCCTTGTGAAAGCACACCTTAAGCATCCCCTCTCCTCTCCTGTCCTCTCCTGAGGCCCGGGGTTCATTCAGACCGACTTGGAGTTGCACGTGGTTCCTACTTCAGTGAGCTCATATTCTACATTTCTCTTGAGGTCTACTTATATCACCAGAATGGGGTTTTTCCATGACCTATTCCTAATTAATTTTAACTTAATGTTTGTCAGTCTGTCCCGGTACCTTAGAATTAAAGAGCTATTTTTTGTTACTGTGTCTATAGAAGTGATTTTATTGATTTTTATTATTGATTTATAGTGATGCATTTTTTCCGATTGTCTGCTGGGCAATCTGATCAGACATGTTAATGTGACATCACAAAAACAAATTTAAATCCATTTATAACAAATTAATTAAGGTAGTCTGGTTATACTGGATTTCATATGTGAAATATGAATCTTGGAATCATGTGGATTAATACTGAGACTAAAAGCATTATTACATGATACTTATCAGTTTGAATACGCTCACGGTGGAGAGTTCCATGTAGGGCATATTAAGACAGTATAGTCCCCAAAGGATTTATAATAAAATATACCCTGAAATCTAAATGTAACGATGAAATATTGTATATGAAACTTTTATAATGTTTACATACTGCATACAACTCTTTTATTTCAAAGTGAGGAAGATTCAGTTTTCCATGATGTGGGCCCTTTAAGGAATGCGTTGCCCATTTGACGTGTGTGTGTTTGGGTCACTTACAGATGGAAGGCGGCCTCCAGAGTGCTGAAAGAGTCAACACGGAGCTGGATGACATCCTCAGTCGAATAGCAGAGCTTGATAAATGGAGAAAAATATTTAACACACAAGGGTGAGAAGAAGTGTGGGATGGATAGAACTGTTTAGCCTCTTTTACCGGCCTCTTTACACCATACGTTTATTTCTGCAGGTTGGAATTGCCAGGCTGTTTTACCAAGGTAGGTTAAAGTTTTCAGTTTCTATCTTCCCTTTTACTTGCCAGTTACACAGCTGTATTGGTGTGAAGGAGCCACTGTAGAGAGAAGCACAGCTTTTGCTATGATATCAAATGACTCTTGGTCAAACCTCGTCTTTATGTGGTTAAGCCTGACAATACGATAACTGATCCTTCAGACAGAGTGGGCTCAGGTAGCTCAGTGTCATTTCTATCCAGTCAGAGAGATGTGTGTGTGTGTGTGTGTGTGTGTGTGCGTGCTTGTGGGCTATGTATGTGTGTGGCTGTGATGCTTGCCACCAACCTGATATCCTGTAGGTAGACCTGGGGCCACAGTAAGAGGGGTGGTCATTTCTGCTCTGCCTCACCAGAAGCGTGTTTTGTTGTATATCCCCGCTGTTTCCTGTTTTTCTGCTGACCCCCTGGAATAAGAACTGAGTTATGTGTGAGAGTGAAGAGCCTTGCGAACACCAGGTGGATGTAGCCAAAGCAATGGCGGACTATAAGCAGCTTTTACAGACCATCAGGACTCTACAGCCTTCCAGGCTCAGTTACATAGAGCTCCTTCAAGAGGAGGTGAAGAGAAGCCAGGATGTGAGTGATCTGCTGAAAACTTGTTAGGGTCATGAAGCTGATACCCTGTTTGTGGCTTGGGTTTGTTTTTGTATCTTATGCCATTGTTTGTGGAAGTCAGCCATGAACAACAGCACAAATATTAGATACAGAGATTAATGGGAAGAGAGCAGAAATGGAGAAATTAGAACAAAAAGCCTAGACTAGGTCTTTAGAGGGTGAATATATTTGATGCAACTGCTTAATATGTATACAGCCCTGGTATTACATTATATCGCTACACCTTGAGCTGGTTTCATGGACAATAATTAAGTCTCACCTGGATTAAACTACAGTAACAGTGTTGTTTCACCATTAAACTGTGGTCTTACAAACTGAGCCATTGTAATTGTGCTACACCTTGCAATGCATTTATTTGAATAAGTTTTCATTAGCACAGTGAATGATGTCACATGGTACAGTATGCTTTTCTGAGAGTACCAGAATATCTGTACTTGAACTTGGAGCAACTGCATGTTTGATCATAAAGAGAGCATAGTAAACCTTGCTTATATTTTGAATTTAGTTTGGTACTGTGCAATATGTGGAAGACTGACTACAAATCAAAGTATACATAGTTTGTAGCAGTGACACTTATTTGTATGTTGAAACTTATTAAATCTAAATATCACGACCATACATACTGTGTATTATAAAATGTCCTCTTGTACAATTTTTTACAAAATATTGCCCGCCCTTAGATTCAGAATAGTGTGTGTTTAGTTTGACTAAAATAATCTGATAATATTTTTGAATGAGGCTAGACATCATTTACATAATATGCACTTATACATATACAGCACATTTTATAAAGTCAGTCACCATGAAGTCAAGTTTGATCAATTTTAATGACATTTCATCTCAGTAAGTGTTTTGACAAGTGGTTATCAGAATAAGCCTTTAAATATGTCTATATAGATTTATATCAGCTGTCATGAAAGACGTATGTTGGTGTCTTATGAATCCTGCTCTTTCGTAAAGTCAGCTTTCAATACCCCAAAAGCTGATGCTCACATTATGCAACACAACTGTTATTGACCAAAGGGCATTTAAGTTTCAGGATTCTGTGTTCACAGTAAAGGCCAAGACAGTGGTAACAATAAAACAAATATATTGTGCAGTTTGAATATATAGTTGTTGTTTTTTAAATCAATTTTTGAACTGTCTTTTTAAACATTAACGCCTAAACCAGCTTCTTCAAATTCAGCAACATGGGTTTTACACTATTAGGCAGTCTTAACTCCCACTGCCGCTTTCTTCCACGCCTGTAGAGACCGTTTGAGAGGCTCAAAGCTGAGGAAGAGACTGAAGATGTTTCTAGGTCTTCCACCTCAGCTCAGGCACCCCCAGCATACATTAACCAGCTGATGGTGCCTTACTCCATCCCCCGTTCTCTCGCCATCTCTCCGAGTCTGGGTGGACACCCTGTGTCTCCTGAACTCGCCATGGTAAGTTATTGAAAACGAGCCTGTCACATGACCCTAGTGGGGACTAAGTATAGAGTCCAGTCTGATGGAGCGTGCTTTGAAGTAACTCAGAGCTAGCTTATTATGAAAAGCAGCATTATTATAACTTGGTATGAAAGCAGCATTACCTCGTGGCTTGGAAATGCCTATAGCTGTCTAAGTGTTTGGATGTTATCTAATGAGTGAGGTTGAGCACTGGCCAGTATGCTCATGGCAAGGTAACGTAAATTATCAGTGTATGAACAAGGCAATACCACCCACAGTGGACAGCACAGTGGCCACCCACGCCTGCTTATAATCGATATTTGTAGCATCTGGCCAGAATTGTCTCTGCAAACAGACCACGACTCTGGCAAAAACACAACTACCTGTACCCTAGAGGTCAACGTGTGATTTGGTCTGATGACGGTCCTTATTGTAACGGGTTGATAGTAGGGTTTGCGTGTGGTGCAGACCCCATGAAGCCATGTACTTCTGTTGTTAACGAGGCACTGTGCAGGCTGGTGTTCTCATGGAATGGGTTGGTTCCACTGGTCTGCCTAAACACGTCATTGATCAGTGCCTACGACATTTTACTGACGGATGACTATTTGCAGCATTTCATTGACTTCATGTTCCCCCACAATGATGGGAAATTCCAGCAGGATAATGCACTGTGCCATCAGCCGAAGTTGTCTAGAACTGGTTCAAGGAGCACTCTGGAGAGTTGTAACAAATGGTGCAGCCTGCACATTTACCCAACATAAGCTCAATAGAGGCATTCCAATATTATGCCTCGTCTGAACTCTGATAATACATGTCACCTTGCCATGAGCACACTGGCCTGGAGTAGGTCTTCCGAAGCAGGCTGATAAGGTAACACCACATCATCAATTTACATACAGCTATCCCATGACTATTGGTATATCAGCGTATTACTGTTGGGAGGCAACCCAAGAATACAATTGATGATATTGAGATATCTGATTTAATTTCTCACACAGAGTCTAAGAAAAATCTTGTTTGGAAACACATTCCATGTCTTCAACTACGAGTGGAAGAAATCCTTCTTCAAATTCCGGGAGCCCTACTCAAATCTGTCTTATGCTCTAGAGGCAGAAAGAGTGAGTCATTTTTATTAAACTGTCTATGTATTGGATGACCTCATATTAATTACATTCATTGCAACAGTACTGTGATACTACAGTCTTGTTTTGTGTCATGGCAATAACCCAGTATTTTAAAAGATACAACAAGCATAGTTTGAAAATACTAGATCTTAGGTATGAGCTTGTGATCTTAAAATTTTTACATTCAGGGATAAATTTGCACAATGGACTGGGCTTCGGTTTAAAATGCTAACCATTTGAAAAATTATGCAGATGTATATGATCCCTCCACTCGTTCAATTTTCACCTGAAACACTGCTTTAATGTCCTACATGGGCCGTCTCTTATCTTCCATCTCTTGAATCTCTTATCACTAATTATTTAGTCATATGCAAAATTTTCAACACCCCTGGTTAATGACAAAAAATGGAACAGACTTAAATATGAAATGTTTCTACAGATTGAAACATGGAATATAACATTTTTCTTTGAAAAACACAGAAATAAATATTTTTTCCTTTTACAGAAACGCTGCATTTTTAAAAAACATATTAAATTATATTAAATTCAACAAATAAACAGTAATAATGCATAAAATAGCATGGCCTCTGTACATTAGTATGGCCTTTTGTCTGTCAGTGTTTGTTCAAACGTCATACATGAAACACTCATTAAAATACCAAATGCCATCTGCTTTGTCATGGACGTGTTGCAATATGACTTTCAGGGTGTCTTTGCTTCTTATAAAATATAAACTGAGATGGAAGGTCTTATGTCAGAGTGAGATAGAAGGTCATATGTCAGACACATGCACTTGTTCCAGTAATCAATCAGATTGGCCTGTTCTTGGCATACTGCTTAACATGGTGCATAAGAGAAGAGAGGTTGTGTTGCACTGTTGAGCTGATCACCACACTCTTCTCTTCTTTCCTTTAGTGATTGTCTCTCAGCTTATCTTGATCATCGCAATCGGACCAAATCCTTCTTGGTCTGTTGACATTGCGGTTAACCTTTATTACTTTTGAATGAACTTATAAGATTACTATACAACTTAATTACAGATTAAAGGCGTGCTTGAGCTGAAGTTTTGTAAGATATTTTCCATTTCCTCAGATATTACATTTGCATAATATTACTTGAAAAGTCCACAATGACGATACCTGAAATCACTTCTGGCAAAACTAGTCTGGGATCAGTAGTAGCTGTCAATTTTTTATTAATATCCAAATATTTAGGTTTTGGGGCAAATTTGACAGAACAGGGCCCAGTTTCCCAAAAGCAAGTTGATGTTAATCATCTTAACTTGTATGGGGAATGCTCAGTGTGATGCTCTCTGTACCATTTAAAAATCGTCTCTGTGCTACAGTGCTTTTTTAAATCCAGTGATGAAAAGTTGTCTTTTAATGATAAATATAATGTGACTACAGCACACATCCATCACAAGTGTGCAGGAAAAATGCTTCATAGTACAGAAACTTTTCAGTTGTTGTTTAGCATGTGTTCATATCATGATGGTAATTTCCTAAAGTTTTTTTTACCTGTAGTGCATTCCTCTGCACCCTTCGTTTGCCTTCACTATGTTTGAGTTCACCTTGTTCCTCAAAGGTCAGGACTCCCACCAGACCAGACTAGAGCAGGTATTATGTGGGTGGTGGATCATTCTTAGCTCTGCAGTGACACTCACATTCTGGAGTGAGTGGACCAGACACAGCAGTGCTGCTAGAGTTTTTAATCACCTCAGTGTCACTGCTGCACAGAGAGTAGTCCACCAACCAAATCTATACATCCAAAGCATCTTCAACTACAAGATGACCAACACAAATTGTGCAGCAACAGGATCAACAACACTGCTGCGTGCAAGGGGCCCTGTAGGGGTCCTGACCATTGAAGAACAGGGTGATGGGGCAGGCAAAGTATGCAGAGAATCAGATGGACTACAGTCGGTAATTGCAGAATTAGAAAGTGCTCTTTTATGGTAAGTGGAGCTGAAACTATGGACATGTAGATACAAGGAGGTGTACTAATGGAGTGGGGAATTTCTGTCTTTAAAAAGTGTATATAATGAGACAGCACTCTTCATTGGTTTCTTTTTTTCTGGGCAGTCTTAATGGTTGTCATGATTTTGGTTTCCCCATAGATATTTTATCAGTGAATTATGATTATAATTATTCAGGCTGGGTGACAAACAAAAGATGCTTTGGACAGTATAAAAGGATATTGTTGCAACCTTTACAGTGAACTGTTAAGGTGCTCAGATCAATCGCTTTCTGAAACATTTACATTTACATTTAAGGAATTTAGCAGACGCTCTTATCCAGAGCGACTTACAACCGTGCTTAGTGTTCCTTTGGATAATATTCCAGCTAGTAGGAAATTTAGAGCCTAAAACTCACCACGAGCTCAGACACTGCCCGAACAGGGGGCCAGTGCTGGTACCTAAAGATTAATACACAGACATAGAGCAAGTAAACCCATTACCTGGCAACCCCAGCCAGTGCTCATTCCTATAGAGGAGAATGTTCACAGATTAAATGTAATGTAAAGTAAAGCACGGAATTACGATGTGGCAATGTAGGGGGAACCTGAGCTCCTCTGTACGTTGAACAGATCTGTGGTTTAACTGCAATGTGTTTGAATAAAATTATCAGGTATTGAATGTCACTGTATACCTTGCTGGTGAACATCAGAATCGGAACCAGTCTGCTTGTTGCATTCTAAACATCTATTCAAGTGATGAAGTAAAACATTAATATCCTGAACTGTCACTCTCAGTTCATAATACAACTTAAGTGCAAGCTACATGCCAAATGTTTTAGCAAGGGAAGTGCAAAGGTAGACAAGAAAGATATAATGTACCTTTTAACTCACTGATGTGAATACCCCTGTTTCAGACACACCAAGCTAATTCTTAATATGCAGATTTGCTAAAGAGCAGAAACACAATGGCCATACTCTTTATCCACCATCTGAAAGCAGTTCAGGCCTCACAAAATCTTTTGTCTTCCCCCCACCATAAAAAGCATACAATCCTCAATTGTCAGCATGTTTGTTGTGACTGAATGTACTTTATTGTCCTGTTTGTTGGCATCACAGTGATTTACCAGTGCTTGTTGACTGTGTATAATAGACTAACTGGCCATCACCGGGAGAAAATATGCTAAATTATGGAACTCTGTTCAACAATTCACATTAAAGTTTATCCTTTTTTAGGGGGGAGCCTGTGCTATTCAGATGGCCGTCCAGGCTTACATCATCAAACACCTGCTCTTCACCAAGCCAGACTCGGATTGCTACACAATGGAAAGGTGACCATTTGAATGATCTTGTTTATGCAGCAAAACAAATGAATAACCCTAATCTTATCCTCCGCTCTGTGACTCAGTTTGGGGGAGGTGGGAGAGAAAGAGCAGGAGAGGGCTTTGGCTGCTGCTTTGGCTGACATTTTATGGACAGCTGGTGAGGAGCGTGCTGCCACCGTCTCCTTGGTTACATCTGAGCGCTGTTTTACCCCCCACCTGGACTACAAACTGGACAACTTCACAGAGAAGGTACTGTTTACTATGCAGTGTCCAATATCACATCCCTCAGACAACATATGGTCTGTAAGTCACTAAAAACCAAACTGTGTTGTGAATAAATGGTATGGCATGGGTTTGCACTTTTTGCAGTTGCAGCTTTTCACCTTCAAAAAGAAAGAGGACACAAGACAATTCATTTATGAGCATATTCAGTGTGTGAGTATTTTAAAGAACTAGTTTTGTGTTTTGGATTTGTAGTGCCTGTTTGTGCTTTTTAACTTGATTATTAATTGATGAATATACTTTTATTTGTCTGCCAGTTCAATGAGGAAGGAAGCCATGGGATTATTCTTTTTCTGTATAGCTTGATCTTTTCCAGGTCCATTGTTAGGTAAGTCTATAATTTAAGTTAATTCAGACAATGACAATGAGCAGTTTACCCTATTCCCACTCGAACCTACATCAAGAAGGCCACATATAAAAAAAAAACAGTGATGATTGCTTGGTTCTAATATCAGATACATTTCCTGCCACATTACTAGATTCTACAATAAACAAACGCATAAGCCTGTATTTACAGTGAGTATTTCGAAAGACTACTTTCATCCATGTCGAATGAATGCTTAGCAGAACTTCAAGCTCAGCCTACCTAGTTTGCATTTTCTCCAGTGAATCTCACAGTATGGCTCAATAAGTGAACCTTATGCAAAACATAATAAAAAGCAAAACAGTAAATAGTAGTGATTTTTGGTCCATTGATCATGTAAGGAACTGCTGTTTTGTTCAAAAGATGTTGAAAAAAAAGCTGATATCTGTTTTCTATTTAAATGGGTCTTCCACTTAATCAAGGTTGCAAGAAGACCTGGATTTCACTACTACGCATCTCCTAAACTTGAGTTTGGGGAACTTTGGTTCTCGTCAGGTAGGTGCCAATAGGGGAGTGACTGTACTAGTGCATCATGTGTGTTCATTGTATATATGTTGTCCCGTCTCTCATCATTTCAGTGAAATTAAAACTCTGTTCATTAGGCTGTTGTAAACCTTCTGTTGACTGGTCGTGCTAGTCCTAATGTCTTCAATGGGACATCGTTGTATGATGAGGATGGCAGTCCCTTGGCACAACCGCTTCATGGAGTTTTGGCCCGCAGTGACGTAGGATATCTGCACTGGAGCAGAGAGCAGGCAGAAGTTGGCAAGCTTCCCGCTGTAAGGCACATATCCATGCTATTTTGAGCTCTGTGAAGTATCCACTGTGTCAGTACAGACAGTATTTTATGTATGTCAGGTAAGATTTGCAGGGTTGTGCTGTAAAAACAGTAATTGTGCTTGTCTGCCACTGTCTTGTTTCAGGTAGGAAGTATGCTAAAGACCCCCAAACTGCCTATTTGGGTTTGTAACATCAATAGCACCTACAGTGTTCTGTTTAGTCCCAATCGATCTCTGTTATCTGATTGGAAAATGGAGCATCTTTTCAACCTCTATTTTTACAACGGCCAACCAACTCAAAGCAATACTGCGATGCTCACAATAGGTAACGTTACTGTCCTTGTTACTCACTTTTATTATTAAGTAGCCTGGTCTGTTGATTCTGTTAATGCCTGTTCCAAACCTGCACAACTATAAACCAGGTGGTATTTTACATTGTTGGATCAAGTGCCTAGATTTTGCAGACCTTGGTGGAACAATTTAACTATGCTGGAGTAGTAGTTGGTTGACAGAAAAACAGTCAAATGGGCTGTATATTACTGTTTCCAAATGCTGTTTCAGACACTCATTCCCACCACTGGGAGGCTGGAGGTGGAGACAATCAAGGAGATCCAGAAAGGAGATTCCCCTCACTGGAGATGACCATCAGAACCAAATGGGAGGGAGCTGCAATTGACTGGAATGGCACGGTACCCTTTTTCTGAAGAGGTGTGAACAGGTGGAGAGCTCTGTAACAGCATGACTTTAATCCTGATGTGGTATGTTTTTATAAACAATAACAAAATCTACATGTGTATTTTATTAGATACAAATGGGAAAATTAATACAACTAGTTTGATATTAATTTCTTAGCATTGTTCTTTCTCCAGGAGATATTCTGATGTTAAAAGTGATTACCTGGATCTGAAGAAAGTCCACGTTTTTTTTTTTTTGTTTTTTTTTTAATGTATGTATAAAGTGTGAAAGAAGTCATGTTGTATTTTTGCCATACTTAACATTTCATTGGTTTACATACCATCATGGAAAAATAACATCAACAGGATCATCTTGAATCACAAATGTATGGAGCCTACTAATGACTTTTTTTAATTCTAAAACCTCACCTTGAAATATGATGTATAGTTAAATCTTGACTTTAAAAAAAAATCTGTATATACAGAATAAAAATGGTTTCCACAGCATATGGAATAAGACATTCTGATGTGCTTTACTTATTAAAAGTAAAGGAGGCCTGTAGCTTGGGGAGGCTAAAGATGTTAAGATTATCCATAATTACACATATATTAATCATTGTGTTAATAAAACATCAAAACTGTGGAAGTTAATATTGTAAGTGCTGTTTGTCTCTAGTGAAGAAGAAAGGTTTACTGGGCACTGAACAAAAAGGACAGTACATTTGAATAACTATAGTTTATTGTAATTGTCAGTATCCAAAGGCTAAATTGACATGGAAGGATATTATGCACATTTATTACAGCTTTACAGAATATTATAGAAAAGACTAGTCATAGAAAAAATAAGGGGAAATAAACAAATTTATAAATACAGTATTAGCAAGAGATCACAACAAGTTCAAGATCATTTTTAACAATTAACTGAGCACAGTTGGAGCCAATTAATTCTGTAAAATGTTAAAGCCTGAATGTGTGATACAAAGTTTAACATGTTAGGTTAAATCATCAATCTAGAAACGAATATTTTTAAACCCTAGCCAAGTTTTTAGTGTTGTCTTTTTTTTAAGTAAACAAATTGAATATTGAAGTTGACTCAGCCTAGAGACAATCCTGGGATGCTATGGTGCATTTTTGGCAATTCCTAATAGGGGCTTTAACACATGCACAAAAGCCTTATAATAGGGGAAGTTTACATGTATAGAACAGTGCTGTGCAAAAAACAAATCTCACCTATTTAATTTTCAATCAAAACTCCTGCTTTTACACACATTTTCGGTTCGACTTTCCCCCATCCTTATACAGGTGGATTATATCATAACTACTCTCTTCAAATACTCCTGACAACTAATAACTAGTCCTCAATGGCTGTTTTCCCTGGAATATTGAACAAAGGCAGTTTTTTGACTTTTGCACAGCACTGTAGCTTAGCAGTAGAGCATCACATTGTATGGTTGCTGCCCTCAGAGTACACCAATCTTCATCCAACACCTACCACTTGTCCTACAAATATAGCTATAATGTATATACTCAAAATGTAACAGTAAGTGTGCCACAAGGTTTGAAGGCCCAAAAGCAACAAAGTTTTTTTTTTTGTTTTTTTTTTTTCCTTAGGGCTGATAGTTAACAATGTTGACCATTACAAAAGGAACATGATGCAAAATTACCAATTTGCCATCCTGTTGTATTGACTGAATTTCAAGTGCTCACTGAAGCGCATGGGTTTACAAAGTGTAGTTACATAACAGACTATCAAGACAATAAATACTGTGACAGTTGAACTAGATAACATGATAAAAGGCTAAGTCTAAGCATGACACCTGTAATACATCAGTTGCCCACATAAATACAAATATGGCAGAATAATAGGATCGTTTACCAGAATAATAGTTTTATGAAATTTCATATTTACAGTCAGTCCCTTACTTCAGGCTCTTTAAAAATTGGAAAATAGTGATGTCGGTTTTCTCACCTGTGCTACTGAGTTTTATGTTCAGGAGTGACCCCCCAGAATCTCTTCTAGGTTAATGTCTTTCATCCAGTCATCATTGCCTGAACCTGATTTGAGCAAAGAATCAATGAAGTCTGAGTCCGCATTGATCCCTGGTACCGTGTTATCCCCATCCTGCAGGAAATCAAACGTAAGCCGGCCCGCTCGGCTGTTCTGGTAAGTCCCTGGGCTTTGGGCTGTGTTCATGAAGGTGCTCATGCATCCCTGCTGTTCGGGGGAGGGTTGGTTCAGGTTGCTAACACCAGGAAGAGGGGGTATGTGAGGCTGGCCAGCTCTGGGTGCAGAGCCCCTAATGGCAGGGTTTAGGGGGATCAGTCCAGAATGAGGTGCCACCTGATTTGGTGGACCAATAGGCCTTGGTGGGAAGTGAGTATCAGTTTGTCTCTTTACATCTAGTCCTTGCAGTCCATTGTTTTGCTTTGTATCACTTACCCAGCTCAAGCCACTCTCTCTGCTTGCAGTTGTGGTTATTCCACTCAGTCCTTGGCCAAGGATAGTGTCTTGGCTTGCTGCACTTGTCCTTACATGTTGTGTAGTCGGGACAACACCTGATGGAAAAGTAACAACCTGTGTGTTTGCTCCTTGGAACTGGGCTTTGTTCTGATGTATCCCTATTTGAACCTGATTGTTAGGCTGTTGGTGCAGCTGGCTCGCACATGTTTGGACTTCGTGTTGGACAGGTCCCGAATGTGGATCTGATCTACTATGGAACATTCTGTCTCCAGAGTTAGGCACCATTTTGGCTCCCTGGCCATTGGGTAAATGGCACGAAAGGGACGGGATGTCACTCTGATCAGAGGCATTATTCGTCAGGGGAGAAGATGCCAGACCTGCGCATAGAACATTATGATTTTAAAGGGGTCATTGAAAATGCTTACAAACACTAATAAATATGAGTTAGTAGGGTAATCCATTATGATTATGAGGATGGTAAAAAGGGTAATAAAATGCATGACTTAACTAGGTCACAAAATATCTTAACTAATACGATAGTGTAATTGTTTCTGTTTATGTCTGTGCAAAAGATTAGGAAGTGATCAGGAAGTCCCCCGATCTGTGAAATATTTGTGTTGTAAACTTCTGGGCCAAGTTTCCTCAAATGGCAAAACATTTGCTTTTTATGGATTTAACAGAAAATCATTAAACAAACAGATGAAGTGACTCAGTATGGGAAGCGTGTCTTTAAATAGTTAATTTTTGTAGATTGAACTTTTACAAAAATAGAAGTCTATTTTCCACTTAGCACTGATGACTTCAAACATCAGTCAACTTGTATTGTGTTTAATCTGAGACAATATATTTTTTATTTAAATCTGGGTTCTGATTGGTTTGGTAAAAAATGCTGTATTTTGTTCTAGGTCAATTGGTGGTTCTAGAAACAAGATAAAACACGTCTACAACACATGGATAGCCATTTCATTTACCACTGAAAAGGACCAGTGAATCTGCATTTGTCTTCTGAATTTTCACTTCACTGTTCACAAAAAAAAAGGTATCTCTTTTTGTTAATTCTTAGTTTTCTACATGATTTGAATATGGCAGCTGTCCTTTACATGATGTAAAAAATTCATGATGTTCAATTTAAACTGACCAATGTAATTTCTACAAAGTTCCTTGTAATAAAATATCGTAACTTAAAAGTTATTGTAAGTTAATGTAAAGTTACTAACTGTAGGCTTTGCTATTTTGGAGAGTTTTTCTTTGGACAATATGTAATATTGATAATGGTAAAACTTCTCCACAAAAAATAACTAAATATAAGTTAAAAATGATCATGTTTTTCATAATATTTTGTTATTAAGACTGCAGAGAAATCAATTGTTTATTACAAATGATCTAGCAGGTTTTACAGACATTGTATAGACTACATCAAAAGCAGATCTGTACCTGGATAAAGGGATGGATGTTGAACTCCAGCTACACCTTGTGGTTGTTTGTAGTCAGGTGGAGGCCTTGTCAAATGCCGGTTAAACTGATCTTGCGTGTTGAATTTCTCCTGAAAACAAAACAAACAAAACACTAACAATTGGAGCTTAACATAAAATGCTTTGCATCCCTTATTTAAAATTCTAAAAATCCTATCTAAAACCAATTTACTGATATTTTAAAAAACTACATTAGTTTTTTCTACAAGAAGTCTGTACCTTATTAGAGATACCAGAATTACTTTATGTATACTTGTGCTATTATCTTGAATAGCTTGCTGGAGTTACTTACTGTATCGCTGGTATGGTGCTGAGGTTGGCTCAGTTGTCTCTGGCCTTTGCCTGTATTTTTGGGAGTGTTGGGAGCTGGTGACCGTTGCTGCTGGGGCTGCCCAATGCCAGCCAGACAACCATTTGCTGATAAGCGTGGTCCTGGTGCCATCGCCTTTGGACAGGAGAGCAAAAATGTGTCATAAGTGCACAGATAATAAAAGTATCATAACTGCAACAACTGCTAATAGAATACAATATGACATACAGTGATACTGAACATTTAAAAATGGTTACTTTAGATTAACAAAATCTAGAGTATAATCATTCTCGCATATGGTTAGTTTCTACAATGTACATCATTAGGATCAAAGGTGGACATTGTGATGGTATAGGTTGTCCACTAGATGGCAGACTTTATCAGTTTTTTTTTGACACATCGGCCCACTCATGTCCATGTGACTTGCTGCTTATGGGGTCATAAAAAATTCTCATGCCTTAATATCACTCCTTAATTTCATTAATGTCTTTGAGATTTTGGATTGCATTCTATTACTACCAATTGGAAGGCATATTTGGCATGACTCCAGATGTGACTGCATATGCATCAATGCATATACAGTTTCTACAGACGTGCATGTAATTAAAGATTTTAGTAAATTGCGGAATTGGAGGAAGGCAGTAGCTGTCAGTGAGATGTTTACACGTTTCATGCTGTAACAGAGTAAGGATTACAGTGTGACTGATGGCTGCGTTGATGCCCTGCAGCATTTCTCCTGTCATTCAGCTCCTATGGGGCACAACCCAATTGCTTCCAGCAAAAGACAAATGTTCTCAGCCATGGTGTGGAATCACACAATGACAGATCGATCTTAAAGGCTTTTGTCCGTTTTTGTGTTTCTCCAATGAACTCTTATTATAGAGCAAAAGTGGTAGTAGTAGTTTCATTGTGGTAGTGGTAGTTTTTTCACTATAAATGATCAAATCTGGCCATAGTGCTCCTCCTACTACAGGGGTTACTCAAAATGTGAAATCCAGGAACTGATATTTATTAAGCAAATAGCTCAGTCAAGAAGAGTGAACTTTATATTTCAGCAAAGGCTAAGGAAGGCTTTTCTTTGTTTGATGTTGGTACGTTAATGCATTTAATATGGTCTTAAATTGCAGATGTCACTCCACTCTTGCTATTTGGAAGTCAAAGATTTTCAGTTTTCTCTCCACCGCTTACTGATATTGCCCCCTGAACCTGGTCTGAACACCAATACTGACAAATGCAGCTGGATCCCTGATTACCTTCTACCTCATACAGACCAGCACACCAGCTTTTTAGAAAAGAATCAGTTTCTTTTTCAAAACATCACCCCACTCCTCAATATGACTGTTTTACTGTAAAAGAGTTCAACTGAAAAAGGCAGAGTGGTTCACATCACACAAGTCTTTTAGGGGTCCTGGAAGACCGGAGTATAGTTTTGTTTGGGTGTGTAGAAGAAGAAAAGAAGAAACAGTCACTTATGAGTATACAAAATCAAATCAAGCACCTGTTGTTCATCAAGCAGTGAAACATAGCGGTCAGTGATGTGTTTAGACGATCATTGGACCCAACCCATACAGTGAGAACGCCCAACACCAGTACTGAACCACCACCAGCCTACAAAGTGCCTTGTTGACAATTACCTTTATGACCTGCAGCAATGTAAATCCACTTTGGAAGAGTTATAATACTTACAACATCAGTACCCAAAGTCTGCATCTTCGAGAGAGAGGAGAAAAGCAAGCTTCACTCCTACTGCCCATCTAAAACCATCCACAGGTGTTTCGGTCCATCCTTCTGCTTACAGAAGGTGATTTATGGAAATGAGCCTGAATGTGTAGTTGTTATTAAATTTAAAGAAATTTCACAGGTCAAAAAAGCTGGTGGTGTTCTCAGAATAATCTAAAGTCCAGACACAGAACTTGCAACCAACTTCTAAGACTGAACTTTGGAAGATTAGAAAAATATGACTGCAGATTGTTTGAAAACCTGAAAGCAAGTGGACCTGATAAAATAGACAATGAGGGTAGATAAACAAGTATAGATAAACATAGGTGTACACATAAAGCAGACAGTGAATATAACGTGTGTGTGTGTGTGTGTGAGTGAGTGAGTGAGTGTGAAAGAGAGAGAGAGAGAGAGAGAGAGAGAGACAGAGAGAGAGAGAGAGAGAGAGAGACAGAGACAGAGAGAGAATATATCTGGGCTCCTCATTACACCCATGCAAACCAATGTGAGTGCCTGAGAGGTGAGACCTAAGCAAGAGCTTTTGAAAGTCTGTAGGCCTTTTCCTGAGCAAACTCTGTTCGAGTATGTTATCCCATTCAGTCAAACACACATTGTGTATATACTGTCAATCACTGTGTTGACACAAAACATTTCCCAGGGCAAGATGGATTCAACTGCAGCACAGCAAAGGGCCATTACTGTGAGAACAGATGTCTAAATGAGAAACTGCTCCAAAGCCCCACTCTGGAGGTCCCATAACGAAAGCACTGAAAGGACCTCCTCTGCCACGGGAGGAATTCCCCGCTTTGACAGGCCATGATGAGGGAAGAGGGTGTGTGAGAGAGTGCTTTGGACTGATAGGCCCTATTCACAAGCAACACTATCTACAGAAACACAGACAACTCCATAGAGGAGCTGATGAGGAACCAGCTAAGGTCACATGCTGAGATGGATCAGCTATGGGAAGTCCAGTAATTAATTAGAGGGCAAGTGAAGAGCGTTGTCTCCCTGCTGCGAGTTCAGATTAACTTCTCCTAGAAACGTGAGGACAGAGCTGCAGTGAAATATTTATACAGGATATTCTGTTGGGCATTTATATATTATTATATATATATATTATTACATATCGTCACTGTATCTCCTTTTTTGTTGATTTTTACTTTTATGCCTTATTTGATCACATGAGCTGCTGTTTACACTGTGTGGGAATTTCATGAAGAATGGACCAACAGAAATGGCCTAAAACAGCTTGTAAATATATCCAGTTCCATTGACTTCCATTCAAATTAAAAGAGGTTTTGGCCTTTCCTGTAAAGTTGCCATTTTGGAGATACATGTTTTTCTTTGGACAGCGATATATATTTTTTATTTTTATATATATATTGGTTTACATAGAGTACAGTGTGGTCAGAAAGTCAGAGACCAGTTGTGAAAATGCTCTTATTTTTGCATTAAAATTATTTTCCCTTACAATTTACCCTGCATGAAAAAATTAGCAAGAATCTTTACAGTTTTCAGAATTTAAGTTTTTGGCGCAACACCACTTTTGCTTTAAAGGAGCAATGTGTAACCTCTAGCAGTGAGGTTGTATATCGCAACATACTGAACCCCAGAGCCCAACCCCTCCCTTCTCTAGAACTATGAAGGCTGTCAGGTTTTCATCTAGCTTCAGTGCCTTTCCCAATTTCAATTAGTTTCTTCCTCACTACTTTCACAGCAAAGATTCACCCTCCTAATAATTAATTGTTGCACCCGAAAGAAAGTGGGATTGCAATGCTGTTGGAATGTAAAATCAATGTTACCAATAATAAATTATGATAAATTTAGACTGATGTGGGCAATATTTATTGAGCTACACATACAGAAATAGTGTCTCTCAGTATGGCATTTGGCCGTCATGTTTGCTAACACAAGATGCCAGACGTCTCGGCATTGTATCAGTTGTAGATGTTCCAAATGTTGTCCTGTGATAATCCATCACATGCAGCTTGAATATTCTCACCCAGTGAAAAGACAGATTTGTGGTAGGGTTGGAGGTGGAGTGATACCAGGCCCTCTGGATATGTGACAGCAAACTGTTCCTCTTTGCACTGACCATAATGCCTCCACACACGGATTAGTTGGTCACCACCAAGCCAAAAGCAGGACTCATCAGGTCTACCAGATCCTTCATGTCGCTGGTAAATGCCATCTTCTATCCACTGCCACCAACAGCGTGTTATGGTGGGATCCATACGACTGGTATGGCACTCAATATATCAATATGACGGCCCCACTTCCTGAGCCCTACGATGCAACCCCTCACAAACTCCTCCAACTGCTGGAATTGCTTTCCAACTCTTTTCTGAGGCATACTTGCAAAGGATGCTACCAACACAACAGCATGAGTCAGATTGGAAACCATGCACAACAAAATGACCTTATATAGTCAGTCAGGAACAGCAACTGTGTTTCTGTAGGCCTGTCCCTGCCTACTCCACCTACAGGGTGAGAATAGGCTTGGATCATTTGCATGTCCCACTATGTCAAACCTACCCACCGGATATCATTCCTGTTGGTTGTTTCCCTTGGGATGCAACTATTTCAATGATGAGGATATTAAAATTAAAGGCTTACACAAGGCGCCAAAAATTCACTGAGATTTGAATAGTGACCAGAATTTGTGCAGTTTCTTTTGCTTTTAGTTCATTCCCACATTTAAATTAGAACAAAATAGGACAAAAATTATGTTTTTAATATGATCTCAGACTTATGGACTCCACTGTATGTACATGATCAACTGTACGAGAATGCAATGAGGGTGTTTAGAATGTAAAATGGATTATGTCACCAAGTGCTTCACATTTTTTTGTAGAAGAAAACATCTGCTATTAGGCATTATATATCTAGAAGGTGACCTAATCCATATAATATCCCAAACAGCTTCATCATTTTCCATTTGTTGCATAATGCTGTGGAAGCACAGCTCTGGAACTAGTCGCTTTATGACTTGATAGTATGCATTAGGTACATAAATGGCCACATGCTGCTTCCTGCTACGCTGTGAGGTAAAGGTCTGGCCAGAATGTCTTCATGTTTCACCCCGAAATGGGCTTCCAAGTCCAGTATCTTTGTTGCATGGGGGAGTGAGAAGGAGTGCGAGTTCCGTTAATCCACTCTTTTGTCATCCTGATGTGTCATAAAGCTGTTTTCCATCTCTCTGCTCCGCTCTCTGCTCTTCGGCGTGTTGTTAAATGAATACCACATGTGGCCGTGGACTCCATAAAGGAGGGCTGTGATTTAGGCTTCCATTCTGCCCCGCATTACAAGCAGCTGACAGGGCTCCAGGCCCGAGCCTCACTGCTCGCTCTCTCTCACAATACTTCCTGCAGTCTAGAGGCAGGGCTGCCCTCCCCAGGGAAAAGCTCGGCATCTGGACTTGGCCCCGGATCGCTTTCCCAGGAAACAAGCCCTTGCCTCGCTGTGCAGCTCCAACAACCTGGCACCCCCCACACCCCCACCACCCCCCACCCCCCACACACACACATACACACACACGCACTAAGACGTGAATCCAGACTGGTGAGAGTAAAAAATGAAGGGGAAAACTACAAAATGACAAAGCTGTACACCAAGATACTTCAGGCCTGTAAATTGAGAATGAACTTTAGGGTTTAAATTTTGACTGTTTGACTATTGCTAAAGCAATGACAGTAAATGTTTTCTAAGTAAATCTTATACATACACACCTCAAATACACTATTCTGGAAGCGTTTAAAACGTTATGCATGGTTTGTTATTGCACCGTCAATTTTATCTTTATGGTTCCTCCCATTTCCAATTCAAAATAATAGACAGAACAGTTGATTGCTAATGGAATCAACAGTGACAGCCCTCAAACTTACATTTACACCCAAGTGTTTCATGAGTCTAGAATCAGTCCTCGCCGATGATACGTACCAGCATTCACAGAGCAAGACTGCTGATGGAGGGTCTGTTTTTGTGACCGAGATAAAGAGGAGAGAATGCTAGATCAGCACTGCTACTCTGAGATTCCCTCTGAGCAGGAGCCCTAGTTCTCATCTTATGACGAGCACTCTTTCGGATAATAGAGTTTAGCTTATTCTGCCTTATCAGACTGTAAAGGAGATTGGATGTCACTTTTTCCTCTTTGAATCTAAATCGCTGTGATTGGTCTTTTGAACGGTTTGGTGTCAGTTCATTTCAAGCTATATCCCTTACCAAAAAAAAAAGTATACTTAAAGTTCATTTTATTAAGCACACTTAAGTAAAGTTCAAGTATATTTCCCAAGTATGCTTTATGTAGTAAGTATACTAATATTAACGTAGTGGTAGTAGTATACTTGTAAGTGTACTCTTTCAGTACTTCTTGGGACTAAATTGGTCCACTTTTTAGTTTATTAAAGTATACTTTTAGGTATACTTTAGGTGTAGGAGTAGTAAACTTTAAGTACACTACTAGTTTACATGCAAGTTTTATTTGTACTGCAACTATACTGTGAAGTACACTATAAGTGAACTTACAGGTACTGGTCATAAACTTCTAACATGATTTTAGTTTATGTAAGTATACTTTCAAGTATACAGCAAGTAAACTTACATATACTGTTAGTTTACTAGTTATGTAATACCAGTCCACTTTTTAGTTTATGAAAGTGTACTTTAAGTATCCTTTAAGTGTAAGAGTAGTACAATTTGAGTACATAAGTTTTATTTTATACTGCAACTATACTATGAACTGTACTAAAAGTGAACTTATAGGTATACTGTTAGTTTACTAGTTATTTACTAGGGCTGCCCTCTAAAAGTCGATTCGAATCGTCTGTCGGCGACACTTTAAGTTGACTGAGACCCTTCAAGTCGACTGACAACAGTGACCTTTTTTCCCTGTAAAACAGACTAAAGCTTACAGAAATGCGCAAGAACTTTAAGAACGTAAAGAGACATTTTAAAAATGAATAAAAGGGGATAATAAATATATATTAAAGTTCTAGCTGGGCTGTGACGTATCCATGCTAAAAAATGTAATCCACGTGACGACGTGCGCTGGCGGTTCACTGCTTAGGAAGCCGCGAAGCTGGAGGAGGTTTTAAAGAAGAGAATCCAAACAAATTAAACTAAATTCTGCTCGTCATTCAGTCAGACATCCAACACTGCTCCAAACGCTGACTTTCAGCTTAGACATAATGGCTGTTTGCGTGAAGGAAACGTTTGTTTTATTATGATTCCATTATTTTAGAACCTAAATTACAGACATTTATATTTATTCAACTACAGCTAAGAGTATCTTTATTTAAGGATAAGTACAGTCACTTAATCTGCCTGATAAACGAGAAAAAATTATTTCAGTGCAGGTAATATAATAAACGGTTTCATCTTAAAATAATTTAAATATGGACTAATCTGTCCATAGGGTCCTCCTACTGTAGAAGCTGTTAAAAGTGAAATTAAAAAGACTATAAGCTATAAGCGCTAATGTTTAGCATAAATACGCGCTGCTGCCCGGCGCTGTATCCTGTAATTAAATCAGGCTCCACTTCAGATCAATCATCATACGCTACGTCTCTTTTAGTTCAGAAATATGCTCCTGTGACTCTGCTGACTTTCTAAATGAGGAGGACATCAGATCTGAAACGTATGCAAATTGATTTACTGATTACTAGATCATGTACATGGAGAAAAAAACATGAACGAATAGTCGAATCGTCAACCAGGACGGGCGAATCCGATTCGACTGACAAAATTCTGAGTCGGGTATATCCCACTTTTTTAGGTCATAAAAGTACATTTTTTTTTATATACTGCAAATATACATATAAGTTTTCTTTAAGTGAACTTAGCAATACTTCTAGTTTATTACTTATACATTTGTTTTGTACTTAAAAGTATACTACTAGGTTTACTAGGTCTATTTAGGTGTAAGGGTCCGGGCTGTGCCGCCTGCAGAGGGCAGCAGCAGCACCACAGTTCTGGGGGTACTACAGCCCGGAACTCCAAACCCCAGAATGCCCCGGGTTGATCAAGCCAACAAGCTCCACCTGAGGCATCGGCCATATAAGCCCCCACCACACAAACACCTCCACTACACCTTTGTAGAGGGGTAGCTGGTACGGTACAACCAGAGAGAAAGAGAAAAGAAAAAGGAAAAAAAAAAGAAAAGGTTTTTTCCTACCACTCTCCCTCTCCCTCACAAAACCCCTCCTGACTCGCCGCGGTAATATGTGGGGCTGCCACTCCGGAGGTCGGGGGTTCGATGCCCGGCCAAACCTCCTGAACAGACATGTTCACTACCCACGCTCATAGTTTCACGTGCATCCACATCCAGGAAGTCTGTTTGCTTTATATCACTGCAAACGGGTTCCCACGCTGTGTTTGGGTCCAAACCCAACCACACCATGACAGAAGGTGTAGCTATGCAGGACCCAGCAGGGCAGGCCATGGATGTGGGCCATGGTGATCACGAGGAGAGACTGGTAGTGAGGCATGAGGGTGAGGGTGAGCTGATAGGACAGCATGAGAAACTGCTGCAGCAAATCATGCAGTAGTTGACCCAGCTCACCCAAGGCAGTAACACCCCACCGGCAGCTACCGCTACTACACCCCGTACTCCACAGCCAGAACCTCAGGGGGCACCACCCCTGGAGACCACCCCACGATTTGGGGTAAGCAAGCTGAAAAGTATGGTGGGATCTGGAGTGCTGTAGAGGCTTCCTGCTGCAGTGCTCATTGGTCTTTGAGCAGCAGCCCTCTCGTATCCCCACTGAGAGGGCTAACGTGGCCTACATCATAGCCCTGCTCACTGGCCAGGCACTGACCTGGGCAACTCCCCTCTAGGAGCCAAGGTCTGACAGTTGTTCATCGGTGGCCCAGTTCTCCGAAGCCATGCGTTGAACCTTCTTTAACCCGGGGGGTGGTGTGTGCCACAGCGCCTCTGCTCTTGCGGCTCCGACAGGGGACCAGGTCGGCGGCAGACTATGGTGGGGACTAAAAGCGGGTGGAACAAGGAGGCACTCATGGCCTTATTCCACCAGGGCTTGAACGAGAGTTGGCCACTTGGGACCTGCCCTCCACCCTGGAAATGTTGTATGACATGGCTATCACCATAGACAACCGCCTCAGGGAGAGGGAACGGTCTAGGGCCACCCGGTTCCGGGGGTCACCCTTGTGGCTCCCCAGTCCAGTTGCCCCAATGGAGGCTCCCCAATGCCTGGATATCCCTGAACCCATGCAGCTAGGTGTCTTGCACCCACATGGGGGCACCACCCAGCCACCGAACGGGTTCCGGGGGCAAGCAACCTTTAACCCTGTTGGTGGGGCCCCATGTGGAGACCATGG
The DNA here is from genome assembly GCA_024036415.1 of Prochilodus magdalenae. Classification (NCBI taxonomy): domain Eukaryota; kingdom Metazoa; phylum Chordata; class Actinopteri; order Characiformes; family Prochilodontidae; genus Prochilodus; species Prochilodus magdalenae. Next base: position 204,862 of record JAMWET010001003.1, read on the forward strand.
TGTTGTACCTAACCTGCATTCCCCAGCTCCACCTTGTGTTGGTACAACACAACCCACACACTCATTGGTCAACCCGGTCTATAGTCACTTGGGGGCCACAGTGCCAGGGGGCGTGCTTGAGCCAGCAACCCTCCCACTGCCCTTGGGGGTCAGTGGCACCACTGCTGGGTCCCGGCCTTTCGAAGGTTCCGCCACCCATGTTTCCAAAGCAGGGACGCATGGTTGGGGTTCCGACGGCCAAACAGTATGTGCAGCGGTGCAGGCAAGCCTGGCGCAGGGCCTGGACGGCCTTAATAGGGGCGGACAAGCGGGCAGAGGACCGTAGGAGACAGGGGACTCCCACCTACCATCAGCAGCAGGTCTGGCTATCTGGCCCCCAGTATGTGCCCGTTTAAGGTGGACTGCCGGGTGAACCGGTCACTTACCAGTTGCTCCGGTCACTGTCCATGCGGATACACCCTGTCTTTCATGTCTCTCTCCGTGCGGTCAGACGGCCGCTCCGCCCCGCCCTCCTGCCCCACGCCTGTCCAGGGTGCACCTGCGTATACAGTCCACAGGCTTGTGGACTAGCGGCATGTACAGGGCGGAACTCAGTACCTGGTGGACTGGGAGGGGTATGGTCCTGAGAAGGGGTGCTGGGTCCCGGCCTGGCACATTCTTGACCACAAGCTCATTCATGCACTCCGGTGCAATTGTGCAGCTGGCCTAGGGGCTTTGGGAGCTGCCCCTAGGGGAGGGGGTCCTGTAAGAGTCCAAGCTGTGCTGCTTGCAGCCATCAGAGGGTGGCGGCAGCGGCGCCGTTCGGGGGGACTAAACCCCGGAACTCCAAATCACAGAATGCCCTGGACTGATCAAGCCAACAAGCTACACCTGAGGCTTCAGCCATATAAGCCCCCACCACACGAACACCTCCGCTGCACTTTTGTAGAGGGGTAACCGGTATGGTACAACCAGAGAGAAAGAAAAGAAGAACAAAGAAAAAGAAAAGGTAAAGAGAATTTTTTTTTATATACTGCAAATATACATATAAGTTTTCTTTAAGTGAACTTAGCAATACTTCTAGTTTATTACTTATACATTTGTTTCGTACTTAAAAGTATACTACTAGGTTTACTAGGTCTATTTAGGTGTAAGGGTCCGGGCTGTGCCGCCTGCAGAGGGCAGCAGCAGTTCTGGGGGTACTACAGCCCGGAACTCCAAACCCCAGAATGCCCCGGGTTGATCAAGCCAACAAGCTCCACCTGAGGCATCGGCCATGTAAGCCCCCACCACACAAACACCTCCACTACACCTTTGTAGAGGGGTAGCCGGTACGGTACAACCAGAGAGAAAGAGAAAAGAAAAAGGAAAAAAAAAGAAAAGGTTTTTTCCTACCACTCTCCCTCTCCCTCACAAAACCCCTCATGACTCGCCGCGGTAATATGTGGGGCTGCCACTCCGGAGGTCGGGGGTTCGATGCCCGGCCAAACCTCCTCACTTAGACATTCCCACGCTCATAGTTTCACGTGCATCCACATCCAGGAAGTCTGTTTGCTTTATATCACTGCAAACGGGTTCCCACCCTGTGTTTGGGTCCAAACCCAACCACACCATGACAGAAGGTGTAGCTATGCAGGACCCAGCAGGGCAGGCCATGGATGTGGGCCATGGTGATCACGAGGAGAGACTGGTAGTGAGGCATGAGGGTGAGGGTGAGCTGATAGGACAGCATGAGAAACTGCTGCAGCAAATCATGCAGTAGTTGACCCAGCTCACCCAAGGCAGTAACACCCCACCGGCAGCTACCGCTACTACACCCCGTACTCCACAGCCAGAACCTCAGGGGGCACCACCCCTGGAGACCACCCCACGATTTGGGGTAAGCAAGCTGAAAAGTATGGTGGGATCTGGAGTGCTGTAGAGGCTTCCTGCTGCAGTGCTCATTGGTCTTTGAGCAGCAGCCCTCTCGTATCCCCACTGAGAGGGCTAACGTGGCCTACATCATAGCCCTGCTCACTGGCCAGGCACTGACCTGGGCAACTCCCCTCTAGGAGCCAAGGTCTGACAGTTGTTCATCGGTGGCCCAGTTCTCCGAAGCCATGCGTTGAACCTTCTTTAACCCGGGGGTGGTGTGTGCCACAGCGCCTCTGCTGGCCTTGGCACTCATGGCCTTATTCCACCAGGGCTTGAACGAGAGTTGGCCACTTGGGACCTGCCCTCCACCCTGGAAATGTTGTATGACATGGCTATCACCATAGACAACCGCCTCAGGGAGAGGGAACGGTCTAGGGCCACCCGGTTCCGGGGGTCACCCTTGTGGCTCCCCAGTCCAGTTGCCCCAATGGAGGCTCCCCAATGCCTGGATATCCCTGAACCCATGCAGCTAGGTGTCTTGCACCCACATGGGGGCACCACCCAGCCGCCGAACGGGTTCCGGGGGCAAGCAACCTTTAACCCTGTTGGTGGGGCCCCATGTGGAGACCATGGTGTTGTACCTAACCTGCATTCCCCAGCTCCACCTTGTGTTGGTACAACACAACCCACACACTCATTGGTCAACCCGGTCTATAGTCACTTGGGGGCCACAGTGCCAGGGGGCGTGCTTGAGCCAGCAACCCTCCCACTGCCCTTGGGGGTCAGTGGCACCACTGCTGGGTCCCGGCCTTTCGAAGGTTCCGCCACCCATGTTTCCAAAGCAGGGACGCATGGTTGGGGTTCCGACGGCCAAACAGTATGTGCAGCGGTGCAGGCAAGCCTGGCGCAGGGCCTGGACGGCCTTAATAGGGGCGGACAAGCGGGCAGAGGACCGTAGGAGACAGGGGACTCCCACCTACCATCAGGGGCAGCAGGTCTGGCTATCTGGCCCCCAGTATGTGCCCGTTTAAGGTGGACTGCCGGGTGAACCGGTCACTTACCAGTTGCTCCTGTCACTGTCCATGCGGATACACCCTGTCTTTCATGTCTCTCTCCGTGCGGTCAGACGGCCGCTCCGCCCCGCCCTCCTGCCCCACGCCTGTCCAGGGTGCACCTGCGTATACAGTCCACAGGCTTGTGGACTAGCGGCATGTACAGGGCGGAACTCAGTACCTGGTGGACTGGGAGGGGTATGGTCCTGAGGAGGGGTGCTGGGTCCCGGCCTGGCACATTCTTGACCACAAGCTCATTCATGCACTCCGGTGCAATTGTGCAGCTGGCCTAGGGGCTTTGGGAGCTGCCCCTAGGGGAGGGGGTCCTGTAAGAGTCCAAGCTGTGCTGCTTGCAGCCATCAGAGGGTGGCGGCAGCGGCGCCGTTCGGGGGGACTAAACCCCGGAACTCCAAATCACAGAATGCCCTGGACTGATCAAGCCAACAAGCTACACCTGAGGCTTCAGCCATATAAGCCCCCACCACACGAACACCTCCGCTGCACTTTTGTAGAGGGGTAACCGGTATGGTACAACCAGAGAGAAAGAAAAGAAGAACAAAGAAAAAGAAAAGGTAAAGAGAAAAGCAGAGGGAAAAGGCACAAGAAACAAAAAGCAACAAGTGCTTAGAAAATTAAATATATAAGTTACTACACAGAGTAGAGAGCGTGGGTCACTCTGCACGCACAGACCCATAAAATCCCTTTTCTGTTAAGCCCTTTCCTGTTTCTGTTCTTTTATAAAATTTTGTTTGAGAACGTCGGCCCGGCGTCTCCTTTGTTTGTTTTTCCCGCCATTTCTCCCTCTCCCTCACAAAACCCCTCCTGACTCGCCGCATAGAGCAGCAGTAACATGTGAGGCTGCCACTCCAGAGGTCGGGGGTACGGTTCCCGCCTAAACCTCCTCACTTAAAACATGTTCCCCCAAACAGTTCACTCCCCGCACATAGTTTTACATGCATCCACTTCCAGGAAGTCTGTTTGGTTGCAGTATAAAACCTTTATATCGCCGTAAACTGTGTTTGGGTCCAAACCCAACCGCACCGTGACATTAGGTATTATTTTTTATATTTAAAATATACCTTTAACTGTACTTTAAACAGACAGAGCAGTGGACTACATATATAAAAATAAACAAGACATACTCAGGATTAAGAACATTTTTGGGTTTTTTTAATAAATCAAAATTTCCAAACAAATATTGTGCCGGCTGGCACTCCATTACAAACATACACACAGGCAAGTGTGTTTTTGAATGTAGTCTCAACAAGATCAGTACAACCAAATCCAACCAAAATGTTTAACTTAATGGGGAAAAAAAATCCTTTTCACATGGTCTTCTTTGCAGTGGCTTGCCTGTTGTAGCTTTCTTGTTGCATTTTTTTCTTATGATGCGTCTCACATCTTGGATGCTGATGTCAGGGAACTTTGCTAGAGCGTGGCCTAGGATGCACAAATTTAAAAAAAAAAACCCGTTACATTTTTTTTTTCTATCAACCCAAATTCACCATCCAGAATTAACACAACAAAACAGTCAAAGTGGCATATTTCTACATGACATTAGATTTTTTTTCACGTAAGTATCTGAACACTAATGTGATCAGCAAAATTACTATGTAATTTAAAATGACTTTGTGTTTACTGGGAATAAACATTGTATGGTTGTATGGCTACTCCACAGTGAGCCTGATAAATATGACTGCCGTATTAATTTAGCAGAGAATAATGCATGTGTGAACAGATTTAGTCAGATACTGGACGTTAGTTCACCTTGACAGATCTAGGCAGGAAAGGGCCAGAACGTTGTTTGTTGCTCTAATTTTTTTTCACAATATTTGGAATGTTCCATTTTTGTTCAATGCTGAAGGTGACAGTAACTGAACTTTATCATGGTCCCATCCAAAATAGAACACTGTAGTCATTTTGTAAAAAACTATACATAAGTTATGTGTAGGAATTTATTTCAGAATGGAATCTCCCTTTAATTAAATGCACTCACCAATTATAGCATCAAGTTTTGTGCTATCGAGCTGTGGCTTTGACTCTACGTCTTTGTGTGCCCCTGACTGTCTCCCTGTCAAACTTGAATGCGACAGTGTTTCCCTGCCATAGACAAGCACAGCAAGGTCCCCGATGTACACTGATGGATTTGCCGTCCGCAGAAAGTTAAGCTTTCGTTTAGGGACTTTGACATCAGAACCTGGCAGAAGACACACCTGCAAAACAATTGATTAGATTGAAAGTGGCCACACATTCTTTTTACACACTTAAGTAATGGCAAAATAACGATACACATTCCCTGGAAATAATTTACCGTCACGAAAATATTTTTCCCGAGATTTTGAATTACTGTTTACACTAAATATTAAAATATAAGATTGATTACTGTTTGTGTGATTGACAAAGTGAAGCTGCTCATTTTTAGTTGTGGCTGGTACATTATATTTATTTAAAAATATTTTAAAAACTTTGACTCCTTATTTATTCTGAAAGGTTCTGCACAATAGTTTATTATTTTAGTGACAAATAAATAGCAATTTAGTACATTTATATTTGTGTTAATTTGTTACATTTTATTTAGTAAAGTTAGTAAAGTAATGTTTAAGTCAATCCAGTTGCCTTAAGTCTCTCCCACATGGTGAGGTATACGGTTTATTAATTCAACAATGGTATCGGATCGGTATCGGTATCTGATCTGAAAAAGTTGTATCGGTGCGTCCCTACTCATAACATATCTATATGTGGTACTTACCATATCATCAGACACCACTTGAGGAGAAACACGTGCAGAAACTGGTAAGTCCACAGAAGTAGTGGGTGTTGACCAGGTGGATGCAGGAGTTGAGGTTTGAAATGTGACATTTTCAATTATTTCTTTCATCTTTGCAACTACAACTGGAAGCTCTGTTAAGAGAATGAACATATAAATAATTATAAGACAAGAATGAAAAAGCTTTAAGTCTCATGACTGCATGTTGAGACAAATTCCAGACATCACAATAATGAACTGAATATATATATATATACACACACACACACACACACACACACACACACACACACACACACACACACACCAGGGTCTCTACAGGTTTCAGTATGCTATATATAAGACAGCCACATGAAGCCACCTGAAAATACAATTAAGACACACTTTTCACTAAAAGGCTCTCACCATTACTATTCAATGACCCAAGGAAACCTCCTAGTTTATATTAAGACATAAAAAAAATCAAAGTCTGACAAGCAAGTTTGAATCTGGAAATCAAATTTAAAAACAGAAACACTGAAATGCTAAGACATGCGAGAACAGCTTTTTCTCAGTTTTTCAGGTTTTTTTTTTTGATACTATTAACTCCACATACCTATATTAGCATAAGGTGGTTTGATGCTGCGTTATTTTCTCTGCAATATTTGAGATGTTGTCTACACAAGGGCAGAATATTTGTTTAAGTGCTTAAAAATAATAAACTTACCTCTCATGGCATCTAATATCTCTTTAAGACTGCCTTCTTTCAGCCTCTTATTCTCTCTTTTAAGCTTCTTTATTTGCTGCTGTGCCTTACTCCAGTTCCTGAGCAGTAGATCCTCATCTGATGACTTCTCCTTTTCGGTATTTGACTACACCAAAACACAATGATCAGAAAAGTAAATAAACAAGACAAAATAGTGCAGTGCGCAATATTTTCAGCGGTCTATTAGCAGAAACTGAATACAGTACACATAGTACTACGTTTGTATTAGTGTATAATTACCAGTAATTACAAATCATTGTGTTTTCATTAGCTGGAAATGAGCCCTTCAAATCTACATAGGAGCGGGTCCTAATCCAACAGTGCTGCACCACTATGTTTTTACAGTAGCCCAGAACAGACAAACGAAACACTGGGACTGGAGAGCGCCTTTTGCACTTTTACACTGCAGCGGAAGCTTACATTTGTGTTACTACAGCACCGGCTTCCAGCTGGTACTTTTTTATTTTTAAAAATACCGCCAACATTAAAACTATCAGGCTGAATTGAGCTTATACGCCAGCTTCTTGTTACAATTTCCCCCATTTTACCATAAATAGTGTAACAATTATATAAAGGAAAGTTTTGCTTTTCAGTTTCAGTTTTCCACACATCAATAAAGAAAAAATGAAAAAGTATTGTGTCACGCCTGTATTGTAATGTAGATGTTTTCTGCTAGAATAATTTCGGAGGTGACACAGAATCCTCTGCAAACTGTTCTTTAACTGTGTGAATGTAATTACCTGTTTTGTTGGCCTTTCATTCTCCTCTTCCATGTGCTTCATCCTACTGTTTGGCTTGGTCTTTCTCTTAAGTGTTTGGTTACTGATGTCCAGCCCCTTTCTGAATTCTTCCCTCTCTTGGCAGAGGTCACTGTAGTTGTCTATGCGAAAAAGTTGTGCACACTGAGGGAATTACAATGTCGACTGGGTCCTCAGGATATAAGGGCCTATGATCTCTTCCTAGCAGACAGCTTGTTGGTAATATAAGGCCTGGCACTCAAGACACAGCATTGTTTTTTTATGCACTGGTCTATTTTGAGATTTTGGTGGGGTTTTTTTGCTTCTATGACATGCAAATAACAAAAACACATGTTTAAGTGTTTATTTCACTACACTTTGTCTATTTGAGTCTACATTTCAATTACAATGCATATCCTAAAAATTCATTTTCTCAAAATTAGTTTTTCCCTCTCACACTGAGCCAGAAACCTCCACTTCAGTAGCACTTACATGAACTTAATCATCCTGTTCCATTCTTACATTTTATTCCATCATATATATCAATATATCATCACATATCAATATGGATTTTTATGGCTGTTGTTATTTTCTGACATAAGAGTGATAATACTCAAATGTCCCTTCTGCTAAAACCTGTGGTTGTGTACATATTTCAGAAATATGTGTTATATCTTCATACACTCATTGAGACACAAAAAACATGTATATTTTAGGTGTGCACCTAGTTAGTTAATGTTAGCTTAGCTACCTGGGCTGTCTGAAGTCTGCTGCCTAGTTGCTACGCACAGTCGATAACCGTCAATTTATCACAAGGAGGTCAGAACTAGAAGCTAGCTAGCATAAGATATAAAAGACTTGCTGTGCATGAAATTTATCCAATCCAGCGACGTTAACACAATCATGTTGGGAATGTTAGCTTGCTAACATAGTGAAACTGTTAAGATGCATTAAGCACCTCGCACAAGCTATGTGACTAGACCAACTTACAAGTCTAGCTGTAGCTTGTTAGCTACATTAACTACTGATCTCCACATAACCTAGCTGACTAGCTAACATTAGCTGGTTAGTAAACATGATCTCGTAAGTCTAACAAATTAGGGGTAAAAAAAGTTCACAACTGGAAACAAAAAAAAAAAAAAAAAAAATGACACAGAATCTCTGATATGTAACTTATATTGTGAAGATACAGTATGTTTAATAATTTGCCCATCCAAACTACAATGCAAACGGAGCCTCCCCGGAGACGGGGAAACGAGGCAAGCAGCGTTTCAAAAAGGGGCTCGGAAACTAAAACGTTTTAATGTCGACAAATCAAAAGTCTGCTCAAAACCACACTGCTAGCGAACTCATGAAGTTACTTACCGCTACGCATTAAAACCTTTGCAGGGAAAAAGGATGGACCATCTTTCTTTTTTCTGCCATCATCCCACTTTACATTAATCCATCCATCTTCATCATCGAGTCTGGGGCACTCTGTGATCACTTCTGAAGATGTACACTGCTGGTCTTCAACACTCATCCAATCAACATTTCCGACTTCCACAGTCTTGTCCTTGAATTAATATGTGGCAAACGCCATTGTGATAGATATATAAAGTTTTCAATGAGAATTACATTTAGCTTTTTTATTGTTCATATATGAAAACCGGTGACCCGCAACCAAAGACGCTTAACAGTCAAAGGAGAAAAGAGCGTGCGCAATTCAAATAGCCTGCTATAACGAGAGGTGCGTGATGGCGTGGAAAAGCATTTCGGGGTTTGGGAAGCGGGGGACGCGGGACATTACTCCAAAAGATGCTCTCGATCCCATTTGTCGTTAATAGGAGTTGGGTGCAACGTGCAAATACTGTTCACTACTACAAGACGTCAGACTACTTTTATTGAGATTAACACAGACACATGCAAATGTAACCTAGTGCTCACCTGTCAGAACTTTGCTTCTTGTTATAATGCTTCATTTGAGGTGTAGCATGAGAAATCACTACAAACAGCACAGCACAATAGCTAACGTTATATGACTGAATTGTCTCTGTGTCACTTTTTCTATAAATACTCTCACTCGCTCTCTCTCTCTCTCTCTCTCTCTCTCTCTCTCTCTCTCTCTCTCGTTACAATACTGTCACACCTAGGAAACGTACTGTCAATAAAATCAGCCAAATGTTTATCTGGTTCTGTATAGGTTTGTGTTGGTTAATAACACTTTACATACAATATCAGTTTCGGTCCAAAAATACAAGCCAAATATACTTTATAAGGTATATCTTAATCAAAATATTAAATACAAGTATATTCAAAATGTACTTTTCAGTATACTTGTCAGTATAAGTCAAGTTTACTTAGGTATGGTTGTGTTTAGTATATCACTAATAAGTGTGTAAAAAGTAAACTGCAGATGTACTCAAGTATATATTGTTTAAAAGAGGTTTACTAATAGCACACTAGAATAAAGGGATTACAGTCTGATAAGTGCCAGGCCAGTCAGTTTAATCCATTAAAGGTGCTGCTGAAGCTCACCCAGGGCCTTGGCTTTTTATCACACATTACACACTGGCAGCAACTCCTCTCCCATCTGAACCCACTCACACACGAACCGCTCTTTTAGATATCGACTAGTCAGCATAACACAGCTTTAATCAAAAGTATCAGACATACTGCCTTAAAAACCTCATTGAGGTTTTCAGGGCACGCAGGACTGTCTATGCGATACATCACGCTGTCAATGCAGTTTCCCAAGGAGAGACCGATTGCAGTGCTTTCCCTCAGGACTAAAAAGATTTCCATTCGATTTCCATGAGTGCCTGAATACCTCCGAAAATATGGATCTCAGTTTTGACATACTTAAGTTGACGACCGATCACTAGGCTGTGAGAACAAGAAAACAAGAAGCAGAACCCACATCTTGGTCTCTTTAGAGGCGTTCTGTGAGCTGCTCCCGTTGGGAGGAAGTTCAGCACTGCTCGTGAGGGTTCCACAGGGATCGTGGCACCATTTCGGGACCTTTATTTCCATGGCATTACTAATTCAGTTGACTGTGGGAAGAGTCTTGGCGCTCCCCATTGTAGCAGAAGCTGTGTCTTTGTTTTCACTTCAACAACATAAGTTTAACCCCTTCAGTGCTGTATCATTTCTGCCTTTAGCTACTTTTTCCTTACTTGACTAAAGTCGTTTCTTCTGAAATATTTGGGGTCTGCTTTACTTTTATAGAGGAACTTCATGAGATCTGCCTTCTGCTTCCAAAGTTACATACGGACATTCTTAAAAACAAGCAAGTAATTTGTTTTGCAACAATGTGGTTCCCCAAGATTATGAGGGTCCCTCTGATGGACTCTTGGGGCAGTTGGGAGCCAAGTCAGGTGACTGGCTAGGCCAAACTAGTCCCTTCTTTTTCAGTGCCTTACATGCTTTTTGTGTACATGCTTGGTGTCACAGTCTTGTTGATATGTCTACCTTCTCACTAGATTCAGTTTGTTGGCCAGTGAGTTTAAATTCATATTTCATATCACCTGAATTGATAAATCTCTCCATCCATGTGCTTTGATGATGTGTAATGCACCCCTGCATAACCCTTCTTAAAACCAACATATCATTGCTGTTCAAAGATCACAAAAATAGTAACTCTACATAAGAGGGCAAGAACGTCCTTTACTTTTAATGTAAATTCATGTAAAGAGATTTTATTCATCGCTTCCAATCATCATGAAATATTCACACAATGTAAAAAGCAGATGGTCATCATGTGGAAAAAAAACTGAGATTTGTTTTGGACAGCGATGATATGCACCAAAAGTATATCAAATTACTTGTTTTTCTCTCACTGTAAATTATATATGCTATTTACAAATTACAGATTTTTCTACTGAGCATTTTAACTGATCAGTTTTGAGGGTGTTCATTATGCATTAGAGGACTGGACTTCTAGTGTGAACAAAAAGTTTGACATGAGAGCAGATACTACTCGAGTTATTACTCAAATACTATGGCTGATGGTGCTTTCTATCAATAAGGGCATCAATTTTCTCTTCATAGTTTGAAGACATATTATGGACTTTGGAAGGACTTCATGAAGTCTTATCGTAAAGCCATATGTATTTTGCCTTTTGTTTTTAATACATGGCTGTATAACCACTGCAGTATTTATCATAGCTGTAATTATTTAGGTCATTTTTCTCTACTGCTCTATATATATAGAAACGCCGTATTTGTTTTTGCAGTTATATATATATATATATATATATATATATATATATATATATAACTGCAAAAACAAATACGCCGTTTCTCTACTAAATGCTGAAGTAACATGCAATAAAAACCCAGAGGAAATTTGATGGCTCCCGTGACTTTTAATTTCATGGCCTACAGCTCACATGCCCCAAAATGCAACTTTACTTTAAGAGAGGTTAGAAGTTGGTCATTATCAAGATTTTTACCTTTAGCTGCAACACTAACTAACCTGAGCCTAACAGTTACTATCCTTGATTAGCTGAATAAGTTGTGTTATGGTGCATTCCAGTTGCGAAGTGGACTGCTCAGTGTATTCTGACATTTTAGGGGGGATTTTAAACCATAGGGAGCGAAAATGTTCTGTTGGAAGGTAATGCCAAACTGAAACAGGAGCAGAGCACAATGCCTTTTCTCTTCGCAGGAAGCTTTATCCGCCAGCCACTGCATGTCTCTTGAAGATGCATGTTTGAGTTTGACGTTGTAGGATGCTCTGAATAAAGGTATTTATTAACTCCAACTACCTTCACTAAAATCTCTTGCTCAATTGTCTAGGGGATGTAATGGAACCGCTTAGGAACCCTGTGGAATGGAATGCAGCCGTAGCCTCAAGTTAGAGATGAAACCTGCAGAAGGGTCGGAGGAAGGTTGGTGGCCACTTTTACTTTTTATTGGCCTGTTAATCATGAAGCTGACACAACATGCATGGTAGTGTTAAAATAAGCCAAAAATTGAGATACACCGATTTTGTTTTCGTCAGGAATGGCATGGGAAGCATGTGAACGAGAAGTTGTCGCTAGCATCTGCTGGGTTTCCATCCTGTACACTGACACTTCTTTTGCAAATGGGTTACGAGAGCCCCTCTTGTGTGGTTCATGTTATCGTTTCACACAAAGCCAGGCGAGAGATGCTGTTTGTACTAAACTGAAAAGGGGGATGTTCTAAAGCTCCCCAATCATAACAAATCAGTGGTTCAACCTCCGGCACCGGGCTAAGCAGATTACTGTCATTTTCCACAACTTGTCCCTTGCAGCTAACAACCTCCAATTAGCAAATCCCGCTGTGCACATCTATGCCCTGGCGCTGAGCGACTGTGACAGGCGGAGAAATTAGAAGTCTTGCATGTTAATCCACCACACTCTAGCAAGCCAGGGCCCTCGTCAAATCGCTTTGAGGGGATATACATATTCAAGGCGCCTTGCGAATGCTGACATACAAACAACAATCGCGTCAGAAACAACAGGCTAACGGCACAGCAAAGCCACTCTGAATTTACAGCCAATAGGTAAGCCGCTAACATCCAACATAGGAAGCTGGAAAAAGAGCTGTAGTGAAATTCCAGAAGATGTGGTCGGCATGTGCAGAAATGTCACTTGGTAACTGAATTACAACACATGGGTTGTGCTGAATCAGTGCATGCACCACCTGCTAGAACCTCAAGAGAAGCTACTTTGGATATTGGGAATAATTAGCAATTCCTAGGATATACTTGGAATACAACTGTGTAATCATTACACAGTGTCAACAATGTGAATTATCCATTTCCACTACTTTTTTGGACTGATATAATGGCACATTCACATGTTCTTCTAAATGAGTTATCAGTTGGCATGGGCTGTTTGGTGGTGTTTATCATTGTGGTAAATCATGTCTTGTTCACAATATTCCTGCGATCTATACTGCAATATAAAAATGGCAGAAATTTCTACAGATGAAATAAACAGTCTGATTAGTGACATTTTGTAGGGAATCAAACATGGAAATAAGGACTGTGTGTGTTGTCCTTTTCCTATTTCAAGCAGCAAAAAAAGTATTTTAAATGTATCTTACTTGATGTTACACGTTTTGCGAGTGACTACTACACATGTGCACATCACAGTGTTAACGCTGCAATGACATATGTGCAGCCCTCTTTTAAAGCATATCAGATATTACTAGTACATTAAGAAAACAAAGCAGCTCCATGTTTTATAACAAAGAGATTATAATTAGCCTCGTTTTGCTGGATTTTGTGCAGTATGGTATGTAAAACATAAGTATTCATTATTCATACATAGTTTTGCATGATTATGTATCCGGCATCATGATGTTATTTACTGCATATTTCCCACCGCTTGGTAGTACGGGTTGGTAGACATCAGCTGTTGTCATCTGTTTCACATCAGTAAACATCTACACAAGTTTACTATGGCTCTTATCAAAAAGGACAAATTAAGCTCTCTTACCTGTCTCTGAGTCATTTTCAGATTAATTCCTAAACCATGCTGGTTGAGCGGAGGCCTTTGGTTCGCAGGTTTGGGCTGTAGACATGATGATGACATCTGGAACTGCATGCTCTGACCTACTGTAGATGGCTGCTGTTGTGTGGCCAGTTTGCTCTGTGATCCGGCCATGTGGGGCATTTGCTGGCTTGCTGTGGATGATGCCGTTTTAGGGGTAAAATGCAACATGGGTTTACTGCCGAGAACCTTCATGTCTGAGGAATTAGATGAATTGTATGCACCGGGCTTGAAGATGCAGTTGGGCATTCCTTTGCTTTGACCTGCACTTTGGGGGCTGATTCTTGGCTGGCTGAGGGAACCAGAGCTGCCGACTGTTTCCTGACCAAAGCAGCTGGCACTGGGGTGCCCACCTATGACAGAAGACCAGTTTCTCACTCCTCCAGCTTGGCTCTGCTGTTGCTGGTGGTGGAGGAGAGAGCTGGGCTGCTGTTGGTTGGCTGCCATTTGTTTTAGCTGCTCAGCATGGGACATCTCAGGCCAAGTTGGTAGGCCTCTAGAAGGCGTTCCTGACGAGACATGATTATGGGTCATTTGCCCAATGGGAGACGTTGATAAAGCAGTGAACGAAGGCCCAGCCGATGCTGGCCTGAGTTGTGGAGAGCTTCCTGAGGCCTGGCCATAATCAGGTGAGTACTCTGTCTTGATTGGTTTATCTAAGTGTGGACAGGGATGTGCTGCACCTGCTGAGCTGGGGCGACCAAGATCTAAACCAAAGTCATCATCCTGCTTCAGCATCTTTTCCAGTTCCAGGTCATTGAGTGGTGGCACTGACTTGGTAAGCTCATCAAACAGATCCTGAAGTTCAGGGTCAATCTGTCCCCCACCCTCATCTTTGAAGTCGAACACCATCATAGCAGGATCCATTGAAGAATGGCTGCAGGGCTGAACATCGATGGGCTCTTTCTTCATCTCTCTGAGGGTCATATTGAAGAGATCACTTCCTACACCATGGGGCATCATGAAAGGGTCCTTCCGTCGAAGTGTGTGGCCCAAAGCTACAGACCCTGCTAAGCTTGAAGACTGCCCTGAGGTCATCGCACAAGGACCAGGCCGAAGAGAGCCAGCTTCCATTCGAAGGCGCTTAAAGTCTTGTGCAGCACCCACACAGGAGAGGCCATTCTGCTTTGCAGTATATCCAGAAGGCTGTCCTTCAATCTTTCTTCTGAGCGAACCCTGGAGCTGTGAAGGCAAGGAATGAAGAGTTATGTTTTTTTTTTTTTTAAACTTGTTTTTGAGTAAAGTATCAGCTACGAAGACACCTAAAACATCTATATAAGGGTTGACTGGCAATTAAAGTGGAATAGTGCAGCATAGGAGAATTCCTCAAAAAGCCTTTGGTCTAGTTCTTTCCACTTAGGCCAAAGTGAGCCCATTTTCTGATGCCTGAAGAAAAGTGCACACACTGTAACAAGACCTTCTCTATCTAATTAATGAACTCTTATCAAAACACGCTTTGATGTTGCAAACCAATTAAAATTATGATGAGAGTTCTAAATATTAGTGTAAGAAGAAAAAAAAAAAACGTGGCCCAAGAACACATTATCTTTATGTAAATTGATCCAATTTTGTAATTTGCTGCCAGGCTTCTTAGCCTTGTTCTCTTGACCGTTTTGGATGAGAAGCAGAGAATTATTAATCTTCTCTTTTATGATTACGTTTATGAATTCCCTTCAAGCCTGGAAAGGAGAAACAGCTACCTGCTGCTAGGTTAGATCATACAGAAAGGCAGTACACGTGGGGCATGCATGAGATTGTCTTTTTTGTTATATATAGACTTGCCTTAGCAATTCCTATTAATCTTCTGCTCTTTTTATACAAAAAGGCTGCTCACCGGTATCATTTACTGTCAGAAATACAGTGGAACAAGTGAGCTTTACCGTTAACAACAACAGAAAAATCTGATTCCAAACCCCTGCATTAGCTGAGCAGATAAATTTAGCCATCAGATAGACAGAGCAGCTAGACAAAGAAAGCCTTTATCTGTTTGGCTCATTTGCATGAATTATATTTCCCCCTGTTGGCTCACTGTAAAGATAGCAGCATACTCCTTTGTGTGCGAGACTGTTCTCTTTGTCTCTCGTGTTTTAATTTATGTAAATGAGGCCAGAACAATGACTCAGAAGTCCCATTTAAGTACGGAAGCGTTTGGAATTGCAGTCGAGGACACAAACAGAATAACTTCTAGTTCTATCTTTTCATGGGCCAAACAACTTCATTGGTGTGGTAATCGAGAACGAACGTGCTAGAAATCCTCTTGAAATAGAAAAATGATTGGACCAGCATTATTTCAGTCCAGTTGCAATTTTGCCCACATGTGGAAATGTGCAATTATTCAAATGCAGCCTGACATTATTACCCAGGGAGAGATAATGTGTTGGATACAACACTAATATTGGCGCAGGGATGGGCCAACAGAGGTACAGTTGTAGGGGCAAATTGAAGGCTTTTACATTTACTGGAAATATTGCACAGTGGTGGGATGATTCATGCCTTCAGGGTTGGGAGTGAGCACCCTTCTTTCTTTGTCTTTCTCTCTCTCTCTCTCTCTCTCTCTCTCTCTCTCTCTCTCTCTCTCTCTTTCTCTTTCTCTCTCTGCTTGCGTTTGCTGTTAGCTGTGACTGACATGGTTGCACCAATGCCTAATCACCTTCCCACTGTCTGACTCATCAGGTTATGGATGACTAACAGTGAAAATAGTGCCAAACGTGTTCATTGGAATATAGCTAAGCAATTAATAAAGGCACCTTAAATGCATGTAAGGACAGTTTATTATAGACATTCATTATTCATGTCTGGGAGCTCATTCAGTCATTCATTCATATGCACATGGAAGATACAAAGAAGACCTGTATCATACAAACATGCCAATTTCTGTACCAATATAGCTAAGATTATAAAAAACGAGCCGCATATACAGCAGTCATGTGTACTGCTCATCAGTGCCCTTGGAGGTTATGATACATGGAATATTTTAAAAGTGGTAATAGCTTTGTACACAACTTGACCCCCCCAAAAAAAACATGGTAAATATGTAAAGATATAACGACTCAATGGCTAAATGAAGTGTAATTCCGAACTGTGAACAATCTGCAGATAACAAATGGTGTATTGAAATGAGCTTTTGCAGGTCAGAAGTGCATTTTTTTGTTCTGATAAAATATGTTGATCTATATGTTGAGATATCAGTAGGAGAGAATTAATGTGCAGGGTTTCTTTACCAAACCTCATAAAATTAAATTAAAAAACTTGTCAAATATAGAAATACTAATTTAGATCAACTTATCTAAACACATGCCAACTGTCATCTGGGAGACAAATCTAGGTCTGGCGACAGAAAGGGGAACATTACCTGCCTGACTGCACTGTGCCGACTGTAAAGTTTGGTGGAGGGGGACAATGAGTCTGGGCTGGGTTTTCAGGGTTTGGGGCTCTTTTAGAGAGAGTGATTTAATGCTACAGCATACAAAGACAGTTTAAACTATTATATCCTTTCAAGTTTATGGCAGCAATCTGGGGAAGACCCTTTTCTGTTCCAGCATGACTGCGCCCCTGTGCACAAAGTAAGCTCCATAAAAACATGGTTTGACAAGTATGGTGTGAAAGAAATCCACTGGCCTGCTTGGAGCCCTGACCTCAACCCCACTCAACCACTTTGGATTTAATTGGAACTTTGATTGAGAGTCTGGCCTTCTCGTCCAACATCGGTTCCTGACCTCTTTTAACTGAACGGGCACAAATTCCCACAGACACACTCCGAAATCTTGTGAAGGCTGAAGGCCAACACCATATTAATTTCCAGGGCTTTTTAATAATTTCTATAGTTTGACAGTCATGTTTTACAAATACTTTTATGCACAACGACTTTCTGGAATAAATGCCATTATGCAAAGTATTACAGATTGTTGACCAAATGGTTGATGGTTGACCAAAAAGTTAGACTAAATAAAGTCAACCAATATTTCTTCAGCTGCCTACTTCCTGAAAGATGGCTATAGTAGGCCTGAAGGAATCCCCAATGGCCAAATGACCTATTTGCACAATGCTTATTGATGAAACCAAAATTATGAGTTCTGTTGAACCAATGAGACAGAGGGGTCCAAAACTGGATCACACGGTACGTAACATGATAAATAAAACCTGGCCTAATGGTCAGTTCAGTTTCAGATGACAGGCCTTGAGCCTATGTGTAAAAATCCCAACCATGCCACTATGCCTGATATACACACTTCTGCCGGCCCTTAAGTCATTTATTTGTATAGGCTAATGCAAAATAACAGCACACCGATTGTACCAGTACATCATATACAAAGTGCAGTGCCGATCAAATCCAAGACAAACCCAGTATCAAGGCTCCTGACACCACTAATTGTGGGTGTATCAGAAATACACTGGAAATGCTGAGGCAAGCCTTTCCCACAACAGCAAGAAGCACTGAACTGAATGCATTTTAATTGCTCTAACATCACCACAGAGTGCCACAGCCCATACTTCTCACTTCTTAAAGTAACCATGAACACGTATCAAATATTTATATGGAGAGACACAAGTATGCAGAAGGACGGACTCTTCAGAAAAGCCTATCTGGAGGAAAAATGACAGCCTCTGCTAAAGCTGGAGAATTTGTGCTCCGCTGGCGTGCTAACCACATATGAAATAATTCCAGTGTGTTCATCTTGGCAGAGAGGTCGTACAGAAACAGTGGCCTCTATTCATGGGAAATCCTCCTGACGGATCTACAAGTGATCTGAAAATAGATTTTCTGATTAAGCTTTAATGAGCTCAGAAGCTCAGGATCACTGTGAAAGTGACTCCTGGTGAAAAGGAGAGGAAGTGGCTCTTAACACATAGATGGGAGCCTGTGCCTTCGAATAAGGCAGCATGCCTTTCTTAAGAAAATAGGAGATCTGACATTAAGCCTGACATGTAAATGCATATTTAAGATTAAAGGATTAGGCTGCATGTAAGATTTGAACGGAATAGAGCGGAATGGAGTTTGGTCAGCTGTTACTCTCAAATAATGCAAAAGCTAGCTCTGAAGGCAAAATATGAAGAGATGTTGCAACTTGTGATCATTCCACTGAGCACCAGTTGCTAAATAAAAACTCTCTGTATGTCGCATCTAACTATTACTAGCGATTTTCTATTTTAACACAGACTGTGGATACAAATAACCGTAACCTCTGAACCTGTTGTTACCTGTGAACAGGCTGAAACAACAAAACACAACTTGAAATAACCAGAAACAAACTGAATACAATTAATAATTAGAATTTGAATAAAATGCTTTAGAGACTGAAACAAAACAACAATCAGGGTCATAATAATTAAAAGAAAAAAAGCTGAGAGGTCTTAAATGTGACTAACACTTTTCTAAGCATTTACTAACCAACCACAAGGCTGATGTCTCTGGCCCCGCCCAGACAAAACAGAGTCAGATTTAGAGAAACAAGCTATAAGTAACCCAGCATAAGGCAGCCAGCTAGACCTGCCTGTGACTGTCTGTTACCTGTTCACTGGGACTCTAAATAAAATACTAATAAGCTTGAACTGAGTATTTTCATATCATATCAAATATATATATATATATAGATTCTAAATAACCAGAAATATATCGTCGCTGTCCAATGAAAAACATGTTTCTCCATTTTTGTTGATTTTTTACTTTTATGCATCATTTGATCATGAGTTGCTTTTTACACTGTATATGAATTTCATGATGAATGGACCAACGGAATTGGCCCCAAACTGTTTGAAAAGACATCTGGTTCCTTTGACCTCCATTCAAATTAAAGGAGGTTTTTGGCCTCTCCTGGAAAGTTGCCATTTTGGAGATACATGTTTTTCTTTAGACAGCGACGATATTCCCTTTGTATATGGGATGATTCTGTTTCTGCACATTATTCTTTATCTGATAATACTGTCACAGTAATGGACGAATGGAATTACCTAATTGTATAGCTCCTTCAAAATGACATGAGAACTCAGTTAATGAGTTCCTGAGCATGAGAACCATGTAAAGCCTCAAACCTCAAATCAGCTGAAGGCCAGTGAGCATGTTTTCCAACATCATCTGTAAAACACTGAACGATGGAATTTCTCGGAACATTCGACAACTCTCTATGCCTGTACTTGCTAGATACTGTTCTTGACAACAGCAGTCTACCGCAAGACATTTCATCATTTAATGCTCGGGGCCCCTCAGCTGCTCACAAGCACAACGGCCATAACAACATGTCATTAGACATCACAATACACCAAAGAAAAGGGCTATCTAATAAGATCTGATCTAGCAGTACATTTGAACTGAGCTTCTGTTTCTGTCCGAAGGGTGAAGTGCTCTCAACGATCAGTCCAGTGCATGTATATTTGTGAGTCTGCATGCTGTATATTGACACTGTGATAACAGAACCGTCATCATCATCATCATCATCATCATCATAATCATAGGGGGGATACCTTCCATCTCCAAAATGTTCTAATTTTAAGGCACATGAATGTATTAAGACTTGATTTCTGAACATTGCTTCTAAACTACTTTGCAATTTCTTAACATCAATAGTATTTTTGTTACATATAGAGCTGTAAAACTTTCACGATATCAAGTTCAGCTTAACTTTAAGTATTTACTAGCTGAACCTGAATGTTGTTTAGTTCCAGTCTGTTGAGCAGTTCATGGTCCGTCGTTTTCTTTGAATGATATTCAGTTTCTGGCTAATTCCAGCTTGTTTAATTGTTCCACTGTCGCAGCTGCCGACGGAAATCTTGGGTTATTCTGGAAGGTTTCCACTGGTCCATTCATCATGAAACGTTCACACAACGAACAGCTGCCATTTTCAAATTGTGTAAAAAAGACAGGAATTTTTAAATGACAGCAGCTCTGTGTACACAAATGTATGCTATTTTCAACTTAGCCCACGGATCTCAGATGGAGATGAGAGGCTTCTCTTCAGCAAAACAAAGCGGCTCTCTTCCCATGCGCACGAGTATGCATGCATGTGAATACGTGTATATCTATGCACAAGTGTGAACGAGTCCTGTTCCCTTTAAACTGCAGCGCAGACCCTTCAGTAATGTTGTAATCCACTCCTGTGAGAATCAGAAGCCTCCTCTCAGAAAATCCAACCTTCGAAAACAACATGCTCAAAAATAAAGAAATAAATACTGCTATTGTGTTCCTAGGGAGACATAATATTTGTACGGTTGCACGGGTGCCACGAGGTGGAATTTCAATCGGAGTGAAAACCTAGACCTCCGAGCCCCGAGCCTCATAGAACCTCTCTCTATGTGAACTAATTACATTCAGCCTCTGAATGGAGAGAGAGAACACTTAGCGCACACTGATAAACAGGCTAAAAACACATTGCGCTGATGGCTTTTGGCCTCACACATGCTGATACAATAAACAATTATTTTTTGTGTTCCGTATTGCTCAGTATCTCTCACTGAAATGTGCATCTGTGCAGGTTTTATAAACAACAGTGCTTTTTTGGAGCAGCTTCTGATTATTTATGCATTCTAATGAGCTGCTGTTTGTCATAATGTTTAAGTAAATAATGTTATCTGTGCCTCCTTAACTTGTCAACTATGTTGGAGCCCTAAGAGACACTCCATTATTAGTACATTCAACTTAGCCCCTCTTCACAGTCGCCATAAAATGCAATATACAGCTATTCGAAGGTGCTCGTTCAGTTGAAGCATATTTTCCCCCAGCAATGTTAATAAAATACTTCAGCATTTATAAACATGTTTTTATTTAGTTTAAATGCTATTTTTATTGTGTCATTATTTTTTGGTGTGACCAAAGTTGCGGTTGTGTCTGCTTTATCTCAGCTGTCAGCTATCCCGTAGTAAGTCACTCTCTACTTGCTGCTTTGAGTTACACCATTTTACATTTCTCAGGCTCTCCGGGCCTCTGCTATGGGCGAGTGGATCAGCGAAGTCTGAGTCGTGTACAAATGTGGCAGATTCTGGGGTCCGTATCGCCAGTTCCCTGAGGGCTGGCCAAGTCATATTTTTAAAGTCAGTTGTTGCAAATCATCCTCTTCTCCATGGTTTTATTCATGACATCATCAGCGATTAGTCATCACGACTTTCATCTCACAACTGTCGACTTTAGTCTGAAGTCATGTATCGCATATTAAACACCTACAAAGATGAAACCTTTAGGTGCTGTTAATGTGACTGTGACTGTTTTGGTGGTCTACCAGGTCTTGCATGTTTATCGGTAGTTTTATTTTCTCTATATCTGAAATTTTCTTGAACTGCAGGTTTAAATGACTAAAGAGTCATTTATATGCAACAGGGTTATACTGTATGTAATCT
This sequence comes from Prochilodus magdalenae, assembly GCA_024036415.1. Classification (NCBI taxonomy): domain Eukaryota; kingdom Metazoa; phylum Chordata; class Actinopteri; order Characiformes; family Prochilodontidae; genus Prochilodus; species Prochilodus magdalenae. Next base: position 226,824 of record JAMWET010001003.1, read on the forward strand.
CACTGTCTCTTTTAGCCAGGTTAGATGAGAAAGAAACCTGTGTGGTTCAGTGTATTCAGGCAGTTGTGTGTGAAAATGTCAGAGTCTCTTTTAACTTACATGTTTACAACATGTGACAAATGAGATTTTTGGGGAAAGCTTTTGTTGGCAGTTGTAAGTGGTGGGTGTTAAAGAGTAGAAGTGCCATTAGATCACACGAATGTAAAGAATAGATTAATAAAATACTGACTGATTTCATGCATTTAGCGTTAGAAGCTCTGCTTTCCTACTTTTTTCAGATTCAGAAATCAAGTAGCATTCCTGCTTCCAGAACTATACAACGCTGACTAAACTGTGTAGTGCATTTTTAATAAAAGTCGCTGCAGCACACATCCCTTACATAGCATCATCTGTCACAGAGAGAAAGAAGGAGCAGCTGAGATCCACTGAACCTCTGAGAGTGAGGAAAGTATTTTCTCACACTTTTTAGTGATAGAGAATTATAAACAAGCCTGTTTCCATGTAGCTCAGGCTGGCATTAACTGAGGACACAGCTGCACTTTCCATTATTTTACTGCTCCCACATGAACAAACAAAACTCAGTCAAACACAACATACAGATACCCAGCAAGACTGTCTGACGAGATTTAAGACGACTGTAAAATTCTAAATATCAGGGTGTCCCAATGTCTCCTGCTTGTGTGTGTGTGTGTGTGTGTGTGTGTGAGTGTGTGTGCATGTGTGTGTGTGCGTGTGTGAGGTGCATGTGTACTGTTAATAAAAGCGATGGGAGCTTTTTAATAAAAGCAAAGTGCATTGCAGCTCATGGCAGGAACATGGGCACCATTATCTTCCTTATCGCTCTCTCTTTGTCCCTCTCTCCCTCTCTCTCAGAGTCTGAAGCAGCTCCTGAGAGAGCAGAGAGATGAGGAACAGAAAAGAAAGATCAGCCGCATATGAAAAAAAAAACAAAAAAAAACACCTAGCTCCATCATGGAAGTCCTAAAGGGAAGAGCGAGAGAAACAGAGAATAGGAATAGGAGAGTAGCAGAGAAAGTGAAAGAGAGGAGAGGGAGACAGAAAGAAAGAGACTAAGAAAGGACAGAAAGACAGAGGGAGAGGGAAAGAGGAGAGAGAAAAAAGAAAAGGAAGAGGAGAAAGGTGGACAGAAAGAGTGTAAAAAGGAGAGAGAGAGACAGAGAGAGAGAGAGAGAGAGAAGAAACTAAAAAATGGAGGGAGAGAAAGAGACGGAGGAAGAATAAAGAGAAAAGAGAATAAGAAAGAGAACAAAAGGAAAAAGAGAGAAGACAAGAGAGAGTGTTAGAGAGAGCAAGGAGAAAAGAGGAGGGGACAGACAGAAAGACAAAAAGAGGGAAGACAAAAGAGACACAATGAGATGAGGAGGGCAAAAGGGGATAGGCAATGGAGAGAGAGATATAAGGCATGGGGGAAAAAAAGGAGAGAGAGAAAGAGGGGCATGGACAAAGAAGTAAAGAGACACAGAGAGTTAGCCAGAGAGATAAAGGATAAGGACAGAAAGATAAGAGAGTGAAGAGAGACTGTGAAAGAAAGAAAGAAAGAAAGAAAAGACAAAAAGGGAAATATGAGCAACTATATGAGAGAATGATATTGGAGAGAGAACAGAAAGAAGAGGCAAGAGCAAGAGAGAGAGAAAGAGAGAGGGGCTTTAAAGATTCCAAGCATCCATTATGTTTACTGTGGGGAGCACATTATTAAACTGTAACTTCTTTCTTTCAGAAGAGAGATGAGCCCACTCTGACAATACCAAGCCCCTCTCCAACTGGACCCGAATTCATAGTCTAGCTCTACGTATTCACTGAGCCGGGAGCAAACAAGACCACTGTGTGACTCTGTGTGTATGTGTGTGTGTGTCCTCAGTGTCTTTTGTTCCAGGCTCGGCTGAAAAACCATGTAGAGTCTAAGGAGAGAAGATAAAGAGAAGGAAGGATGTGTGGATGCGAGGGCCTCACTAAATAAGAGAACTGTTCTTAATGCAGATCAGCCCTCAGTAGGAATGTGTTGGTGTCAGGGGATGGTGCACAATGCTGATTTTGAGCAGCAGTCACGGAATAACCTTGTACTACACTATTTAATGTCTATTCTTTTCCCAGCATTAACAATCACGGTTAAACTCATTATCAAAAGATCAAGCCCTTCAGGAGACAAATCTACCTGAACAGAGACAATACAAAACTGCACTAAGAGCTTCCCTGAAATCTAGCTGTAACATTTATGTGAAGTGGATTTTCATTTTTGCAGGTGAGCATGCAAGGGAACATTTAGCCAAGTGTTTACATGCAACGTTTTATTGTGGTGGTTATACATATACAAGAGCCTCAACATTCACACAGAGTGTCCTAGTTAATCTGGTAACACTCTTACTCACTCGTTCTCTAATCCACTTCATCCTATACCAGTGTTGAATGGACAGAATGCAGGAAACATCCTGGACAGGTCACCAATCCATCACAGAGCAGACACACAGATGTCCCCTGTTATACACACACGCACCTAGGGGGCAGTTAAGCATCTCCGTTTCACCTGACTGCATGTCTTTGGACAGTGGCAAACCAGAGCACCTAGAGGACACTCTTGCAGACCCAGGGAGAACATGCAGACTCCACACAGAAAGGATCCCAGACCCCCAGTCTGAATCAAACCCAGACCCCTCTTGCTGTGAGGCAACTGTGCCACCCCAATCTGGTAATAACAAGTAATTTGATTATATTGATTAGACTGTTCCAGGCGACTTCCATCCTTCCAGCAGAATGGCCACCAGGTCTGCAGAAAGTCCCTAAAATCAGTAGGTATCTTTAACCATCTTGGTACCTAATGCCACATCTGTAGACCTCATATATAGACTTCATTTGGAACTTACAAATCACTGTTTTTTTTTTTTTTTTTTTGAAGCTGGGTACACAGCAGTGTTGAATGTTTTCCTGCAGTGCTCGCTGACCACCACTGCACAAAAACTATCCATTTCCTTTGCCATGAATCTCATGAGTGTCTGTGTGCAAATTCCTTCCATCTCAATCACAAAGGCCTTGTTCACATCTGGTATTAACATCCATGTCTATTAATCTGGCCGCAGCGAACCATTCCCATTTGGCACTTCCATGCATCTTAAGAGTGACCACTTTGTGACCGAACTGTGTGATCGAAGGAAGGGTGCTGTACGCCTTCACTACATCAGTCTCTTGCTGCATATATGTACAGACTGATACAAACATTTTAGACATTTAGAATGTATATGTAGAATGTACTGATGATGAAAAATACCAACAAATTAATAAGAAGACAAAGAAGCAAAGCTGCCCAAAGCTGTGATGCAATTATGCCCCAACCCATTAGATCAACCTCAGTGTTGTTGGAGAAGGCATTAGGACACTCTAGGTGCATCCCTGACCACCTCAATATGGGCTTTAGGAGACTGCATTACTTTGAGGCACACTGGACTTTATTCACACCAGTATTTGCAATGTACTCTTATGGTCAGATCATCTAGGATGTGTATTAACGCCAGGTGTCTATGGGGCCCAATTCATTTTTCTGCCTGCCATTTTTCACAAAATTTTAAATTACCCCAAAGGGCTGTATCTGAGTCATGTATAGATTCACACAGTTGAGCAAACACAGTCAAGTGCTGGAGATGCATGATCACAACAGATCAATATTATCCACAGGGTTTTGTTAAAAACATGCAATATATTATTTATTACAGCTCTGTCTCCCCCATTACACAATGCTTACGAGTAGTGAGGGGAAAAGGCTAGCACATACATCCTCTGAGCCATGTCAGTGTCCTTGGAGGAGAACGCTAACTGCCAATTCGGTTACACTGGCTAAGGCTCCATTTACCTGTCTCATCAATCACCCAAACCACTCTTTGCAGGTGGTCAGGGATGCATGGGACCTTCGTAGCATTCACAATAAAGTGTTTCGTTGAGGCTTTGACAGCGGCTAAAAACTGCCTTTGTCAGTTTATATTTTTTGGGGTTAAGGTCAATTACACACTTTTGGACTCCCAGTCCAGGATGTCCAGGTTATTAGATTAGATTAGATTCAACTTTATTGTCATTGTGCAGAGTACGGGTACACAGCCAATGAAATGCAGTTAGCATCTAACCAGAAGTGCAAGTACAGTATTATTTACGTATGTAATTTACATTTATGTATGTATAAGAGCATCAACAAATGAATGTTTGAACTGTAAGAGTAGTGCAACTAGACAGTATATACACAAAAATATAACATCTGAGGTAGAGATAATATGAGAACAGTATGTAAACATGAGTGTACAGTAGGCTTGGCAATGAATAAAGTGCATTAACAATACAGAAGGTGCAAGGATGCAGTAGAGGGAGTGCACACTACATTGGATTGCACACTACATTTTATTGGATTGGATTATCCACACTACAGTGGATTGCTGCTGCCGTATAATTACCATAGGTAACGCCTTTAAACATCTGTCGATAGAAATCTTCTAATGACTTCTTTTCAAAAACAAGTGTAGGAATTCAAAGCTCAGTGCTAAAGTACTGTGTGATTTTCCTTATTGTAAGTGGATAACAAATGTACATTTTTATAGACTGTCTAGGAATGCAGCCACGTTTGAATACAAACAGCCACTGAAATGTTCAAATATGCATCTCAATTATTTTCTCAGTACATCTTTTATTAACATCAAACATATCCACAGAAGGAGTACATACACGCATTATCAAAAGATGGCACCCAGAAAGAATTGTTGGACTGCATCCCATGCAGCATGAATATGCGGTTTCTGCAGATTTTGCATTGGGGTAGAGGTGGAGTGACACCAGGCCTTCCGGACATGATGACAAACTGTTCAGCTTGGCACTGACCACAGATTAGTTGGCCATACCCACCAAGACAAAAGCAGGACTCGTCACTGAAGATGACCCGCTGTCGTTCTGAGTTACTTCAAGACAGTCTGGCGCGACACCATTGCAGTCTTTGGTGACATTGATGTGGTGTTAACAGCTGTCGCTGTAAAGGTCTGAGTGCATGTAGTCCTGCATCATGCCTGCCAATGGTGCTGGCACTAACAGGATGACACATGGAAGGCATCACTGCTCACTGAATGTCAGTGGTCGTGGCTGTTAGGTCAGCCAGGTACAACGATAAGACCTATCCTTGCTTATGTCACATGCGTGGCCAAGTGTGAAACTTGAATCATGACCATGTCTCACAACGTCAACCCTGCCCGCAAGGTTTCATTCCTGATGTTTGATTTCTTTTGTGCAACTATTCTTTTGATGATAAATGTGTATATATCTATAATTAAAAAAATATCTTGAAGAAAACCCATCTGTTTAGGTTTTGCCACTGTGTCACACCAGCTTATTTAGTTATAAGATAATGTACTATGACATTTAATTAGATAATGAAGAAGAAGTGAGATAAGGCACTGAGATCAAAAGCTGGTCTGTTTTACTTTTATTCAGCATTGATAATTTGTTGTTATCCCTTTAACAGGCTGTCACACATGACATGTCCACTTTCACACAAAACAAAGTTAATTTTTTTCCCCCAATATTCACAGATAAGTCATGTAATTAACTATTGTTAAAATGATGCTGAAAGATCCAAGCTTGATGGCAGGCAGCATGGCAGCCAGTGTAGCTTGAAATATTCTATCCTGTCACATTGTCGCAAGTTCAGTAAGACAGAGCTATAATCACAGTCATTTATGTAAAAACTCAGAAAAGGTTACTGAGGTAAGAAAAACAGTTTTTGGCCACAAGCAATATGTAATTAAAACTATAAAGGACAAATTTTAAACGAGCAGATCCATTTGTCACTGATCTCATGAGATTTTTCTCATGAAATTATAATTATGCATGGTTCATTGTGCTAAACAGCTAGTTGCCTCTCTATAATTCATAGGCAAATGATTTTCCAGTTAAAAATGTCAGTTTGACAGATTACAGTGCAGATAAAGTCATTTATCCTGTGATATATATTATATGTATACAGTATTTACACCAATGAGCCAAAACATAACTAACTGCCTAATATGCTATAGTACTTCCACATGCCACAGTAAAAAAAAATTCTAACCCGACGAGACATAAACTCTACATCTGAAGATGGCCTGTGCTATCTGGCACCAAGATGTTAGCAGCAGATCCTTTAAGTCCTCCCAAGTTCTGAAGTCTAGATGCCACAGATCAGACCTCTTGTTCTTGCACAATCCACTGAAGCTGAATCAATGTGAGATCTGGGAGATTTGGAGGCCAGGGCAACAACTTGAATGTCTCATCATATTCTCTAAGTCATTCCTTAACAATGTGTGCATTGTGGCAAAGCCCATTATCCTGTTGAAAAAAGACACCTCCATCAGGGAATACCACTGACATGAAGGAGTGTACCTGGGCCCTAACCGTGTATAGGTTGTTGTCCACATTTCATTCGCATAAAATGCCTGGAGCTAGGGTCTCCCAACAGGACACTGCCCAGAGCATTACACTCCGTCCAATGGCTTGTGCATCCTGGTGTCATCACTTTCACAATTAAACAGCACACTTGTGCCCAGCCGTCATGTGCTTCTAAAGAAAACAGGACATCCGCACGGATGACCTTCTTAAATTGCTCCAAGGTCCGGTATTGACGCTCAGCAATGGACAGCAAAGGCACCCTAACCAGTCTGCAGCTGCAATGTGCAATGCACTGTGCTGTTTTGACATATTCCTCTCATAAACTTCATTAAAAATTTCTGCGATTTGTGCCACAGTAGCCCTTCTGTCAGCTCAGACCTGACAAAATAGCCGTCATTGCCCTCGTGCATCAGTGAGCCTTGGGTACAGAAAACCCAGTAGCCTGTTCAAGGTTTGTGAGTCCTTGGACTATTGTGAGTAGGTACTCACCACTGCTGACACGAACCACTCCACAACCGTTGCTGCTTTTTAGGAATGGTCCGATCCGGCTGTTTGACCATAATGATTTATCTTTGACAAAATTGCAGAGATCTTCATGCCTACCCACTTCACCCTGTGCTTTTCTTCTGCATCCACACAAATCCACGACGTTGTTCGCTTACCACGAACTTTATCCCAGGCCTTGACATGCAGCATTGTTGTGAGATAATCATAATATCACTGATTTATCTGTGAGTGGTCATGATGTCTTGGCTCATCTGTTTATTTGGCTAATGTAGAGAATGTAGAGAGGAAATGTGTATGAGCTTCATCTTCACAAAGGCAATAAAAAATTGCCCAATGGCCAGGAAAAATCAGCCGTAATAATTCATGATTAGTGCATCCTTACGGATGAACAACAATGACTCGATACAAAACTAATACTTGTCTTTAAGACTGAAGAAAGATACTTTAGTCAGTTAAAAGTGCCATAGAATGGAAAACTTTTTACATTGGCAAAGTCGAATAAGAAGCGTTCACTACATAGAACTTCCATACTGTGAACCTCGAACACTGTTATCTCTTAAACACGAATACTGCATTTATACAAATGTGCAGTAAAATGGGCCGATTAAAAAATCCTAAACGCCTCCAAATCCAAAACGGAACAAAAGGAATAAAAATGGCAGACTTGGAAAAAATATCTGCCATTCCAGGCTGCCTTTTTTTTTTTTTTACACCTCTCCCAAGTCACTGTCAGCAGGCATGGGTGATGTTTATCTTTAAACAAGGCTTAAGTTGCCTTCTTATTTGACAGCTTCTTAATCAAATGTTCTATTCCACCTGAAATAAGGCAGCTTGTACAGGTTCCAGAAACTACCACAGTAAATAGTATGATGATCTAACTTAATTACACAGAGGTTCATTTTACTCCCAGTCTGTGTCTATTTCGACAGGTTGCTTCTATGTGATCATTGTGGTGCCTCATTAATACACATCTCCCTCAAAATATCTGATAACCTCCCTCAAAGTGCAATCACCTCATATGTTGCCATGAAGCTCAAGCATCCAGTAAAATCAACAATTGAAATGAATTACATGAGATGTAAAAACAAGCAAGGTCAAATTTGAAGTGAGGAGAGGAAGCTGAATAAAAGCCCTTGCTGAAGAGCTGAAGGACATGATATAAGTTCTCATCTTCTGAAGCCCAGGGAGAACAAATCTGAGAGAAAGTAAATCTGAGTGAAGTTGCATGCTAACTGACTCTGGTTTGTCTAGGGCACCGGCTACAGACGCTAGTCATAGAGGAGTCCGTCAACCTAGCTCTGACAGACTGTCACTTTGTATGACCATCTCTATGCTTCTCGCACAGCCTCCAAAGATGACACTGCTGTCATCCTCAATCCACATGTCACTCTTAACCGCACAGACAGTCAATGTGAAATCCCCTCATGGCAAACCGAACAACACAGCACAACCCCCACTGCGGGTCTCGGCTACTGCTGGATAAATATGTTCAAAGCACCTATCGCTTAGCTGATTCATTCCTGCTCTGAAAGAAACACTGTTCAATGGAGGTGTTGACACAAAAGCTGCAAAGGTGTAACAGTGCTCCTCAAATTAACCTTTAAACTGCTCAGTCACTTTACCCAGAGATGTAACTGCAGTTATGTAGGGTGTAACAATTTCCTGATTCAAAGTCAACTCAGCTGCTTTGATTTTGAAAGGTTAGAACTGATTACAATTTATTTGCATTATATTTCACAAAACTGTACACAAAAAGTAATGGTTGGGCTAAGGTTGCACCAAACCAGTCAAATCTAATTTTATCAGTTTTTATCAGTTTAGCAATCAAATCATGGTAAAAAGGCCTAATTACGAATGAATCGAAAAATAAACCAAACAATTCAGAGATCAGTGACTGACACCCCTCACGATTAGGCCTTAGAGTCTTCAAAGGGGAAAGGGACTGGGGCGGCATGTCTGAAATGCATCAGTCCATTGGTTCCTAAATGCTGTCTAATAAGGAGAAACTGTTAGACAGCACCTTCGAAAACAAAAGCCCCATGGTATCTCCTTTTCAATTTCTACCACAAAAGAGTACTGTTCTTCAGGTTTAGTAGGCAGTTCTGCCCTGGTGTTTCGTTTCTTTGTTTCCCTTTGCAGACAACAGTAGCCATTTTCTTAGACTCTCTCTCTCTCTCTCTCTCTCTCATATATATATATATATATTTCATACACACACACACACACACAGAGTGAAAAGTTTAGACTTCAACATCCCTCAGTTTGTGCCTATATCTACGTCTCTCCAGGTTTCTTTTCATGCCTCTCTATTTACATAAGGACTCAGACAACCTCTACACTCTGAGAAAAAGGTCACCTTCTTGTCACTGGGTTTTCCCTCCAGCACACATCTTCAGCACCTTTAGTTAAGGAACTTGACTGTACCCTATTCCACTGCAATGACATTTTCGAAGTTGTACTGACTCTGTCTGGTCTCCAGGCTTTTCATTGCTCTGTTTTGAGACATTACGTTATTAAAAGGCACAGGTACACACGGACCTTAAATCTGTCGTTGTACCTTTGAGGGTACATCTACATTGTTAGTAGCTTGATGAATGAAAAATGGACCTGTATAGTACACCTTTTTTCCTGACAATGTAAATCACCATCTGTCTCTAAATCTCTCTGTTTGTCCTTCAGCAACCCTTCCTGTTTCTCTTTCTGACTGCCTTTCTCCCTCTACATTCCTCTCCATTTCCCTTTCTCGGCATCTTTCTCTATCTCTCTCCTACTCTGTATTTCTACATCCCTTTGCATTTCTCTTTTTATGACTGTTTATTTCTCTTTTTCTCTGTTTTGTTCTTTCTGTGTGACTCTGTGTGTCTACCTATGTCTATCTATATTTCTCTATCTATGCATCTCTCTCTGTCTATGTCTCTTCATCTACACCTCTCTCCTTATGTCACTCTCTGTTTCTCCTTTCACCAGGTCTCTCTCCCTATATCTCTCTACCTACATCTCTCTATGCTTCTGTTCATGCGTCTGTCTACACAAGTGAGTGAGAGAACCACAAAACCAGCATCTCCCTACATCCCTGTTTCTCTGTCTCTTTGTCTCATTCTGACTCTGTCTCTGTGTTTAATTCTCTCTACATCTCCCTGCATTCCTCTATATTCCTGCTTTTCAGCTCTCTTTCCGTCTCTCCCTGATTTCACTTTCTCCATCTCTCTCCCCCTCTCTCAGCCCTCTTTTCTTCATTCATGTTGAAGAACAGGATTAACTGAAAAGGATAGAGAGAGAGAAAGAAAAGAAAGACCTCCCGCTATTCCACAGACTCTGAGCTGATGTTTTGGGGTTGATCAGACACAAGCCGAGCTGGCTTACAAAGTGCTGAACAGGTTGCACTCTAATAGAGACATTTTCCTGAAGGCATCTCAGCAGGCTTCGAGAGCAGGGCCTAATCCCTTCCCCTCTGCATTAATCACAGCAAACTCTCACAAACATGTGAAACTGAAATCAAACGTGGGCTTATGAAAAACTCGTATAAGTGTGAAGTAGCTGCGTGAGGTGTATTCGTGTGCATGAGTATGAGTACATACGTGTGTGTGCGTGTGCGTGCGCGTGCGTGTGTGTGTGTCTGAAACACATGCACATGCCTGTTTGAGGCAGAAAAACAAGAGCTTCTCTGGCTGAGACAGCTTGAGAGTGTGGGAGGGGGGAATGCAAATCATATTTTTACCAGTACGCTGGTAGAATATGTAACAGATTACGGAGTTAAACCCCCTGCTCCTTCCATGTGGGAAACCAGCAGGGGTCACTGTGCCCAGAGCAGTGAAACAGCCTCTCAACACTGAGAACTGAAAACTCTTATTACACTCACTATAAGCTATTCATACAAAAAAGGCCTGCACATGCTACTTACAGCTACAACGAACCAACAAAAACTACAGAACCTTTCCATGTATTTCCCTTTACACTGTAAAATTAATTGCTATTAAAAACAACCCAGCTACACTCTACTAGCTGATGATTCTACAGCACCCAATATTCATTGAGAGAAGTTTATCTTACAAATAAAAAAAGTATGTCATACCCAAAACAAAGGAATCAATAAAAGTAGCCAATATCATGCGCCCAGTCTTTGTACCGAAGCTCTGGGTTTTCCCCAGTATTGGGTTTTGTTGGGTTATTTCCAGAGCGCTGGGTGATTTTTAGGTTGTTTTTGGGCAGCCACATTCTGGATTAGCGAGCACAAGCACAAACAGGTAAATCCTCATTACTAGTGATTGCCATTTCAGCTCTTTTTAGCCAGTCATATCAATTTCTTTAGGGTACCAGTAACAGCCGATATTTTTGGGCCCTGACTCACTGCCCATTTTTTCTGAGCTTAGTCAAATTCAGAGTATTTTGAAGAGCAATTGTATATTTTGGTCTATTTATATCTTAGATTTATATCTTAAACAGTATACTTACTTTAGCTCCAAATTACAGCTAACCAATGTATTTAGAGGAGGAGGACTGGTGTTTATGTCAGTGTTGCCTCATATAGACTACACATTCAAGGTTCTGACTGTTTATTGTATGTAGCCCATTTACACTACATGAAACCAACAATGCAATACTAATTGATGCTAATGATATTAAAACCATAAGCACATTAGACTCAAACAACATTTTTACTAGATTTAGAAACAGTACATAAACTTAAGCTCATGGTTCTATTAAATATACACTGGTTGTTGGAACACATTTTATTCTTAGATTTATTAATATATTTGAAATATTTTGATGTTTACAGCAAATTATAAAAGAGGTTATTTAAGCAGTTATAAAGCTATGCCTCTTTCTTCTTCTGATGTGTGCCATCTGTTTCATGCAGCAAAAAAAAACAAAAAAAAACAAAAAAAAAACACAACGTTGAGCAATAAAAACCCTCTCCCAGGCTTGTTCCCAACACAGTTAAAAATGCTTACTCGCATAATACTAAGCTGGTGTATGGTGGTTTAGGTTAGTCTGGGGCTAGTTTATCTATTTATCCAACTTGGCCATGCTGGTTGACAGCAGCGTCAAGCTGCAACATATGCAGGATTCGCCGGTGAACAGCATATAAAGTTTTATTTCTGCTAGCAGCAATGAGTTAGTTTTATGCAAAGTTAGAATGTTGGTCACCGAGCAAAACTGGGTTATATTGTGTTTTGATGCAACAAGTGCTGCGATACGGATAGGCCATACTGTTGGTTTTGTAAAGCTGGTTTTAAGCAGGGTTTAGAGGTTGAAACAAACATGCCACTGTACCTGTGCCAAGCTTATAAGAAGTTTAGATATCAGTTTAATAGTTTATATTGTTGAGCCCTACTTTGTGGTCAAAGGAACCAAATATTAACTTTGTTAACCAACTAATTAGGTTATTCATATAGTCCAGCAATACTGTGCCAGTTTAATGCAGCATGTGTTCTGTTATACGGACTTTTGCTGAGAATAATATGTTATCATTATTATTGTAATTAATAACATAATAAATTACATAATGGAGAATACCGGAGTGTCATGTGTACTCTCTGTAAAACTGCATGCATCATTAAAAAGACTATTTTAACAGATAAAAGACAGACAGGTTAACAACCAGTGTAAAGTAGATGAACAGCATCGTATTACAAACTGTGTAATTCTTTGTTTCTTAGCATAAACTTATTTCTACAGTCACTGTTCAAACATGCCTTAGTAGCTGGTGCATTTTGTCCATTCCTATTTGTTCTCAAACCAAAGAAAACATACACATTCAGATATCACGTACCATGAAAATGACTGAGAGTATGTCTTTGTAATTTTCCCCATGCTTAGTGACCAACACTAATTCAGCCATCGTGCTGCGCTATGTCACTTAATAACTGTCATGGAGCAGCAGTTCCGCCACCCTGTATGCCCATACATGGTCATTTCCAGTCTTTCAGAAAAAAACACCTTTTCCCAGTAAACGTCAAAAGCCCACTGCCCCCTAACTCCCTGCCACGGGAAAAAGCCCATAAGCAGGGAAGCTGCCTTCCTGTTTTCAAAGACGACTCCTATGGCATGCCGAGCTGCTTCCTGTGCTCGCTCACACTCTCTCTCTCTAGTTTCACCAACATCTGGCTCTCTTCCAAGAGTGCAGCTGTGCCATATAGTTAGATTTAACCGGGCTACAGTGCAAAAGCTGTAAGGCAGTCACTATACACCATTTACACTCCTATGAAGCACATTTAAACAAATCTACTGTTTGGAACTATTAGTGTCTATACTGTGGCAAAAATATATATTTTTTTCATTTATGATTATGATAGAAGACGTCACCGTTTGTTCCTGTTACAGGGTTGGATAAGGTTTAAAGAGTGTTGGCAAAAATCCCACTTAACCAAGTGAGAAATTGAAGCTCAGATCACCTACATTCCTACAGAGTGATTCATTCTGAAAGCTCTTCATTATCCACATAATAGATCATGTTGCTAGGATAGTTCAGATGTTAATGATAGCTTGGTGGCAAATGTATAATTTCCAATCTGCCTAGTTATTAGCTACAAAAACTTGTTAACATTTTAAACTGGAGACTCTAAATTATGTAGTGAGTCTAATGAAACATTCCTGTGGCTCAATTTCAGTAATTTACTAGAGGGTCTGTGGCTGGTTATTCAAGTTACTATACTGGCAGTCCCCAGTGATGGAGATGCTACTAACAATTGGAAATAATTTCATGAAAGCCATAGCAAGACACTAGTGTTCCCACAGATGAACATAATTAAACGTCTTACACCACGTATCTAGCAACAGCTGTGCTTGTTGTGGCAGTAGTTTTTCTATATTATTTACACTTTCATGCACAAGGAAATCCATAATATGCAATCATTTTTATGCTTGTGTTTGGACTTATTAAGGAAATCTTAGTGGACTTGGGAGTTTTGTATATGCATGTTAATAGGAATATTAATAATAATAATCTTCATTTATAGAGCACTTTTCATACCATTGGCATTCAAAGTGCTTTTCATCGCAAGTTTACTGGTGACTGGTGACTGTGTGACAGCACAACAACACACAGACCCAAACAACTGCTTACAGGAACACTAAGGAATGTGAAATGAATGTCAGTGCTACAATTGCATTAATACAAATATCTGACGAGTTGATTTTCATATGGCAAGTTTCTGACAAGTTAAATAGCCACAATGAGGACCACAGAAAGGGGTTAAAGATGACATCATACTATAATCACAACCTTTACTGAACAGTATTAGTCCTTATTGTCCTTATTACGCTCTGTTAATGGACAAAGATAAATCCTCAACTCGCAGGATAACACAGTGTTAGCTTCTGTTAGCTCTGTTACAGGCCATCCCAAGCTAAAGATTAAAATAACAAGCAAACAAGCAAAAACAACCCGGTTTAAAAGTTTACCAGCAGTTATTTTCCACATGGTCACACTGTTCCTGGCATAAGCCTATTTAATTTGTTGTGAGAAGAAGTTGTGCGGTACAGTCTCCCATTAAGTTGAACAGGGTTATTGCCAAAGTTCTGTGAAGTTTGTCACAGTTGCTAGGAACAGATGCATTTCTGGGTGGGGCATGTCCATTACCAGGAGGCTCTTCATATCTCAGCAAAGCACCCTGAAGCATAAAAACTCTACACAATTTTACTGAGAACTTGATTGAACAATCGGCTTGATTGTTAATAGGAAGATCAACAATTCTTTCATTTTTCTGAAGCACTGCATGTAAATATATAGCTTATCATATGCTATTGTTGAGTTTTATGGCAACCCCGGAGACTGTACTGCTGTTATGATGTTATAGGATATGTGAAGGATGTGGTCGGATATGTTTTGGCCCCATCTCAGCTAAGGTGATTCCGCTAATGCGCCTGTAAATTGCACACTTGCTGTATTGCTTCATGCTAATCTGTATGCGGTTAAGCTCCTGTGGGAACAGCACTCATGGGGGTTAATACTTGGCTCAGGCTCGGTTGTTTATATCTTCAGTGCTCCCAAAACTTGTTCCGACAAAAAACTGCAGAAGAGAGATGCAGAGGAGCTTTCTCCTGGTCTGGTTTTATGTATAACTTTAAAGGGGAAGCTTTTACACACACACACCTCATGAGTAAAGTTACCTCAGAGCAATGTTCAGCAATAAAAAACCCTCTCCCAAGCTTGTTCCCAACACAGTTAAAAATGCTTACTCGCATAATACATAAAGTTTACAGTGGAGTCAGCTCTCAGCTCCCCTTTGGCTTCTCTCCCAACACAACAGCAACTAAATCCAATTCACTGACTTCAGGAGAGGCACAACAATGCCTACAATACATGCTATATAGGCTCATTCTGAATAGGGCACGGCTTAACAAAGAAGCGCATTATGAGATGATTTCACAACGAGGAGAAAGCGAGGGAGCAGTAGGAATTGAACCCCAGTCAACTCCCACACACTTCTTACATTCCGAATAAGGGCCGTAGACCAATATTGGCAGCCACATGCGCAGGCCGCGGCGGAGGTCCCACCGAATCCAGCCAAGAACATGGGAAAATAAGAGGCGCACACACAAAACAACTTCTAACCCCACCATCCATCAACCTGCTGACGTTTACCAGCATTAAGCAAGCAGAGCAACTGAAGAAAATAACGTGTTTTTGAACGACTGGATGTTTGCGGCACATCATTGTTGTGGCTTACGAAATTATTTGGACATATTTAACTTTGGCAAATCTAGAGGATGGCTCTATGAGAGTCCATAAGACCTCACCTGTAGAGGAATGGAATAACAAATAGAACGAGATGTTGTACTGTAGGTAGCCTAGTGGCCTTGACAGTCACAAAAGGCCCTTTTATAGGAAAAACATGTCGTGAGGACTGTATTCCTGAGTTTATGTCAATCTAATAGTGAACACAAACTATTAGCGCTGTTTGTCGGTTTTGTACAGCTGTGTTTACACTGTGCCAAGGGTGGTTCTGACAGTGGCACTGAGAGTTCAAGGTTGCAGTAGTTCATCAGAGCATGTTTGTGCATGTGGAGCTGCCTCCCCCTTCCCCGGGAGGCGGACGGGTGGTTGTGTGTGGGCTTCATGTGAACCAGAGAGAGGGAGAAAAAGAGAGAGACAGCATGTGATCCTATTAAAGGCACTGTTCAGTAGGATGGTTGAGTCTAAAGCTGCCCCCGTCCAACTTTTCACACTTGTTTATTATATTTCCTGCAAGCTGGTCATGATGTATAACCTTCAAAAGTCGAAGTTACTGCAAGTGATAAAAGCAACATGGTAACATTTAGTCATAAAGAAGAATTCCAATTATTTTCTACATAATTAGAATAAGTGTAAAGAATGCCAACAAAGTCATTTAGAGAGGTTTAAAAGTGATGTAAAATGGAGAACAGTCTAGAAACTTGCTGACTTACAGTGCTAATGAGAAGCCACAGGGTCCACAATGTCTATAATCCAAATCTAGCCATTTTACATAGTATCTAAAATGACCAGTAACTTACGCTTCTCTTGAGTTTAGCATGTTGACAATGCTCAAATAGTAGTAAACCATGTGCCCTGCGTGCGCCTCTCCATCAAGAACAGATTACTCACGCACCGGAAGCATGAGCATGCAAAGCAGCCACACAAGGAAGGCGTGCCTATGCACAGTGGCCACGATTGGAGCCTCTCAGAAGGACTGCACTCTCAGTAGAAAAGATTTGAGTCATGTAAATACCTGTTGCTGTTAGCTTTAGGAGGTGTGCATGCAATATTGGTGTTGTTCTGTGCTGGGAGGTCGGGTAGTTGGGTTAATACTTATTGTCAGGTGAAAGTGTGAAGCTGAAAGTCACTGAGTGACTAAGTGAAAGTGTGAGCCCGCACTGAGTAATAGTTATCCCCTACTGCTGTGTTCAGTAAAAGAGCATTTGCTTAAAGTATTATGCTTCACACATCATTTACTGCACCGATGTTACAATATGTTTTAGGCCAAAACCTCATCTCCAAACTAAAGTACCGCAATGCCCAAAGCATCAGCCAGCACATATATCCATGTTGTGTCATATCTTTCTGTACGGTAGATTTTACAGTCCCAATGAAAAACAATTCTTATTTGGTAAGTATGTCTGGAAAGGAGCATTTTCAGTCATTCACATAATAACGCTTTCAGTTTTCAAGGTGTTTTCAGCCTTCTGCCCAATGACTGCTGGGACTGGCTCCAGCACCCATGTCAGCGAAAAGGATAAAGCACGTTAGAAGATGATGATTATGCTCGAACAGTGGGGGCTCACAATAACAAGGCCCTGGTTTTGATTCCAGGGTCCTTCCTGTGTGGAGTTTGCATGTTTCAGTGTGCCTGTGTGGATTTCTCCCAGGTGCTTTGGTTTTCTCTTATACAATCCAAAGACATGCATTTAGTCCTATTGGAGATACTATTTAGCCCACCCTCCCAATGTGTGAGTGTGTGTGCATGTATGAATGTCCAAGTCCAAGTGCTCCTGTGCAGATAGGCTCCAGCACCCTGGGGGAGTAAGCAGTGTAGATGATGAGTGTGTGAGTTTGAATAGCAGAGAAAAACAAAGGTAAATACTTTTGATCAGCAGTTACTCAAAATGCTAACAGGCATTTTGAACGCACTGCAAGGTTAGTGGCCACCATGACATGCTTTTATAAAGTGTTTTAAACTAAGAGGATTGATTTAAAATGATTAAGATCTTTTAGGTTGGTGAACTTGACCCATTTGTATTTAAAAAAATTATACTCCTGTTCTTTAACAATGTAGGCCCAGTTATGAAAATGAGAGCAGGCTGGGTGGTTCCTATTAGCTTTCATTCTGGGTTTTTATTTCAGCGGAATTTAGCTGAATTCCTAAATTCTTAAAGTCCTTTAATCCCAGGGAAAATCCTTTAAACCCTGAGAATTACAGGTAAGGAAAAACCTAATTAAGTTGCCACATTTTTACAAATGTTGCCAGTTAAGCATGAATCAGCTATAATTGCATGAAACAAATATCCAATTAAAACTGAAATATACTTTTTTCGATCTTACAATCAAATTAGCTTCAGGAATGAAAAACCCTGCACAACTGACACATAGTCAAATCAGTTTATCAGATTAATTCATTATATTAACCTTAAATAAGGTTCTGAATTTGGAATGTGTAAATTGGAATAAAAAAATACAACACTGCTTGAACTATATGGACACTTCACTTTAATATTATTCCAAACTGTTGTCTGACTTCATATATACTTTGACTTGAACATTTGAATCAATGTTTATACCACTGTATACTGAACAATGTCTCCAAAATTGCTGCACATATAAAAGTGACAGATCTCTGAAAATGGTGTGTATTTTGCAAAAAAAAACAAAAAATACTCTCTATTATGCACTAGTACACTTCTGTCTCTCTAGTTTATTCTGTATTTGTTGCCTATTTATTGTAGTTTCTATTCAATGTCTCTGTACGTATTGTCTATTTTTTATTGTCTAAAATGTAGTACTATTGTATGTGTACATTCACACTAGTACATGTACATATGCACTCCGTCCATGTCCTCAATATAATGACAAAGCTGCACTGAAATGAACTATAACTATATGTCAGTTCAGTGACTTTAAATGTGTCTCTATCATAGGATGCCACCTTAGTCAAGTCAGTTCAGGTCAAATTTCATCCCTGCTAGATCTGCTCTGGTCAACTGTGCTACTGTGCAACTATGTGCTATTACTGTGAAATGTCATAGTTCTTAAATGGGATGTTAAATGAGGTTGCATACTGTAGGGGTGACAGTAAGGTGTCTGCATAGATTAGGCTAACACATTTATGTAAGTGTGACGGGCAGGTGTCTGCATAGTTTTGGCCACCAAAGTTTGGTGTCCAATGAAAAACATGTATCTCCATTTTTGAATTTCATGATGAATGGACAAACAGAAATGGCTCAAAAGTCGCTTGGAAAAAGTCTGGTTCCATCGACTTACACTGGAATTAAACTGGGTTTTGGCCTCTCCCGTAAAGCTATTATAGACTTTGGACACCGCCGATAGTTGTAGCGGTCAGATGTCTTAATACTTTTTGCCTTATAGTGTCTATATAAAACATATTTATATATGCCTATAGGAATAAAGGCCATTAATTCATGTTAAAGTTACAGTGTAAGGATAAAGAATGCTTAGGCCTGGACTGTTGTTAAATGAAACAACACAGAACTGTCTCATTATAGTAACAAAACAAGCTGACAATCATTTTTACTTTTAATGCATGTATGATAACGTAAAGTGATATTTTGGTGGATTCATCATTAAATCCTAATCAAAAACTGATAAGCTGCAAAATGAATTGGTTTTTGTGGCATCATGAAAACCAACACATTTACGTGTGTCTGCTTATTCAGTCTAAAGAAGCCCCTACGTTAGTACTGAGTGTTCTAGCCATGATTAATTTGGCAATGAGGCACAAAAAAGGGCAGCAAATGAAAACCAAATACAGGCCATTTTTTACAGTATACACAACACGAACTGTTTAATACTAAGGGATAAAAACAGGCTGCAAGACCGTTATGTAAAAATAATTACAAGAAAATTGCTTCATCTCTTACATAAACTGAAGGACGAATAAAAGCTAGTGACCTTGTCAATACTGCATTTGTTCCTAATTACTGTCTGATCAATCGTTGGTTTTGACATCCCTATTCTTTAGCAGCACTATTCCAAGAGAAACAAACACAAAGCATTTAATTTGGTGCAGTTTGAAGATATTATGGCACATTTTACATTAATTAACTGTAAACCCAACTCATAAAAGATTAGTCATACTACAACAAATACCCAACTGGTTAAAGGTAAGCTTTGCAGTCTAACTGTCTTTACAATTGCATGCATTAAATATTTACAAATCCCCTTGAACAATCCCGACCTGTGGCAATCTCTGAAGATTAAATATTGATTTTCTTTTTGCCTGAGTTCCTGACCCCAGTGTTCAAATGGCCATTACCACTTAAAAAAATCTATTTGCAAAGATAAACATGAGAGACATTGTTAACTTAGAAAATCCCATTAAAAGGATAACACCAAGGGTATAGCCCCATACAGAGAGCCATCTATCTCAGCACTGCAGCATGAGACAGGTTCCAGTGAGAGAGTGCAAGCAGAGGAAGGTTCAGCTGTTTTATAAAAATATTTGATCATGCCCCTGTAGCCTTGCCACGGAAGAGCATGTAGTTAGGATATGGCACAAGCCTCTCTTTGTTGCCGGATGTGGGGAAAAAAACACCCAATAGATGCTAAAATAAGAACAGGAAGGAAACAGGGGGTGGGGTGGCAGCAACGAGCTGAGGGGGAGAACTGGAGTGGGAGTGAGAAAGGAATGTTCCCTTTTCACTCGTTCACACTAATACACACACACACACACACACACACACACACACACACACACACACACAGTCCCTTACAACTGTTATGAAAGGAATGCAACATCACAGTTATTCACTGTGTGAACGGGAGGTTACATGAACATTACCACATGAGCTTAAAGGGCCAATATCGTGAAAGACTGAATTGTCTTCAAACAACAGGCCTTAAAGGGCTAATATAGCCGAAATGAGCTGTGTTCATCTCACTGTAATTGGAGCTCATGTATTAAGTGCATGGACAATTCTATCCACACCTGGGTTAGGGTTAGTGAGATAGTGTTTGGCCTGAGTCATGTGGCCACAGGGATGCAACATGTGCTCTGATCATGGCGTAGTTTTTGTCACCATGTGCCAAACCATGTGCATCACTGCAGTGCACCCCCTGCCAAAGTACTGGTTACAATGGTAGGTGGGAATAAGGCTTATTATTACTTGTTTATGATTTTTTTTATTTTAAATGGCTCATAACATGAGAAGTTTTACCGCCCCTCACCCCAAATCACATCACCTATATGATACTACAACAACTACAGCCTATTTTTAACTTGTAAACTAAGATCCAATCAGCCTACAGCAGCATAACCCACTCATTCACCATACATACGTTATAGGGAGTGTTTCAGGACAGACTAAGGGGTTGCACCAATTCAATGCAATCAACACTGATGTGATGAAAGATTAATCAACAATTAATCACTAATGACATCTTTAATAAAACCACAGGAGATGGCAGCAAGTGATTTTAGAAATTAGAATGTGATGTGCTCTCACTAACTGTCTTGAATCACACTGCAAGTCTTTAGGGAGCCGGAATCTTGCTAATTTGTATTTGACCTGGGCGCATCCTGGGCGGCCTTGCTAGGATGCATGCCTGTGGCGGAAGCCTGAAAAGCGCTATGACTTTATTAAAAGCAACCAACTTTAACCTTTACAGGATTACATGGCATCGCAACAAATATTAAGCTTAGTCTTTGGAAAAGCAGCAATAATGACATTCATATCTGAACTCTGAAACGCCAAATTCAACGCCTCAGAAGAGCATGACGCATCCTTTCCAACAAGCCCTATATCAACCTGCCTTCAGGAAACTAGAGATATGGACCGACACAGTCCTCATCCCCAGGCAGTTAGGTCAACAAGTTTAGTAGTCGACTAGTCTATACAAACTCTAGCCCAGACAGCTTTTTGAAAGATGCACAATACAAGACGACCAATCAGAATGGAGATAAGTTGCCTATATATCAGTTTTAAAGGCTCAATAATGTGGTTAGAGAACGAATTTTGGCCATGATTACAATGTTTCTGGTACATAGCAACAGCACACAAACAATACAAGCCGTCTTCGGGAAAAGTCAGGAAAAATCTTCCTTTTACAAAATTTCTGCTGTAATCTCCTGAGTGCTACAAACGTCTGTGTGACCTGAAGGCAAATTCTTTGACCATTAAAGCCTGATTCAGATTCTCATGATTCATTCAGCCGGTGTTCAGCTTGCTGAGGAGAATATTCACACCAGTTCAGTTAACCGCAGTAGTGCAGTCTCAGAGAGCTGCTGCAGACTCCTGGCTCCAGCCCCCCATCTGTTACAGGTCTGACAGCTACTAGACAGAACAAGTTCTTCTTTTTGATGAGTCAACAAGTCAAACTGACGCTGGGGCTTGGGCTGAGGGTGCAGGAAGAACACGCTCGTTTATCACAGAACGCACTGCCTGCTGCTGTTCTCTCTAAGGCAAGCTTCTGGGCTGAGACTGATACACGGTGTACCTCAACAAACCTTGTGAGAAGTGCTGGGTGATTCAGATGACACGTACAGATGAGACGCAGAGCAAAATAGACTAAAAACAGAGAGTTGTTAAATTCTAGTGCATAAATTTGGAATTTTGATTCCAAGCCATTTTCTGAGTCCCTGTTGACCCGTGGCCTCATTTTCCCTCGCTAGTTCAACAGAGATATTTCAAATCTAAATACAGCCAAATATGCTTTATTATTTTATTGGTAAACAATTTACATTAAGTACAGACTAACTAACGTTGAGCAAAACAATAGTTAACAAGATGTCATACATTAACAATAACAAGTAACTATTGTATTACCTCATGTTAACTTATGTATTACTTCATGTCATCTAATGTATTGCTTCATGTTAGGTAACACTTAACGTAAAGTTGTTGTCTATAAAACGTTCTGACAGTATTACATTATCCTGAAAGCTTGTAGATATCTTACAGTTATCTACACAAATAGGCTAAAGTCGAGCAGAAAGGTCTTACAATTATGTATTTAACACTATGCAAGAAAAACCAGGTTGACAACTAAACATCCATGCATGTTCATTGCATTTTAAAACCATGGCCATTATTTAATAGTATCGCAAGCACACAGGAAGCCCTGACACATAGTAGAATGAATCTAGAGAGTACTTGAAAGTGCAGAGCATTGATCTATGGGGGGGCGGGGGGATGGTGGGGGGTCACTGCCTAATAACGACTTTACCCCGAACACAAATACCCCACCAAAAACCCACTCCCAACATAACACAGTACATAAAACATTTACACAACCCTTTGTTGGAGGACGTGCGCCTACCACGAACCTGCATAGCCACATCTCCAGAGCCTTTCAGAGCCAGTGCCAGCCTGTAGCAGGTTGCAACAATATATGAGTTAGCCACCCAATTGCTGCAGTCTTCTGGAAAGGCTTTAAACTAGATTTTGGAACATGGCTGCAGGGATTCACTTCAATTCAACCTCAAGAGCTTTGATGATGTCAGTTACTAATGTTGGGTGATAAGGCCTGCTTTACAGTGTTCCCGTTCATCCCAATGGTATTAGATAAAGCTGAGATCAGGGCTCTGTGCAAGGCAGTCAAGTTCTTTTACAGAAGCAGCAAAGCACCTATACCTCACTTTGTGCATGGAGGCATGAGAACAGAGTTCTCTCAATTGTCTAGAGAGAGAGTAGTCTCTGTAAACTGTAGCTTTGTCCAATTGATTGTTAGACAAAAGACTTCGAGACCGACATGTGCAGAACTAAAAACCAGGAATGGTTTATTAAAAAAAAAAAAACAGGCACTCACAGCAAGCACCAGTACACAGCGAAAACAATGGAAGAAGCTAAATCAGAGTCAGGGACAGGCGGAGGTCAGAACCAGGTAGTACAAGCAGCGAGGGCAAACAAGTTTAAAGGGGAAAACCGAAGGGGAAAACCAAAGTGAGAAAGCAGAGACATAAACCGCAGAGTCAGAACACGAGCAAAAGGGATAAGGCAAAAGAGTAGTTGAGGAACGAAGGGAGTCGGAAACCAGAGTGAGCTCATACGAGAAAAGACCGCTCAGGATTGCTAAACTATGTTTGGCAAAGCTTCGCAGGGAACCCATGTGAAACACAGCCTTAAATACAGGCAGTAATTAGATTCAGCTGGAGTTAAAACTCGGGCGATCTAGAGCGAATCACGGAGTCCGAACGGGGGCGCATAGACATTGATGAAGCAACCCAAATATTCCTCCTCAGCCAAACTTCACATCAAACTCTTCTGCATCCACCGAATCATCCACCTATTACTGCCAGATGATAAAGTATGATTGACTACCTAAGAGAATACATTTCCTCTGATCCAAGTTTTTGTGCTGATGTTGCCTCCAAAGTTCATGAGTATCAAACGTTTTTTTTTTTTTATCTATTTTTAATAAATAACAGTGTCCTCATTTATACATTGTCACTTCATGCATCCTTAGTTAAGATCAGTCATGACTATATCTGGATAAGGCTAAGCCATATTAAGTGTAAATGTAAATGCGCCCGATATGCATGCAAAACAGATACAAAACCTACTGGTTGAACCATTTGAAATCCCTCCACATACAACCAAAACTCCTAATGCAGTACGTCATTGGGCATGTGATTCATGTCTGTGAGGAAGATACGCATCTGGTTGGGCACCAGACAAAATGAAATACCTAATAGCAATATAGACAGACACCACTTTGCCAAACACACTGTAGATGATAAAGGCTGAATGGAAAACGATCAGTAATCGGTTGTGACGTAATGAGCAGGTTTTAAATGTAAATGCATGTGGCTAAAATATTATTGGGAAACAATCATTGGGTCTGACGATGTGCCCAGGTGCAAAAGGGTCCTAGCCATTGAGTCATTGGCGTCAGAAAATCCTCAACTAATATATTTGCTGATTGACAACTTTTAAAGTAAAAGAAAAAACTGTGCTTATTTGATTTCTGGCTGAACCACTGCTTTAAGACTATGACTAAATAGGTATAAGAGGGTAAATCTGTAGGGGTTCCCTTTTATTTGCTCCAACAAACTATTCAACAGTAGGGAATATAGATCTGAATCCAAAAGAAGGCTCCCATAGTTCACCTGTGGTAAGGATACAGGATGACGGAACTGGAGAGAGAGAGGAGACAGAGACAGAAAGAGAGAGAGGGAAGGGGAACAGCAGAGGGTCTGTGCGTTGTGGCTAAGAGAGGGAGGCTCTGGGAAGCAGGCGCCAAAGCTTAGGCCTGCCAGGAGTCCACAATGTCACCTCACAACATACACACAGAGCATTCCAGCTGCTAGTCCTCGCTCATTTAGCCTCTCCTTCCGCTGTGTGCCTCCCTTGTTTTTCCCATAAACCCCTTCACTAGGTCTGTGCCTATTTACTGTAACCCACTAACCCTTAAACGTTGCAGCTGCAGGCTTTGAGCATCAGCAGTGTACAGTGTTCGAACCAAATACTGTCTCCAAGTTCAAGTGCCTCGTTAGCTAGCTTTACAGACCAGCACTAGCATAGCCAGTAAAGTGATGTTGAGTAAACAAGTGGTACGCCTTCCTCATTAGCAATTAGTGGAAATGCTAACTAGGGAGAAACATGGCACTTAAGTTGGCCCAAATTTGTTTCCTGTGGGTGTGTTTGAGGGCACTTGCATTGTAACCTATGGGGGTGTACAATGTCCAGGAAAGCTAGCTAGTTTTTTTAAAGCACATATAATTGCCTGATGAATTTGTATGGAAAGCTAACTGTTCGCATTTGTGGTTAGCTTTATTGGCCGGTTAGCATGTTAGCTAAGGCAATTCACTTAGGAAGGCAAAAGATTAAAAATAGGTCCACAGATGTTGGACAATACATAAAATACATATACATGTTAATAAATGCTATGCAAATCCTAGTGGCCTTTCCAGTTCAATTGGGAAGCCATTAAAATGATAGCTTGCCAATATTAGTTAACTTGTACAGTATTGCTATGTTGTGTCTACAGAGAGTCGCATTGCTGGACGGAGATGCCCAAGGTGCTTAACATGCTAAAGTACATGCCCACCAGGGACATTCTGACTAACCAACTGATTCATGCTTGTTACAAAAGAAAAGACAAAGATGAAATCAGAGCTCATTACGGTTAGCACAGTTCGGTAGCACACAGAAAAGGCTACATTCCATACGCAAACGAAAAATAAAACTTAAGACATTCGTTATATCTGCACCCTGGGAACATTTCTTCCACCATATCGGAATCAAAAGTTGGAATGCATAAAAGCACTAGAGAACATAAGACAACCAAAAAGCAGTAAGCAGAATCAGAACAGTAATTCATACGATATCCAACCTTCTGAAGTGTTCAGTAACTCATATGAAACTAATATGTAAGTTATGGAGTTATATGAATTCTGGATTTGGTGCTAAAGCATTCCCCTGTCTACAAATTATTATGTGACAAACTATGAACAGAACTTAGAATGGATCAGTTAATCATGTTTGGCAACTGCCAGTTGCTTACTGCTAAAATGAATTCCTTCAAATTCCACTTGCAACATCTCTCTCTCTCAGTCGCTCTCTCTCTCTCTCTCTCTCTCTCTCTCTCTCTCTTTCCCACCACCTCCTGACTTCCTCAGTTCCCCGAACAAGACCACTTGTGTTCACAGACTTATGCACAGAAAAAAAAAAACTGTGCGCCTCACTTTGAACTAGTAAGACATTCATACTGGCTCTTTGACAAGAAGCAGTCAGATGATGAACACGGATGAATGTGGTTTAAAATCCAGGAAGTTTTAAACATTAACAGTGACTTGCTATATGGACCAAATAGTTTATGTATATGTAAATAACGTCTATCCTGACTGGTTGTCCTGTATTGTGCGTCTTTCAATGAGCCATCTGTGCTGAAACGAGCCCATATAATATTAGTATCAGATCACCAAAAAAAAGATTGCTTGTTAATTAAATTACACAGTACAGCAGATACTAAGACTGGGTACAGTCTAAAGATTTCTTAGCTCCCAGGTATATATTGATTTCACAAAAAATAAATAAATAAAACACAACACTTTGCAGTACACCTGACACATATGACAAATTATCAGTCCCTTGTGCGTTCTATTGTTTGCTGTATTGTATCACTGGACCATTGAACTAGGTACATCCCCAACATCATATGATTTAAAGCCCACAGCTCCTCTAGGGCTTTAGGGGCAGGTAAAGAAGTTTGTTTAGAGAGTATCTGAAATAGTTGTGTGGCATCAAAACGTTGTGTTTATACTTGAGCTAAACACAGGTTTGAGTCTAATGGAAGCGTTTAATGTGATGGATTTAATGGTTTGTTATTTTCAAAGGGGCTGACTGTAGCGCTAAGTGGCTCTTGTCCAAGCTAGCTATAATTTGCTTTCCACCTGGAGCGTTTCCTTTTTCTTTTTTCTAAGGGCATAGTTCACAGTGCCCTTGTGCTGTACCCAGACTTAAATATAAGCATGTGTACAAAGTATGCAATTTGTATTAAAAGGATTGCTAGAATTCCACACTGGCAATGCTTGAATCAATTTAAAAAGATGCTATACATATAGAGTTAGCGCCAGCGCTATATCATAATGTCCCAAAAAAAGTGGGGCACAAATCCCTGCATGTCTTTTAAAGCAGTAGACCAGGTGTGAATGAGTCATGAACAACTCAAGTTAAATGCCAACCACCACACAGGAAAATCTGATTCGCTGAGTTCATTCAAATTATTTATGGGAGCTATTGACTGTACTTAGTTTGGCTATAGAATTTACTGTATTAACCCACAGTAGTTCAGTGGTAAACCATAACTATTAATGAATTTGAATGTTAAGCCTAGTTTATAGCCTAGTAGTTTATGCTAGCATCTCTATGGGATTTTAGAAGTATCTTAGCACAAAGCTAACTTTTGTGCATTCTAGATTAAATATGAATTTTTGTGAAGACATTCCATGTTTTATTTGAGGCTTGTAACAGACATATTACCATATAATCTACCCTGCATTCCCAACTGCTTAGATCTGATGCCACTATTTTCTATTTCTAATATCTAAATTTAACTCCTCAGAAGAGAAGAAGTGGTATGAAAATTAATTAGCACGATTAGAGTGACGAAAATGATCATGGTTATCAGAATAATCTTCCTAGTAGGCGAGGTGAGACTTTTCAAAAGTGCTTATACACAAAATATCTTGGTATAAATATGCAACATATGAAGAACATTTAGACTATCAAACATTCAACAAACATTTAAGGGGGAACAGAAACAATCAAACAAGAAGTTGGTGAATGGGAAGTCAAATTCAGGCTTGTGTTTTAACATGCAAGATGTTTGAACATGTCAATAAGGTAGCACAATTCACGAGGGCACTTTTGTGATTTTCTTTCTTTATATTCTGCAGACCGGGTGATTATCTTCAGTCGGGTTTTACTCTGCACTTCTATACAAACCGAACATGACCACACTTCAGAGTCACTTCTCTTAGATGGCTGAAAAATCTCCAGAGCACCATCACTGGCTTCTGTCATGTTTCCTTTGATGTAAAACAAATCCCTGTTGCATACTTCACCTGCATCTGGGAGACTGTTCTTAACGTTGGCTGGTGCTGAGTTTTATGAAGTGCTGTTATCGAACATGGTTTTAGTGCTTATCATTAGTCAGGCTACCACATGCGTTTACTTTCTTTGTCCTAATTCTTAGCAGCTTAACAATTTAGGACTTCCAGATACACACAGTGATGTTTTTTCTTTTTCTTCTTTAAAACACTGGTCTGAACCATTGGATGCCCCGTGTTTTATATATATATATATAACAAGCAGATAACAAGAAATATATCAAGATGACTCAAATTAACCAGTGCAGTCGTTTTCCTCCCTCTGTCGGAATGTGATAAAGAGCTATACATACTGAAAGACAAATCAGTAAATAGGTATTAGAATATATACTCCGAAAACTGCTTCCCAAAACAAGCAACTCTGCGTCTTTTCATCTCTCATTACAGTGCAGTGAGACACACAGAACTGACTGCTTTGATAGGATATCCAGTTAGAGAAACATGTCTGTCATAACAAAGTTGACCTCACAGTGACCCCGTTCCTCTGCAAGAAGGCATCAGCTTCCCTCTCTGTCATGAAATAAATAAATATCAACCGAAATGCAAAAATCAGCTCTTTGTTCAAAAGCAAAGGAAGCCCAGTGCTTTCACCAGTCTTGTCCTAATTCTTAGACTGATTTGCTGAACATGCCGGTAGATTTGTGCACCTCGGTGAGCACATAAACCCTTCGCTCAGTAATGCATGAATTTACTAAAAATGCAAAAATATTATTAGAAAGGCACCCCACTGAACAGAAGAGTGGAGAAACTAGCCCACATTCAGGCAAGTTCACTGAACACTAGTCCAAACCCCATGTGTATAAAAAGACTGCGTACAACATATGAATATGTATAAAGACAATTTAAATTAGGCAAGGCAGTTGGTTTTCTGAGCAATGATTATACAGTCATCATGTTATTCCTTTACCTTGGCTACAATGACTCCCACTGGCAATCTCTCTTTCATTTGATCCTATACAACCTGATGAAGAGAGTGAATTGTTAGATTCTTCTTTTCATACTAGTTTTATTTTTAGACATATAATATTTTAAGAACATTTTTCATTATGTGGAAAGCTCAGGGTATCCCCTTAACCTTCAAGCAAATCAATCAGATCCAACAAAGCCTAGAGATAAGTACAACTGGACTGGTGGAGTGGTTGTGATTTTTTTAACCCATTTTAACAGACTAATTCAATTTAGCTGATTCATCTCACCAATGCCATCTATTTGTATAATATATCTTATTAATGCCACCAAGAATCACACTTTGCATAAGGCCCTGTTAATAGTGGCCTGTAGAGAAGTTTAATAGGCTTGAAACATTCACATGAATGGTCATCAAACCTTGGATATAGAAACCTTGATTCCTGTGAATTATTAAACAGTCGCCTTTAATTTTAAAGCCCTAGAGAAAGCTGTAGCTCAGCATATATGCTGACCATTAGTGTATGCAATACATATTATATAAAAAAAAGATTTAGACCTTTTCACAGGGCAGAGACAACATGAGTTGAGGTGTAAAATGATCTCACAGCACCAACCAACCACAACAATATGATAAAGAGGCTACAAAATATTGCTGGTGTCAGGGTACTAGCACAATCTTGGTTGAGATCCAATTTGTAAATGTTTACAAGGAACTCTCTGAGCTTATAAAAGTAGGTTGTCGAGGTCCCACAAGGTTTTGCTGTAGGACCAATTCCATTGTGTTTGTTTCCATATGTTGCAGTGCACTTACATATGCAGCAGTGTGCAGTTATTTTTAAACAAAGCATTAGCTTCTATTGTTATACAGAGCTACAGCTTTCACTGCACATATCAGCCAAATAATAGACACTAGTCAATAAGATGACGTGTAATGTTCTCCTAATTAAATCAGGCAAAAAATGTGTACTATGTGGTCTAAAGGCCTTGTGCAGATGCATCCTGACTCGGGTATTTGGTTAATTTTTTTCCAGATGAAAGTGCAAGCCCTGGGGGTTCCTGAAGAGACGCAGTAAACTAAGAGGCTTTTGTCCCTCTACTCAAATGTGGTCTCTCATTTGATGATGGTGTTCCATTTCTGGCACTGGTACACAATCCTAAAATGGTCTGCATTGGTCATCCAGCTCTCTGGACTGAAGTCCTTATTCTGTCTAGCCAGTCTATACCCTGAGATCTACTTTTTGTCCTTCTGCATCTACACTGTACTCATACTGACCCTACATCAAACTAAGCAGGCACTTTAGCCATTGGCCCTAGAGTGTACATCATCTCTACATTCCTATTCATTCACATACACTGCCCAATATCCAATGTTGGGTATCAGTTAAGCCACTATATTGATCTATTATTTATCACTGATGCAGCTGTGTGTAAAATGTAGACACCCCTTTATATATATACACCTTTTATATAATATACCTTTTACCAACATTAAAAGAATAATGAGAAAAAGAAGTAAACTACTTTAACCCTCCTTATCTTCAAATTTAGATGCATCTTTTTTACTTGGGGCCAATTTAAACCTCAGGTAAACATCAAACTTCTCATGTGAATTATGTTTTTCTCTTCCCAATGTCTTGTAAACTGTCAGTTGTTTATTGCACTAATACAGGTTGTAGTTATTGCAGTACTACAGATACTATGTTAGGTTAAGGCCCTAAAACAGAGTAAAGCTTTTGAAGTTTGTAAAATTATTTACAGTGACCACAATTCCAATCAAAACAAGCACAACAAATGTGAATCTAGAAAATGTTGACACTTTTTTCATGTACAGCTTAAAACAGCCTGGTAATACTACACAGAAATTATATCATCATCCGTTCTTTTTGTAAATATGCAGTAATCAATGTGTGTCCCCATTAAATGAGGAAAAGTAACTGAATATGCAAAAAAAAGATATCAAAGTAGATGTTTCCGCAGGACTAATCCTACTTCAGCTAGAACTCTCCTGCCAAAAATCTGCAACATTCGTCTCGCTCCTGCCCGCAGCACTGTACGAGGGTAAACGACATGCCATATTTGGCATACTATATTGACAAATAAATTATTTTGTCCTAAAATAATCACAACTGAAACTGACTGCCATGTCAGACCTGTCTTTAGTGGTAGTGTATAGGCCTTTCTTTAGAGCACTGACAGCTAATGTCAATTGATCCTTTACAGGCTCTGTCATTCCTGTAGCACAATAATGCAATTTACAAGTTCCTTAGATTAGCTGCTTGGCAATTAGCTCATTGGCATTAGCTCATTTCACTCTCTTATTGATTTTGTAGCATGTAAATTATGCATGCTAATTATTTTCTAACAGATTTATTTTATATAGATTATTTACTTATATGCATGCTGTGCCGCACATACTTGACTAGCTATCCCATGACATGTTGTCCTGTAGAGTATGACATTGTGGTGGAGACCTCTACATTAAACCTTTATTCAGACAAACACTGAATCAATATAGAAAACAACTGTAGCTGCAGCACTGCAGAAAAGCTTTCAGTTGTAACGTCTCGTAACTTAATTAACTCATTAGGTCTATATTGACTCATTAAGACTGGCTAAGAATTCCAGAGTGTAGTAAATTCTCTGACTCTTTGAACTCTGTGCTAACACTTAAAAATCCTGAGCTACTTTAACAGCTGACTTAGAATGAATGAAGCTAACTGATGCCTACCAAGCAGGAGAACGCTATAAAAAGATTTCAAAGCCCTTCCAGATTGCAGTTTCTACTTTCTGAAATGCCAATAACAAATGGCAGTTAAAAGAACTGTGGATATTAAGGCAGGATCTGTAAGAACAAAAACTCTAAGATAGACCTGCTTGTACGCCAGACAGAAAAGCGAAGCAAAATCTTTCTATGTACAGCAAACGAAAGTTTAGCTAACACAGGAGTAGGTGATGATGATGATGATGATGATGATGATGATGATGATGATGATGATGATATGTGTTGTCATCACAAAGGTAACTGTTTGAAAGTATGCAAAACTAGAGAAATTTTGGAAATGCATGTTTGGTGAAAAAAGGGACAGCATTTGATGAAAAAACCTTGCCAACTGTTGCATGGAGTTTTAATTTATTGTGCTCTGGTGTTCTGCCAATGGCACAAGAAACATTTCAAATAGAGTAACAGTTTCTACTAAAATATCTGCAAATTGTGGCAGCAAATGGGATACTGGTTGTCTAGAAAATGCATTCTAAGTATTTTGTTATTGGGCAGTGTATTGGCAAGAACCTAAAACAATATGTAGATTGCAATATTACAAGATGATATATTACATTTTTTACACTCATGATCAAAAGAACAGTTTATAACAGTTATACAAATACGGACATTTGGTGAACAACAATGCCCTCCATGAGTCATCCTGTTAGTGGCATCACCATTGGCAGATGGCTGCATGACACAGGACTAAATGCATGCAAATTGCTACAACAACTGCCCCTAACACCACATCAACATTGCCAAAGACTGCAGTGATGTTGTGCCAGACTGCCATGAAATGACTTAGAATGATAATGGGTCATCTTCACGAGGTCTTCATCTTGACAAGCCTCGATTTTGTCTTGGTGGATATGGCCAACAAATCCATGTGTGGTGGCACGGTGGTCAGCGACAAGATGAATAGTTTGTTTCACATGTCCATAAGGCCTGGCCTCACTTCCTTTCCAACCCTACTGGAATATCTGCAGGAAATGTGTGAGAATATTCAAGCTGCATGGGAACTTCAACAACTATACAATGCAGAGACGTCAGGCATGTTGCAATAGCAAATATGGCCGCCCAATGCCATACTAAGAGACACTACTTCTGTATATGTAGCTCAATAATATTTCCAATATCAGTATAGATTTATCATCATTTATTGTTCCTGGTAACCTTAATCTTCTGTCTGAACAGCACTGCAATCTGACACTTCCTACTGGGTGCAACTATTCTTTTGATGATGAGTGTATATATAATTTTAGGAAAGCATAGGTTTCCTATTGCTAGCAGGTCACCTCCATGCTACTTGAATATGTTGTAGTGTAAGACAATGATTATAGACTACACTATAGCTGTCAGAAACTATTAATTAAAACTCAATGTGACATATCAATATAAATTTATATACTATATAAGTTTTTGAGAATCTATACAGAATCACTATACATGATATTGCAATACACAAACACATTGATCTTATACCTACAAAGCTCAATGTCCTACACATTTGGTTTGAAAGCGCAGATAATTATTTTAACTGTAAGTATAATAATCAAACAAAGGACATCAACCTTGGACAGCAGTACAGCCAACTGAGGTCAAAAGACACAAACACACTACTGAGAAACTTAATAGCGGGGCCAAAGAACAGCAGCCCTTGTCTGATGACTGTACAATACAAACAAGGGAAAGCACAGCCCAGAGGCAACATGCTGAAAAGCTGTAATAGAGAACGGAGAGCATGTGGTCATTTTCTACAGTGCTAAACAGGAAACCTGTAACTTGATGACACACGCTCCAATTGCTTTGTTTACATTATAATCATTTATACACAGAGAGGTCCAGACCTATCATATACTTCCTCACTAGCATATCACACTTTACTGTGATCCTGAGGTGTCTACAACTAGTTAGCAGAAGCTACCGAAGTTAATTAACAGAAGTTAACACAAGAACAAAACTCATCTAAAAACAACTTTCAGATAAATTCCTGAAAGTACACCCAACAGTAGGAAGGAGGGCAAACAAACAAATAAATACTTTATTGGATAAAGATCACCTAGGCAACTTTTAAACAGACATGATCTGAAAACACTACACAGCAGGGTCATTTAAAATATGCTGTATCACTAGAAAAACTGACAACTAATCACTGTTGATTCTGATCACTGTGATTACATTTTTGGTGCATTGCAAAGCACAGTCTTGCAATTACGTGTTGTGTGATTCGATACTAATTCTCAAAAACACAGTATCGATTTTTAATTAATAGTTTGCCTGCAGTCATTCCTACTCCAAAGTGTTTGATCTGATCAGGAATTTTGTGCTTGTATACGGGTTTATATTTGTTATCCAGTTAATTTTTTTTCCACTTTTCTCTGTTTCTACATATGTCAAAACCACAGTCATACTGACCCACACTCCTCTGCGTCTAATCCGCAGCCATAGTGACCCTCACTCCTCTATGTGTCTAATCCGTAGTCATACTGAACCCCACTCCTCTAGGTGTCTAATCCACAGCCATACTGACCCACACTACTGCATGTGTCTAAACCGCAGCCATACTGACCTGCACCCCTCTATGTGTCTAATCCATAGCCATAATGACCCACACTCCTCTTTGTATAATCCGCAGCCATACCGACCCACACTCCTGTGTCTAATCCACAGCCATACTAAGCCGCACTCCTCCATGTGTCTAATTCGCAGCCATACTGACTCACACTCCTCTGTGTCTAATCCGTAGCCATGCCAACTCACACTCCTCTACGTGTCTAATCCGCAGCCATACTGACCCACACTCCCCTATGTGTCTAATCTGCAGCCATTCTGACTCGCACCTCTCTGTGTGTCTAATCCGCAGTCATACTGACCCTCACTCCTCTATGCGTCTAATCCGTAGTCATACTGACACCCAATCCTCTACATGTCTAATCCGCAGCCATACTAACCCACATTCCCCTGTGTCTAATCCACAATCATAATCATCTGCTTCCTCTACGTGTCTAATCCACAGTCTACTGACCCTCACTAATCTTTGTGTTTAATCTGTAGTCATAAGCATTCACACTCCTCTATTTACCTTATCCACTGGCATACTGACTCTCACTCCACTAAAAATTCTATCTATTGGCATACTGACCTTCAATCCTCTATTTGTCTTATCCACTGCCATACGGACCCTCAACCCTCCATGTGTCAAATCCCCAGCCATACTGACTCTCACTCCTCTGTGTCTAATCCACAGACATACTGATTTATACTAATCTGTGTCTAGTCCATAGTCATAACCATCCACACTCCTCTATTTATCTTATCCACTGGCATACTGACTCTCACTCCTCTAATTATCTTATCCACTGGCATACTGACTCTCACTCCTCTAATTATCTTATCCACTGGCATACTGACTCTCACTCCTCTAATTATCTTATCCACTGCCATACTGACTCTCACTCCTCTAATTATCTTATCCACTGCCATACTGACTCTCACTCCTCTAATTATCTTATCCACTGGCATACTGACTCTCACTCCTCTAATTATCTTATCCACTGGCATACTGACTCTCACTCCTCTAATTATCTTATCCACTGCCATACTGACTCTCACTCCTGTCTTGCTAATATACAATCATACTGACCCTCACTCCTCTATGTG
The DNA here is from genome assembly GCA_024036415.1 of Prochilodus magdalenae. NCBI lineage: Eukaryota > Metazoa > Chordata > Actinopteri > Characiformes > Prochilodontidae > Prochilodus > Prochilodus magdalenae. The sequence goes on from JAMWET010001003.1 coordinate 262,311, forward strand.
TCTAATCTACAGCTATACTAACCTGCACTTTTCTATGTGTTTAATATATAGCCACACTTAGCTGTACTTTGCCACAGCCATAACCATCCACACACACAGGCAGTCCCTTAACAACCGTTTCATAACCACCATGCACACCAAGGCAACCTTCTACCAACACCTTAACAATCAGTCCTCAGACCATATCAACTTCCTTGTTACTGGTTAGCAATTGCCTCACAATAGGCTTAAGCTTTGCAATGGCTCTTAAACTATTGTAGTTTAATAATGAGTTCAGTAAATACAGTCAGGATGAATGATTTGGGAAATATATGTATTGCAGTTTTTCTGACTGACACTGTGACTGTGATTTAGAGTGCAATTATTTTCTGCACACTGAATTTCAGGCTCGTTATTTTGACGAATAAGAACCGCTAGGCTTTCTGGTGTGAGACTACCCACTGCTCAAACTGCCAGTTAGTTGTGGTGGTGATGTCACAGCATATAGGTCTGTTTCATACAGGAAAAAACTGCCATTGCAATTTTTCCTCTGATATATATTGCAATATTAAAAAAATAATCAGGAATTTTCACCATATGACTTAAACATCATTATTTAAAAACATCAGTCATTGTAAAAGGATTGGGGTAAAATTAATAAATGACAATGAAAAGGTGAGAAATTACTTCATAACACTCTTGTAAGTGAGAACCATCTTTTCATGAACTCGCTCTATAAAACTCAATAGCTATGACAACGTTTCCCTGGGTATCCAAGAGGTTTAAAATCAGAGTCAAGGTGTGTGCAGGTGTTTCGTTTTGTATCAAGCAGCAAAAAAATTGTGGCATGACATGATTCATTTCTTCCTTAACATTTCATTTCCTGCGATGAAAGTTTAATGATGTAGATACTGAAATGATATATTGTGCACCACTACCAGCATATATAGCAGTTATTTGGTTGTTTCTGATTTTTTTTGGGTTCATGTTCCTTAGCAAAGACAAGTTTGTTGCTAAAACAGCTAAAACTATAATTATATAATTAACTGTGAAAATGTCCATGTTCTAACCAGCTTTGTTAATATAAAAAGCACTAATCCTTTAGCCCTGCATGACAGCTCAATAATATGAAGAAGACATGTTTCAACTGTTCAAATGTCTAAATGAAGCAAACTACCTTACCAACTCAAAGAGCCCTAATCCATTCCATTACTGACACAATTCCTAGAAATTCCCACTATTAAGCCTTACACACCACTCCCACCTCACATATATTGACATAATTTGTCAGACATCTGCCTGACAAAAGGTTTTGCTTATTGAAAATGTTTGAGTGTGTAGTTAATAACATCGCATTTCCAACACTGAGGAGAGGAAAATCACCACAACACAAATGACTTTGACCCCAGAGGAGCAAAAGAGGGGAGCGAGGGAGGGGGACAAGAGGGAAAGGGAGAAAAAGAGAGTGCTTGTGCTTCTTTTCATGGCTCTATAAAGCTGAGAGTGCAGAGCCTGGGAACGCTGAGTCGTTTGGCTGGGCTGTGCGAAATATCCTGAGTTGTAGTGTAAACAGCGCTGAACTCTGATCTAGTCAGAAAGCCCCTGATCCGACCCGGCATTCCCACCCAGGGGTCTGCCACTGACATCAGGAGCCCACTTTCTCATTTCCTAGCAAATGATTGTGACCTCTCTCAAGAGGGGAGTGTGTTTGAAGTCAAATTATCCCATCCCCTAATTAGTCTATTGTCACTCAAAATTTCCAGAAGGACTGAACGAAGACCCCTGCTTCTAACAGGGAATGGGCTTTGTAGTTCTACGGCCAGAAGGGCTTTCAGTTATACAATTACAGACTTTAGTCCATCTGAGGTGTTTAAAAACTCCAGCAGCTTCGCTTTGGTTTGATCCACTCATACCAGCACAACAGTTAGAAACAAGTGGGTGTGCCTAATGAAGTGGCTGGTGGGTGTTTGATATGTGATTAATGCTGTCACAAAATAATTGGTTAACGTTACTGTGTTGCAGTTCATATGATATGTATTCACCTGAGAAATTACTAAAGCAGAGGTTAGCTGCTGTTTTCCAAGCTTGAAATTTAAAGCTATTAAGAGTTCAAACCTGAAGCCAAGCTGCTTATCCATACTACACTGCTACGATAGAATCTGCTGCCAAGTATAACTTTTAAACAACAAGAAATTCCACTAATGGCTCATGATATTTATTTTCTGCTATTTTTATGGTGAATTTGATTCTCACTGGAGTCAATTAAGCAGGGCTGCCATGAGTTGACATGATCACTGAGGGCAACACTAAAAATGCAACAAAATTAATATTTCAAACAGATACGTTTTTATTTATCATTAATTTATTTATCATTATTATTATTATTTTATGACTGTGCCTTTTTAATTTCTAAAGCACTTCAGTTCAAAAACAAGTGCTTTTCCTCAATACCACTATGTTACTGCTGCGTGCATGACGTCAGTTGATTTTGGCTCCAGTGACTGGTCGGTTCCATTCAACAAAAATCATTGTGGCTGCAGCATGACTGTGTCCAACTCAGTAGCCAAAGAGTTTGTAAAAGTTTCCGAAGACCCAAAGTGTGAAAAGTATAGGAGTGCATTAAAAATAAAACTAAATACAAAAAGACGTGGTTAGTACACTGTGCAAAGCCTCAATATCGCACCACAGCAGCACTAGTACGATGCACAAGCACACACACACACACACACTATTCTGGATGACAGACCACCAGAAAACAACAAAACCACTTTAAGTGTTGTCTATTCATTAAATTAGTCCATTAGTAAAGAGAGCTTTTTAAAATCTGCTGTCCTTGTATCCGATGACACTCATTCCTAAAGCCGTGAAGTCTTCGGAATGCTACCTTAGACCTTCCACTGAGTAAATGTTTGTAAAGGTTTGTAAAAAGCTTTGACTGAAATCTGGGCTTGTTCTACATTGATCAACTGTGTCAGTGTGAGTTCATGCATGTTGGGCTTGCTGGGACATGTATCTTACGTAATTATTTCATTTTTGCCATTATGTTAAGCATATGTTTTAGTGTAGGGCATGACATAAATGCAAAAGGTCTATTGTTTTGGAGGAAAAATAATCATTAGGGGAAAATTAGTTGTTGTTTGAATCATCATTTACAAGCAAAACACAGTGCAGATGTTGACAAGATGAGTAATATAGTAAATTAATGTTGCCACTGGAGGATGGGTTCAACAGGCTATGATGCTCGCAAGAGAGCCATGGATAAAAAACCGAAGTAGAAAATGAATAAAGCAATAGCCAAATGATGGGATGATTAAAAGTAAGAGGGCAAAAAGACGCATGCAGCCGCTGTTGCTCTATGCTTACTCCGCATTTATTTGTATGTTCAGTTTATGTGAACTATGCAATTATTAGAATCAGACTTTGTCCGAGTATATAGCTATTACAAACAGCACTGCTCCTTTAAATAAAACAATCTTTTGTAAGTGTTTTCAGAGTATTCTGGAGTTTTTGGAATGCTATCCATGATTCACCTATTACATTACTTGTTCTTGAAAACCTGTAAATATAGAAATTATTAAATATTCCATTTTTAACAGCCGACATAAACTTATCATATAATTCCAGACCAAACTAAGTAGGGACTAATATCAAGGGTTTAAAAATGTACCATTTCCCAGATTTAAAGCAGTTTGTTTGTGTTTGCATGAAGATAAGGTTTTCCTGAACCGAGATTCAGAGATTCTATCAGGCATGCGTGAACAAATGCACACCTGAAGTTTCCCACAGGGGTCGGATTTCTGTTAAGTCCGACAAAGCGCCCTGCTTGTCGAAGGACACAGTCAGCCAACCCCTCTTTTCCCACTCTTCATCCCCTTTTTCGCCCTCATACCTCCAATCCATCTTATTTAGTCAGGCAGGGAAAACTTGATCGACCTCAGAGTACTCTCTGTGCTAAAGAAATCATATCAAGCATGAATGGATAGCTTTGCAGACCCCTTTCCTGGGCTGACATACTGAAGCATTCAGTGCAGTCTCATGCCCCTCTACATTCACAGCTTTACATGAATATTACAGTTCGGATCTCAGACAAGGGAGGCTATGTTCCTAAACCAAGCTAATTCAATAGCATGAAATGTTTGCCATTTCAAATTCCGAGGGCTTCAGCTTAGGTTGCAAAACAATGTCTGAGATAATGATCACACAATCCCTACGCCATCTGTATTAGTACAGTAATATCTTTCGGAAACCAGTTTATCAGCATGAGAGAACAGTTCAGTGACTCCAGCTTACTGTTGAGATCAGACCTCAGCACATTCTTTCAGCTGTCCAGAGCTCTAGCCGGCTGGCTACCACAGTCTAGCACACTCCTATCAGATTTTCCACCACTTTAACTCTTTAATTCTTAGGCAAAAAAGACTTTGTTTTGCCATTTAACCCCCTGCTGCTTCAAGCGTGTTGTCTCAGTGGATTGTCATATTTAGGAACATAATATATGAAAGCCAAAAATGTGTTTGACAAACCAAATTTGTAGTAGAATTTCACAGTTTGGGAAAAATGTCTCTGTAACTAAATGATTACGTGAAGTCTTTGTGATGTCTTTGTGATGTCATTGTCTCTAAAAGTTGACAGGGTTACACTGCTGGTGCCTAAAACATAGTTTTGACGTACTATTTTGGCTTAAAGTGTATCTTTTTTAAAATCCATTCATTGCAGAAAGGTACAGCTGTGAAAATAATAAATGCATCCTTTAAACATTTCCTTCCAATTACAGGTGCAGGGTATTTTAAGGTTAAACAGTCCTTAAAGATTTTTTTCCTAATTTACCACTATTTTACCATTAGCAACATTACATATACAGGTTATATAGGGTTTGGGGTTCAGACAGGTGTAGGTTTTGGCGTTCAGACAGGTGTAGGTTTTGGGGTTCAGACAGGTGTAGGTTTTTGGGTTCAGACAGTTGTAGGGCTTGGGGTTCAGACAGTTGTAGGGTTTGGGGTTCAGACAGGTGTAGGTTTCGGGGTTCAGACAGGTGTAGGTTTCGGGGTTCAGACAGGTGTAGGTTTTTGGGGTTCAGACAGGTGTAGGTTTTGGGGTTCAGACAGGTGTAGGTTTTGGGGTTCAGACAGGTGTAGGTTTTTGGGTTCAGACAGTTGTAGGGTTTGGGGTTCAGACAGGTGTAGGTTTTTGGGGTTCAGACAGGTGTAGGTTTCGGGGTTCAGACAGGTGTAGGTTTTGCGGTTTGGGGAAATAAAAATTGATGCAACATACTGCTGTATTTTGCATGGCAATATTATATCGATCAAGATGTGAACTACGAGGGGTCACATGTAGGTCAGGAACCTAATAACCTCTGAGATCCTTTGAATTCTGTCAGATCCTCTGGAAATAATAATCTGATGATGTTACAAGGTCTGGACGCATAAAATACAAATTTGGAGGAAGGTTCTTTATTCTTTGTCAGTCACAATTGTTGACCTGTTTATTTAACTGCTCCTTTATAGCCTGTTGACTATAACTATGAGTAAAAAAATCGTTTTTAAATCTGAAAACTCAATTCCCAATGCCTAAATTCCCCAAGAGTCTGGTGATAAGAGTGAACTGTTTCTCTTTTCTCAAGCCACTAACTGAAAGATGAAGGTGTAGAAGATCTCAATTAATGTGTGGAAGCTTTTCCAGAAGAAATATTGTTAAACCAAACATTTAGTTGCCATTGAAGCTAACATTAACACAACTGTGGAGTGCAAGTTAGCAGCCAGCTAATGTTGCTAAGGCCAGCCAGCACAGGACCCCTCCCCACCAATTTTACTCTAGAGACATAATTTGCAGTTAACAAGGTAATAAATCACAATAATTTACAATACATGTTATCACAGGACTACTGCAGAGTTTTTTTTAAATCGCAATAATCTTTTATTGTAACTTACTTGAAACTTATTGGAACTTGGTAATTCCCACGCATATTTAGGTTACAGCTGCTGCAATGGCATCATCATTGTAGACATAGCCACCCCTGGTTCTTATCACCACCATTGTAAAGAAATCGGAGTCTGGAAGTTTCTCTACAATTAACCATTTAACATTATAACACTCTGGAATTCCTGTTTAGGGAAGCAAACCTATGAACAGGAATATACATTACACATTGGTCTTATTGCTGAGCGTCCAACAACAGAGTCTACATGTGTGTGTGACAGAACACACTATGGCAAACAGAAAGATCCATATGCTGATACATTTTACTGGGTTGCCTGGGTTGACGTTCCATTTGATATGGTAAAATAACATGGGATGCAACCAACTCAATGCAGCTGAACAAACTCTCCCATGGTGACAGTAGTAGTAGTAGTACAGCCCTATAAACAAAAACAATACTAGGCATGCATTAATGACCACTAGTGGCTCACTGCTTTCCTGAAGTTTCAGGAATTACATGCACGGATCAAAACTCCCAAAATGTCAGGGTGCAGGTTATAGAGGTCAAAACCATTTATTTCCCCTTTTGCCTTCCCAGTAAGCTGGACCAAAGGTAACTATGGCACAGTTGAAAATCTTGGCCCTGAATCAAGGATAGCTACCAGATGTCCAAGGGATAAATCTAAGCCCTCAAAACACGACTGGTATTCAAGCCGAGCCACATGCTGCTGGATGAAGCAGTTGACAGTGCTGCTGCAGCACATATGAGATGGCCAGTTTGTGCTTCTGAGAGCTTGCTTCCCGCTGATTGCTTTCCATTGTGTGGTGCCCGAAGAAATCACCCCTTTCTTCCTATCTGAGAGCAGTTTAATCATCTCTCTCATAACAACTAAGGTTAGGATTTTTGTAGGGAAGGCAGGTCCTGGATCAGATTGAGGGGGCAATCTGGAGTTGGAGCCATTATGCTGTGCAAATGGAAGCAGGGGGATGTATATGCTGAACGGTTTCAGTGCTCTTCAAAGCCTCAGCCATCTCACAGACTGTGAATAAAACATGAGGCGTACACAGGGGGCGCCTCACAAAGATGCCGCTAGGAGAGCTAGCACAGATGAGACCGGAATGCCTTTGATTTCGGCAGCGCGAACAATCCTGCTGGAGTTTTCCACCGAGCTCCCCGTATGCACATTCTCGTTCCTTAGGTAACTTTTTTTTTTCTGCCACTTTCCAGCTTTATTCTCGTTTCTGACTCAAACTTTTTTATAACAGCTCAATTTGTACCTTCCTCTTTAAGATGAGTATGTTTAGAGAAGCAGCTCTAAAAGGTGGTATACAGCAAGGAGGGCGAGGAGCGTGACATGTTTCTTGGCGAAGAGGAAAAATGAACTTCAGTCACCACACCAACTCAGCGATAGAGAATCCTTTGGTACTAAAAGAACAGAAAGCCTGGCATTCTGCCAAGGCAGAATGGTGCTCCATTTAAGACTGATGTTATTCCATGTCGAGATGAAAGTGAGCCGTGAGAGCATTCTCAGGATCCACTCTGAGATCCTATGCTTGGCTATGGGTTTGGGCTAAGGCTGGCCTCTCAGGACCTGGACTGATTGCTTCACGCCACTGGAGAGTTTATCCAGGGTCGGGCCGAGCTCCAGCTTTCTCTGTTACGGCTCCAAAGCCAAAAAAACGCCACCAAACGCTTAGGCATTTCCTCCTTCCTCATATTATTTTCATGCTTGCCATGTTGGGCTTAATTAAAGCCAGTCATTTTGCAATGTCCTAAACATTCCATAGCGGGATATCATGTTTTACAGGAGCACTAGCTTCTCGCTTCGCTGTTTACATAGCACAAGCGCTTTTATTCTTGATCATAAGTTTTAAAAACCTTTAAACAACTGAACGGTTATGGGGCCATGCTGTAAGACAAATGTGTCTGAAATGCTAGACAGGCGAGGCATCATATCCAGTGGCTAATCCAAGAAGATTGCTGAAGGCAGTCAAAGTGTCTTCTGCTCTATGTCTGCAGTCTCCTATTTGAGCCATATCTGTTTATCAGGTTTCGGATGAGCAAACACAACTGCTCACAGAACCACGGGTCTCCTTTCGTGAGAGTGTGTTCCATATGCCCCTCCCTCTGTTCCCAGATCTGTCACTACCCTGAAATTAGGAAATAACAAAATCGTCCCGATGCCCAGGGCGCTTAATCACTGGGCGGCCCCCAATAAATGCATTTTCAAGGCCTGTTTGACTTTGAGTAAACACAGCCAGGAAATGTATTCAGTGGCTTTGAGCATGTATGCACAGGGACGCGTGCCTCAGTTTTAGGGCCAGAGAATCATACGAGAAGGTGCTTTGAGAGCAGTTGGCTAAACCTTTGATAATAGACAATGACAATGGATGGCACAGAACAAGGCCATCTAGTCTTGGGTTTTGTAAACAGCAACATCCTGAGCTCAGCACTTGTATCTTTCAGGAAGACTAGAATGCAGTATTAACCGGTGAGTTTATGTCACCTATAGCGGCATGCATCTTAAAGACTCACTTCTGGGTTTTCTTTTAAAATAGCTTATTCTTTAACTTGTAGATTTAAATCCCTTGTTGATCCACAGTTGGGAAATTTAGTCTCTGCATTTAACCCATCCGTGAAGTGAAACACCACAAACACACTCACTAGGGGGCAGAGAGCACACTTACCCGGAGCAGTGGGCAACCCTATCCACAGCGCCCGGGGGCAGTTAGGGGTTAGGTGCCTTGCTCAAGGGCACCTCAGTTGTTACTGTAGGCTCAGGGAATCAAACCGGTGACCCTCCGGTCACAAGGCTGGTTCCCTAACCTCCAGCCCACAACTGCCCCAGCGTAGGTGCCCAATATACATGTTCGTATGTCTCATGTATGTTAGCAGAGCCCTCACTCATCACCAGGCTGATGTGGGTTGTTCACAAAATAACACGGACAGTGTGGGTCAGGGAAACAAGCTGGCAACCAAGCAAAAGCTAACCTACAAGGCATGACTAAGATAGCAAGCCATCTTATCTATCTACCTGAAGTCTGTTAATCCATGAAGCCAGCCTCAGCAGCGTTCTCTGGATGCACATCCAGCAGAAAAGCCAAGTAAGAAACCTGCCTTTTTAGTAAGAGCGATTCCGAGGGGTTAATCACAACATGACCTGCATCTGTAATGCCAGCGCAATTCTCATTTCCCACCACTAGCACTTTTGTATGCAGTTCTCCTTCAGTGATATAGTCGTTTGAGGGTTGTCAGTCACTCATGTGCACCAAATTGGTCTGATCAGCAGATTTTGGATGTTTAACATGACACCCAAATTTAGTATCATACACTTTACACTAAGGCTCAAAGATGAATGATTTTATAGCAAAATGGCTATTTAAAAGTGTGCAATATTTAAATCCAAGAGCTGCAGTTTTAATTAGAGGCTATTTGTTTAAAACTGTGTATTATACAGGGATTAACATAATCAGAGCTTATAAACTGCCTGTAGATAAGTTGGACCAATCAGAGGCAGCCAAACACCTATATGCTGTGACATCACAACCATAGCTAACTGAGAAATGGGGATGCTTATCTCTTGCTAATACCGTTCAGCTCTACGTTATACTGTGTTTCCTGGGACTTCCTGGGGAGAAAAACACAAAATATAAAGTGTCCAATCCAAAGCGCTGGCCCTGGGTTTGAGCGTCAAATATGGAAAGTGGTAGAGGAAGTATCTAAAAACAGCAGCCCCGTGCTGCCCTTCTGACCTCAGAACAGATTCTGGTTATACACTAAAAACTTCACATTTGGCCAGAACAGTATTAGCAGAGTGTGGCGAAGGAATAGCATCTTCACAGTCATTTTAAATCGGAGAGATATTTTAGAATAGCTATTATGAATTTGACTGATATTCATATTTTAAGATATTTTTAGTTAAAGCCAGTAAAAAGTGCAAACACTGCCAGTGTACGTATGCTTTTTTATAGTGGGGTTTACAGCAAGCACAACTGTACAACCTTGTTAACCAGAAGATCTCTCTCTAGCCTTTTACATTTAACATGCATGTTACAGGTTGGTAGACAACAAAGAGGAGAGAACATCAAGAACATGTAGGAAGAACATGTGAGGTGTATTGTGTCATTTCCAAAATTAATTAGTCTCCTGGACCCACTAAATGTTTTATTCACATTAGTGAATTAGAAAGCCTGGCCAATTTCCAAGTTTAGTGAAAACTCCGAATAATTAAATAATTACTTTTTACTTAAGCTGAAGACAATGGGGGTGTAAGATCTCAGTTAATGTGGGAAAGACTACCACATTAGAAAATCACATTACTAAATGACAAACAGTCAAATCAAACTTGTTGCTCATTGCCAATGAAGCTAGCATCAGCGCTGCTATAGCATGTGAGTTAGCAGCCAAGTGAGTTAGCAGCTTGAGTAGGTCAACACCAGACTGCCTGAATACAAGGGGGTATTTCACAGTCTGGTCATATCAATAAAGATAGTCTGTGTTTTACATTTAGAGGCATAAAAAAATAGATGAAAAACTCGTCATTAGAATTAATGCTCGACTTCTCTAAGCTGTGGCGGGTTCATACACTTCTGGCTATAAGCATGTTCTTTAATTTATAACAACAGCGACTCTGCATAGACCGGTCTCTATGTAAATCATATACGGTTTGGTTTGGCTTTACTGAGGAACCATTACAGAACCATTTTTTTAAAGGGTCCATTTTCCATCCTCTCTTTTACCTCTTCTCACTGTGCCTTTAACATTGACCGATGCATTTCAATGAGCTCGGTTCTCATTGGTTACCTGATCTGTGGCTCATTCATGAAACAATCGCCAGCGGAAACACTTCTTATAACTTCACCATGAAAGGGCGGAGCTAATCAGCTGTCACTGGCAGGTGATCAGCATGGATTTCCGTGGTATGGGCCCTTTAAGCTGTAGTAGTTCACCTATACAGCCACAGTGATGTGTCAAATCTCTTCCACGGCTGTGATGTGCCTTGTCTGCAGAGTACGACCCCCTTCCACTCAGGGGGCTTGGTAATGAGCTGATTAATTAGATCAGATATGACAGAGCAGGGGAAACTACTGTAAATAGAATATTATGTGCTCCTGTGCCAGCACGGTCACCCCGGAGGTGCATGCAGTACAACTCACCGCGATCCTGGTGCTGGCTTTGCTCTCCGTCTCTCCTGCGCTTTGCCCCTTGTGCTCGTTGTTGCCCCTGCTCTGGTCCAACGCCCGTCCGCTCTTGCCCCTTCTGGCCGCGCCGCCCTGCTGCACGAGGCTCAGCAGCTGCAAGGTACTCTCGCGCTCTCGCTCCGAGCTCTCCGCGCGGCCCCGCTCATAGCGTCGCTCGCACGTGGAGTGATGGCGACGGCATAGCTCGATACGCGCGCGCAGCCGTTCCACGATGGCGCTGTGCAGCGGGGGGACCGCCGCAGTCCTGCTTGAAGCTCCGGGCGGTCCGGGGCCCACCATGCCGGCGCCCAGCAGCGGAAAAACAGCGGGCCTGGCGGCGGCGGCGTGAGCCGGAGCCGCCTCACCCATCTCTAACAACACCACTCTAAACTTCGCAAACCGTTAAACTGCATCAAAACGTCTTCATGTCCGTCCAACGTCCATCAGAGGGACTGCTCAATTACCTGCACGGCGAGGCTGCAGTATAACCAAGACTTCCAAAGTCAACGCTCGCACTTTTGCAGCAGCAGCAGCGGTTAAGAGTTAAACGTGTCCAGAACAGTCTTAAGTTTTAAAGACTACAGCAGCGGGCCGATGTTCAGCTCTACCTTCTACCAGAAGAGTGCCATAATAACGTGGACCACTGATCTTACTCTGGTTCTCCTGCTTGGTGCCCTCTCCGCCCCTCCACTACTGCCAACTACTGCAGCTACCAGCTTCCGAGCGCCCAGTTATAATCCATTCCAACTCAGAACGGGCTCCGCATCCTCAACAACTCTCAGCGTTCCCTCTGCGTGCTCTTTCATAGGCGTGCTGCTTTTCTTCCTCTGTTCGTCCAGAAAAGGAACAAAAACTCAGAAGAACTAACGCTCGAGCGTGAGAACGCACACTCTCCGTGGCCCTGCGTGCGCGCCGCTCGCGGGACTCCCTCTCACGCTCTTTATACGGGCTCGACAGTAGGCGCCCGGGCGCGAGCGCGTCAGTTTTCTCGGTGTCCAGCGTCAGCTGTCGCGTCGCGCGCTCTAGTGGTGCTAAAGGAGTAGCGCTGCTCTGGCAAATACCCCCCCCCCCCCATGTTATTTAGCCCCCCACTTCCCGAGTACATCCACGTCACTACTTCACATTACCTGTAGTTTATTCTTATATACTGCTATTATATTCCACAGTATAATGTGTGGTAATGTGTGGTAATACTGTGACATACCGGATGCAACCTGGGGGAGGCGCTGCTGCTGACTATAGACCGTACATTATGAATCTATGCATTTGACGCAATTTAAATAGTATAGATACACTTTTAGAACCAGTTATTGGCTGTATTCAAAAAGGCATACTACATACTACTAACATAATAGTAGTATGTAGTATGCAATCAAATTGAAAACCTGTGGTGTACTAAAGACACCCAGATCGTGTACTACTCCAGTCAGAGTTATTAGTATACAGGGGGAGCTATCTTTGTGGTGTACTGCATCTCATCATGCACCGTCTCTCCAGTCAGTTTTTGAACATGCCCCACAATGCATGTTAGTATATAGCACATACTGTGTGGTATTAGTGTGTAGTACATTAGTGAGATGCAGCCAAGATTTTGACTAAATTCTGTCTAAAATAAACATGAATTAAAATCTAATACATACAGTAAAATAGAAAGTAGTTACAGGGTGATATATATCCAGATACAAATGATATTTGTTGTAAGTATGATCTGGTGGATGTTATGTATATGTTCTCCACGTATATGTGCTAATACATAGCTGCCAACTGAAGAAAAATCTTGTAATATAATTTTTCATTGTTCGACACGATTTTGCCAGCTGTGGTTAACACAGCGTTAGTGTTTTATAAAAAATAGGCAGTACTAATGCTCCAAAATGACTAAATGAAACCCTCTTACCTTCAGTTACGCTTGACAGCCGGGGTCCTGAATGTGATCAGCAGGGCCTACAAATTATGCAGACAGATGGACTATATGTGTAATCATCCCTCATTACTAGATTGTACTCCACCTGTTTCCCTGCAACATTTCTTAGGTGGGCTTTTTCCTCAATGGCCAGGACCACCACAGGAGAGAGAAGAAAGTGAGAAGGTAATATTGGGTTGGTGATGTGTTATTGTGTGCTGCACTGATACATGTCACCGTTTCATGTTATACTGTGCACATGATAAAATGGACAATGGAATGGTAGGTGCAGCTAATACAGTGACAAGTCTATCTACTGTAGAATAAATGAATAAGTAATATAAAATGTAAAGTAAATATAAATAAAGGTGTGTTAAAGTCATGATGTTTGAATTTCTTTCTCCCAATACTTGAATGAGACCAACAACCATAACAAAATAAAGAAATATAAAAATAAATGAGTGAGTTAGAATACTGACAGGAATCCTTGCAGCTCCGGGCACCAGGCAACTGCCATCCTGCACTAAGTGGCCCTGGCGGTCAGACCCATAGTGAATATAATAATATGAATTTAAGATAAGACAAGATAAGATAATCCTTTATTAATCCCACAGTGAATAAACTTTAGAATTTCCAGAGGTTTTGACTTTTATTATTTATAATGTTTATGTTGTTATATATTGTTCTGTTCATCTGTCTTATTTTTTGTACTGAGTACCTTGCTATCCCTTTGCTGCTGTAACACTGTGAATTTCCACACTGTGGAACTACTAAAGGATTATCTTATCTTATCTTAAATTTCATATTCAGACTGTTGAGTCACATGATGACTGGTACAATGTTTTATCTAGTTAGCTAAGTATCAGTCATTATCAGCACTGCTTAAGGAATTCCCTGCTCTAACAGTACAACTACACTTGACACTTAACTGATGAGTTGCATCAGGTGTACAGGAAAATCACCAAATTGTGCAGGAATCCAGTCCTCCAGGATCGTTGGTGTAGTATACAGCACCAGGCTACATTTTTGGCTTATAGCCTCAGACCAGTTAAATCATTGAACTAATATTCATATTTGATTTAGATTTGATGTGAGCAATAATATTTGTAAATATGCCCTGCACTTCAGTGAAAATGACTTGTTTACCCTGAACTTTATAGGTGAAAAGGCCGAAACTGTTAGGTGTAGCTTCCAAACCAATGACATACATTTTTCCATCCATTAGAACTTTTCCATGTAGTTGTGACTGACCAAAATAATTGAGGAGCAGTCACAGTGCTGCAGTGCCACCTGCTGGGACTAAATGGGAGAAGCAACATAGGCAAGGTCTAGCCTGCTAAACTCATTCAAAATGTGCTCCTTCATTTGTTGAGCAGTTAGTTATGTGTGCTTGAATTTCATAATCATGAACAGAATCATGTATATTCTATAATAGGCATGCATTTAGCTATGGGGAAGTAGTAATGGCTTATTGACTGACACGGTGAGTACTTATACTGTCTACCTCCCTATAGCATTATGACTTCAATTAGCCTTTGAAATCTCTAGGCTGTTAGTGGAAGGGCTATTTTTAAATTCATGTACATCTGCAGTGTTTAACAGGACATCTGTCAGAATACAAATGTTTACCATTTTATTTGGCCTCCTTGTAGCTTTCCGTAGACCAAATATGTCCTTTCACTCCGGGTCCTATTTAGTCATACAGTCATTGTATTTGAAATCAATGGTTAATTGATTTCTGCGCTTGAAATATGGCCAATTTGCTTGACCGCTGTCTTAGGCAGTGGCTTTGTATTAATATCAGCTGAGTGTACTCATAACAGAGCAATAGCTTCGTCAGCACTGACTAGCAGAAGTGAACAAAAGCATATTCTAGTGAAAACATGTTGACACGATGAAGGCCTAAGTCAGAGAACAAGGAGATGTTTTGTAGGACAGACTGAGTCATGGCCACGACTGCCAGAAGAGGTCAGTGGGGTGCCAGAGATCTTGTTCAGACAGGGAGTGGCTCACCACTATCTGTACCATCGGGGAGAGGGAGTGTGTGTTTACGCCAGATTCTACATCCAGAGTGTTATTACTGACTGATCAGGTTTTAAATGAAATTCCTCTATCAGGTTTATTGTTTCTGTAATAACACTCCACACATTTAAAATGATAAGTGGATGAACATTGTCATGAACATGGTCATAAAAAAAAAGGTCTTGAATGGGTTTATCATGGCTGTGGATCTGTAACATTTAGTTCAGCATTTATTAGGGCTTTAAAAGGTTCATCTTACTTTACAGTGCATGGTAAGCTATTGCAAAAAGGTAAAGCAAGTCAAAGTTAACTGACTGAGAATTCCACGATTGTTTTCCCACAAACAATCATGCACAAACGTTCTGCATAATTTCATCTTTAAGACATTAGCAAAGTCATTCAGAGTGGTGATGTGAAACGCTCTGTTATCAACAGTGTAATGAGTCACAGTTCTTCACAGTGGTGCTGATTGGAACCAGATGCCCAAAAAAAGGGCCCATATAATGGAAACATGGATTTTCCTCACTTTTTTCCCCCGTAGAACACACACACACACACACACACACACACACACACACACACACACACACACACACACACACATTATATATATATATATATATATATATATATATATATACACACACATACATACAGTTATATATAAACACGATTAAACTTCAGTCACTCTCGAGCATCAGTCACTCTCCACTCTGCTTTAAATTCATTATTTCTGTGATGTCACAGAAACTCATTTACTCATTTACATCAATCCAGTCTACAGCAGTTTAAAAGTCTATTCATATCATCATAAGGAATATTTCACCTCGAAGTGCTTTTGCAAAGGAACCAAAAGAAGTACAGGACAGCCAATTAGAACAGAGCTCATTTAGCATAGATCAGTCTTAAAGCCACTGTAACTAAAAAGGCCTGTTTCATTTTCAAGGGTAAAGGCAGGCTGGAAAACCCTCATATAAAATAAATCATGGTATGTGAAACCACACAAATGTCATTAATGGACCTCGTGACTTTCAAACCAAATATAGAAAGTGGTGCTCTGTAACATGATGGACTGGTTTCCCAAACCCAGATCACGCATAAGAATATACTTACCATTTCCAGTGGTAATTCTCCACTAACATAACTGTAGTCCAGGATTAGGCTTAACAGACCTAGGGAAACCAACATGAACCATGATGTTTATGAATATGTGTGGCTTAATGAGTTGGGCTTAACTGCATTTTGCCAAGATTTTCACATTAAACCACTCTAAACATATTTGTTCCCATCTCAGTGAGAATATTATGACACATGTCATGAAAAATATCAAATTCCAAATTCCATAGCAAAACTCCTCGCTGCTTTAGAAGACGTTGACATCAATTACAGGAGAGTTCCATGAAGTGTATATGATTTTGGGTCCCTTCACAAGACAGGCTCTGAGAGCTTGTGTTTGCACTGCAGTTTATTTTTGTCAACATTTTGAGAATATAATATCATGGAATAACAAAATGTTTTTTGTGTATCCCAAAAGTACCACATTTGACCATTTTACTGGCTTTACTTGGCATATTGCTTCACAAAATCCAGACATGTAGCATAAATTAATGTTAGTAGAGCCACAAATAGTCGTTCTTACAGGTTTCCTTCCTGTGGACACATAATAAATTAATAAATTAATTCACAAGCGGTCAGATAGAAATGCTTTACAGTAGTAGTAGAAATAAGACAAAATGTACATTGCTCAAAAGTAAACGAAAAAGCGGATGAAAAATGTAACTTTTTTTTTCCTATCGTTTTCAGACAACAGATCTTTCAACACACTACAGCATACACTCTACCACAACACAGATATTCAGTTCACTTACGAGTACTCTCCTAGGACAGCACGTTACATTTCATATTCATCATAGACATAGGCATGGAAACAACCAGTTTCAGTCATTTAGCCGTTCAGCAGAATCACAGTTCAACGAGGGCAATGCCAGTGCAACGTTACCACAGAAATTCATCCCCAGAACTTTAACACACGCGTCATAAAAACAAAAAGGCGGTCCCGTAATCCACATCGACAACCAATCCTGATCCATATACAAGCTAAGGGAGGATCTAGATCACTGAGTGACTGTAGATCAGCCCCCTCTCCTTCCTTCACATGAAGTGTTCAGTAATCAAAAGCTAGAAAACAATAAATAGAAAATGGTTATGAATATTATGAACATGTAATAGCATTTTTTTCAAAAGGCATAAATAATGTCTCGAGACATTAACCGTTCTTAAAACGTAATACAAATGTATATTTTGGCGGTCCCAGCCTACCATTACAAAATTAAACCTGACAGTTATGTTTTTTTTTTTCCTTTTCTGATTGAAAAGCTCAAATTGACTTTCATATGGCATATGTGACTGCAGCTGTCCGTACATTTGCTCCAGCCTGAGCTCAAGGCATTTTTGTTTGATAGCAGTTTTAAAATAGGAACTACATGTGGCAATTCTGACCAGAACATCAATACAAATGCATCACTAGTACAGGAATTTTCATATAATTGGCACTGCTCTCTATGTTCCCTAGAAAACGTAGCACATAAGTGAGCCGGACTTTAACTTTGCTGTAAATATGCAGATTTCAGCCATAACTTTTTTTTCCAACCTTCGGTTTTCAACATGGTTCACGGTTTCATAACTATGCTGTCTTGACCTCCTACTAATCTTGTTAGACATAAAGCATTAGCTATTAGAGTTTACATGGAGCTGCACCAAAAGAGATTGATTGGAATGACAAGTAGGTCAGTATGGCTTTACTTTCGGTCCAGTACAGTTACCATGCAGGAGGAACCAGCAGACTGGAAGCTGAAAATACCACAAATGCATTTGTAACTTGTAACATCCAGTGACAATAAATATCGTACTGAAAGTATTCTGTAAATGAACCACATGTACTCACGGACAGATAAGAAGAATCTAGGAACAACTGTGAACGTGACAAATTCATGCAGGCTGCTTATTTGACCTTTCCTTACACAATGGCATATGATTACCAGTATTTTCACTCCACTGTGTACTTGCACATGGATGGAATGACAATAAAAGCCTCTTGACTCTTGACTTGAGTCTAGCTTAGATTCCAGTTTAGCAAAAGGCCCATTTTAGGTGAGAGAAAATATGCACCACCTCCTCATGGACCACTTTTTGATATCAGCTGTCTATTCTATATTGTATTCTATTTTGTACAGAGACAAAAATCATTTTGTCCATATGCTCTCCTTTTGGCAAGGACAAGGACTTTCCAATTTATTGCTGAATCAGTGAAGCGGGAACGTTTCAGCTTTAATCTCTTCATAGTCTTCCCTACCAAACATGCACACCTAAGCTAAAACCGGGCATCCGCACGGAGGGAGACCTCTCGATGCACAGCTCAGCGAAAAGGCTCGGCTATAGTTTAATGAATGGAAATCTTGTTCTTTATCCTAAACACAAATGGATTTTAACGTTCACGCTGAGTCTCGTGTTTGGTGAACCAGCGGTAACCTTATTCAGCTTTCTTCCTCCTCATAATCAATACAAGTCAGATTGCAAGTCAGTGCGACTGGCAAGTTGTCATTGTAAACTCACTCAACTCTGAAAAGAACACAGGTCTTTAAATTTGTCGCAACGCCCGGCCGCCAATAGTAATGATGCTGTGCCACAGATGACAGATTTCAATGAATCGATGATCTTTGTGACCCATATTGCACTCTAAAATAAAAATCTTCTCATGCAACTGCACTAATTAAGATTCATCTTTGTTGAGGCAATCAGCTCAGGTAGCATTTTCTTTTTCTTCTAGCACAAATAAAATCACACATCACATAACACGGAGATGCCAGTGATCAGGCAAGGCAAGTCTTCAATGATTAATGGCTGTTTTTTTCCTCATAAGACTGAGTGTCTGTTATGGCTTTGGGTTCCGTCTTGTAAGGTCGTTCCATGTGAAACATTTTGCTGTTTCTCCTGTCTGCTTTCACCCAGTCTGGCTCTAATGTCATGGCACACCAGTCCATTGAGAAAGAAGTCAATGAGGCCCACGTGCTGTGGGTATGGCCTCGCTGCCAGTGTTAGCACATTAGCATGTTATCATTCTGTCAGGACTTGATGCCTTTGGCTGGCTCGCTGGACTGCCGTACGTCCGTCCACTCCTGCATGGTGTTCTGAAGGGCCTGTGTCTTCTCCTTGTCCACTTGGACGTAGTCCACTTTCTCATCTGACGTTGCTGAGGAGGTGGAGGGCTGTGGAAATATTGAGCAGGGATGAAGTAAAGATGAAGTAAGCAGCAACAACAAAAGAACAAGACCTTATATTGAAGCCACACACTAATAAAATCTCAGCAGCACCACTGTGCAAATACAACACTTCATGAAAGAGTCATTTTGCTAAGAGGCTTGTAGCGTCTTTCATGATACTTCTGTTGGGAGGATTTAATTTGGGATACCTTTCTGTGTGGACCAGGGGAGCCAGGCTGGAAGTCCAGAGACAAGTAGTCAACGTTACCACATTTCCTAGGAGCAGGGCTGCTAGTACCGCTCACTGCCGGCGAGGTAGATGCTGGGTTCTGCTACAGATGACAATAGGCAAAAACTCAACGTCGTGGTACAAAAGAAGAGTCCAAAGACCAACATAACTATAATTAAAAAGGACAAAATCACAAATCGCCCTTCTAAAGCTTGTAGCCTTTGTCTTTTCATAACAATTTACATCAAATCTATCTGAGAACACACTCCAGTTCTGGAGTGGTGACCTTGCACTGGCCTGGCCAGGGCGTTTTCTGCCTGCTGTCTATTGAATGCTGGGATAGGCTCCAGCAGCACCCCCACACCATGATACAGCAGTTCAGAAGATGAGCAAATCAGTGTTTTCATCAGCTGGTTGTGCCGCTTGCCACTGTTTCGTCTCACTGTTTTTGCAAAGACAAATTTGCTTTTGACAAAAGAGATGCTGTCAAAATATTTGATCAGGCCAGACAAAGGGCTATATGAATATTAGCCAAGTCTTTGAAACAATATTTACACAGGAACTCCTAAAACAAACACAAATTTGGATTATTAGTTTGATAGTTTGATGGAGAACATCTGAAGCAAACGAGTTAGTGGAGATCAATGAGGGACCACAGAATGAACTGGCCTATGCTACTTTTCGGTCCTCATTAGCAACATTAGGCATGGTTTCTGAATACATCATTGAGTCTATAGATTGCTCACCATTGCCACATAATTCTCCTCGCTGTCTGCAGAATCAGTGCTGGTGATGCTCTGGGTGGAGATTGGTCGACAGTGTTGAGACGAGATGGAGTTCATAACAGGCCTGCGCATAAATATAAAAATGGCTGCTTAGTTAATGACTTCTTCTGAATGTCTTCTGTTCAGGATTGTTTTGCTGATAGTGTATTCATCCATCCAAGCCAGCAGCAATCTTCTATATAGATTTCCTGCTGATTCAAGGAATACACACTGTGCCACTTCCTTTAATTAATCAAATGCAAGCTGATTTCTAAGAGATGCAGCTTACATAAATTTCACAGCAGAAACTCCATTAGTAACATGATATGCATTTTCAGATTGTGAGTGGCAACAACAACAGTTTTTCCAAAACGTATCATCAACAAAACATTTGAATATCATAAATGGAGGGTCAGGTATATAAACTCACATTGGTCTAGTCCAGGATGAAGTAACAAGGCTCTTGTAAGGAAGCTCGTCAATGATGCCATTATTCCTCAGGTCCAGAGGCGTTGGCTTGGCTACGAAGAGCAAGCAAAATGAACAAAAAGTTTTTAAGGTTTCAATTTTATAGGTTCTGTTAAGCACTAAAAATACACTGGTCAAAATATCACAAAAAAACTGGGCAGATGTAGGATGGTTCATAATGGTGCAGTACACAAAGAGAGGAAGGGATCCCAATACATGTATGAAATGAGAATGTGTCCCTTACCTTTTCTGTTGGGCTTAAGATTGCGGTTGATTGGTGGTGGTGTGACATCACTCAGTCGTCCCGGTCGGTGGCACAGTGATGCTGTGCTGCCTTTCCTAGCTGGCAGCGTGGCAGAAAATCCTGGGAAATCAAAGTGGTGTGGGCCGGGACTCATGGGAATGTAGTTGTTCTTGGGACTCTCTGCCAGGGCGGCGTTGAGGGGAGAGGACGAGGACCCAGGGTTCATGGGTACATAGTTATCATCAGAATTGCCACTGTCTGAGCGGGTCAACGGAGCTTTCGCCCTCTGCCAAAAGAGTTTAGCATGAATCAGATGTCACTGGGAACAGACAGTACTTGAGTGTACACCAGAGATAAGATATAATTAAAATGCTCTGTGACTGTATGTCTGCTCTGGTGGGAATAAGGACAACAAAGTGATTTACCAGGTAGGAACTGAAGCCATCGTTGACAGACTCTACTGACTGACCAGAGTTATTGAAACAAACTGGATGTTGATGACTGCTGGTCTCAAACGAGGATCCTGAGAGAAAGTGAGAAAGGGAATAAACATTACTGCATCATATAAACACATCCTTCTGGGGCTGTTACAGGGTTTGTTACACTGGTACCAACTAGTTAGTATTGGTAAAAGCCAGGCACCACCTTGACAAGCACCACAAAGTTCAACCCTTTCTACATAGCCACTGAACCAATGAACGAAAGAAAGAAATTAGAAAAAAAGCACTTTAGATTATCGCAATCCACAACGAGTCTTACAAATCATCTCAAAGTTGTACGTTTGATGATTTCAATTTGAGTATCACTATGTGTCCAAATCATACTGCCTATGACTCCATGTAATCGCTTCATTTGGGGACTGCTGTAGACCGTCCTCTACATATTGTTAGTTGTAAGCACTTACTATTAATCATAACAAGATCACCATATTTCTTGAATTTCCCTCTGGGATCAATACTGGGATCAATAACGTATCCATCCATCCATCCATCCATCCATCCATCCATCCATCCATCCATCCATCCATCCATCCATCTATCCATCCATCCATCCATCCATCCATCCATCTATCCATCTATCCATCCATCCATCCATCCATCTATCTGCCTATGACTCCATGTAATCGCTTCATTTGGGGACTGCTGTAGACTGTCCTCTACATATTGTTAGTTGTAAGCACTTACTATTAACCATAACAAGATCACCATATTTATTGAATTTCCCTCTGGGATCAATACTGGGATCAATAACCTATCTATCCATCCATCCATCCATCCATCCATCCATCCATCCATCCATCCATCTATCCATCAATCCATCCATCTATCTATCTATCTATCTATCTATCTATCTATCTATCTATCTATCTATCTATCTATCTATCTATCTATCCATCAATCCATCCATCCATCCATCCATCCATCTATTTAAGTGCAGTATTATTTTAAATATAATTGACTAATCTTTAAGAGTGGAAGTGCGTGATTTGACTGGACCACTGTGGAGTTTTTGAATAGATGGGTAAAAATTGGCTTGTGTTTTATCAGATGTAGAATGCGCATCTAGCACAGTTGGTGAGGCTGGAACACTGATTAACAAAGAAGCTAAGGTTTTATGAATGAATATCCAATTACTTGCTCTGAAAACCAACAAGAATCTGAAGCCTGTACAGCTCTACATTTGTCAAACAGTCCGCAATGCTACTAGAAATGTCCGATAAGGTTACAGAAGAAAATGATTAAGAGAATGTTGTATATTATGAGAGGAGCTGCCATACTAAAGAGGCTTCATTCCTGCATAAATATCCAAACAATGGCTAACGCATCAGAGCAGACAAATACACGCAACTACTCCATCATACACTCCATTGCCTCCCGTTTAGTGTTTCTGGGAACATGGCTGCCAAGCACAGGTGCATGAACGGACTGTGACTGAGCCAGCAGTGTCAAAAGGTCACTTCCTGTTACTCCAGACATGCTGGCCTGGCCTGACTGAGCGCAGAGCCACCACGGAGGCCCAGAATGGAGCCTGCTCATCTGTTTTTTTCACTGCTTATCAGGCCGGAACGAGCCACTCTGGGACTGCCTGCATGGCTTGAATTTCATTAGCCTCCCAGCAGATCAGAGCAGGCCATGCCAGATTGCCTCTTTGTTTAAAATCAGATGCAAGCATTCAAGAGAGCAGAGAGAAAGAGAGGGAGAGAGGGAGAGATGACGAAAGAGGAAAATCAAAAGGAACAGAACCAGCCTATGACAGAACAATGCAGTAGTCAATGAAAGTCTGAGATAACAAAAATAAATGCTTTAGCAAACTTGAGGAAAATCTGTAGTTTTCTCTGAATTGAAGAAAAACTTATTCTGTGAGAATTTCTGTGGAGAATTATCTGACGGTGGATTATGAAAGCATAAGAATAACTTGGTACCTAAATAAATCTTCCATGATCAATACCTAAATAAATGTAAAAAGGTTTGTACCAAGCATTGCCCAAACCCAGCATTGCTGTCGTAACACTTACCAAGATGCACTGACTAACACTGAGAAACCCACTCCTCATGAAAACTTGCTGGAGCTTTATAAAAGTCTATGTAGGTCTATAAAAGCTTCTGTAGTTATGATGTACCCTTAAATGAGTGTTCTGTGTTACAGTCCGGAGTTTAATACCTCTGTGCAGTCTAATGTTCTCCACCGCTGGAAGCGTGTTCCTCCTTGGAATAACAGAAACGTTGGCTACCTCTCCATTCTGACCACCCAGGGACTGAGGGCTGCCCCAGCGTGTCTCTGAGCTTTGGCTGGGTTTGGGCGGTCTGGGTGGCGGGCCAGCAGTTGAATCTGCACTGGATGGCGTCAAGGCGTTGTGGTTCCTATCAAACGTGCGGGGGATCTGATAGAACGATCCAGGTGTGGTAGGCAGGTCGTAGTTGTCTGGAGGGCGCTGCTCGTTGAAGTGTGTGGTGGCCAGGGCATTACAGGGAGTCTTGTAGGTGTAGACTTCTTCAGATTCCAGCTCAGAAGCTCCCTCGGAGCTATAGCCGCGGGGCAGGACATAGCAGCCGTCACGGGGTGAGCCTAGCTGTTGGTGCTTGCTAGGTTTTGGCAGGCTGTAGGAGCCGTGCTGATGAGCGCCCGTCCCATTCATACAGTGCGAGTGACCGTGAGTGAGGCGCTGAACAGCTGAGTCACTGCCCAGCAGCAGACTGCCACGCGAGGCCTGGGAGAAGCTGGCACTCCTGGTGGAGAAACAGAGACAACATATACTGATAGTGTACTGATAACAGAAGTTCTAAGACAGATTTTGACGGAACCAATAAAGTATATATATATATATATATATATATATATATATATATATATATATATATATATATATATATATATATATAAATATATATATATATATATATATATATATATATATATATATATATATATATATATATATATATATATAAGAATATTTCTTGTTTTTCTTTTTTTATTAAAAATCACTTCATCATTTCAGTATCAATAGGTATCCATATAAGTCTGATATCAGGATGTGACACTGGATAGATATTGGGAAAACATCTGGTTCTAAAACTATTTGATCCTGAAAGATCATATTCAGATTGTGGGAGGTGCTATTATTAGTTCTGAGTTTTCTCCTGTGCAGTGAACATGATAGTCCATACCCTTTGATTGCCTGATGCTTTGGGCATCCTTAACTGGATTATATACTGTATCTTTTTCAAATGCAGTAGGAAAGGCTTTCAGTTGCTGCAGTTCGAATATGCTTGTTGATATGTACAGGTTATGTGAATGTTTAAGCAGGTTCTATAGGTGTAATGTAGTAGATAACACTGACGCCCTCTATGCCCTAGACTGGGGTTTGATTCTCAGACCCTTTGGAGAAGACTCCTAATACTGCCTTTGCCTACTTGTGTAAATTGTAAGTACCTATGGATAACAGCTCCTTTATCTAAAGCTGGGTTGGGTCGTGTGAGTTACGGTTAACCAGGTTTGTTTCCTGATATGTAACTCCAAGTTCTTTATTCTTTGGGAGAGCTTGACCAAGCTAGGCATTAAAAGAGCATATTGTCCTTTTAGAAACAAGTGCGGTTTCTACTTTGCATATTTGCCTGTTGCCCTTTACATTGTATGTAAATGTCATGATGAACAGGCCAAGAGAGATGGCCCAGAACTGCTGTTCACTGTTACACTCACTTGCATTAAAAGTGAGGTATGATTATTCTGGAGATACAATGAGCCCATAGTGAAGCTACACGCCGAGATGAAACACTTGAATGCAGGCGATATCATAGTAGGTATCATAGCTGGAAAGCAGAAAGCTCACGTGTGTTTATCAGTATTTAATTAACAATAATCATGAACACTGTCCGGTTGCTTTGAGGCACAGAAATAGCCTAAAGTTCTGCATACATGTTCCCTTTGCACCTCAGCGTGCTTGTGTTTTAGCGGCACGCCCCCAGCACAGCCAGCAGTTGGCGAGGGAAGCAGTTTGGCTCGCTGTAATGAAAATGCAGTGTTAATTTAAACACTGCAAAGCTTCTGCAGATTTCAAAACTCTGCCCATGATCTGTGCTAGTTCTCAGTTAAACAGATCTGATGGTGCGGCAGCCCCCTCAGCACCCCTTCTTCCCACATCCTATAACTGAAGTAACCACACTGTTAAAGCTAGACTAGACCATCTAGATTTTAGATAGAAATCCAAACTAAGTAGAGCATGTCTGTGGTATGCAGTGTATGCTTTGTACAATATACAATATGTACATTATATATACTATAATAATATAACAAAAATAATAATAATATATAATACACACTAACACCACACCTGACTTCTGAAAAAATGAGTTGCTTATTGTAATAGTTAAATCAGACTTGGTATCATATTTGCAGCTATTAATAATTATTTGAATGTAATCAAATCTTATTGATGTAATGTTTCTAAGTGGCCACAGGGGGCAATGTTTCCCTTTCTTAACCACTCAGACGATGCCTTTAGAACAATTCCACAAAAACCAGGGCAAAACAGTACATGATAACACAGTTTCAGAGACAGAATGGTATTCAGTATTAGATAGGCACTCCATGATAACCATGATTTCTCTGGATTTTCCAAACTTTTACAATTTCAGCTATTTAAAAGCCTCAGAGAACACCTGCAGGTAAATAAAATGGCATTATTTAGGTTATTATTATGACCCCTGGTTCCCATTACAACTACTGCACTGAAATTTGGGCTGGTACGTTGGCCTGTAATGCAGCGTTTCACCTCAAAACACCCTGAGTTTGTTTATGTCTCAGAAAATAGATGATGCTCATATTTTATAAAACTGGATTTCTCTTCAGGTGTACTGGACTTATCTCTAGGTACTTATCTCTATAGGAAATGTCTTTTAACAGAGTTTTCAAAATGGAATGTGAGACAATAGGAAGAATGAGATCAAATACGGATGGCTGCTGTGCACATCCTGTATGTGGATCCCTCTGCAAACATCCATCTGCATCACGGCTCAAGCCAGGATGTTCAGAAAATCTTCCTTAGGGTGTTGGTTTACGGTAATATGTTGTACCTGCAAACATTATCTTTACAGGTAATCTGCCGTTTTTAATCTATATCCCAACATGTCAAGTATGACATAACGTCTACTCAGTGGAGTAGTGGAATGTCTCCACACTGGAATTTCAACCCAGGTAAGCCAACAGCACCATACTTTTATGCATATTGTGATCATCCTCTCAACAACAGCATCGTCTGGGTGTCATATACTGCCTTCAGTTTGCTGTGTGCACACAAAAGTGCCTGCTCTACACCCAGCTATGTCAGCAAATCCTTCAGTGTGTGATTATGGGTCGATATGTCAAACAATATTCATTATGCACCTCTGATCCATGCAGTGCTCTCTGAAGATCATTCATCAATCCACGATAAATGGGGCATCATCTCTTCAATCTCTCTTTGACTTGATTAATGGCACGTCAGTAAGAAATATGGATGAAGATGTGTGGGAGTGGGTGACTGAAATATCTAAGATGGCCGAAGGGGTTGTGTTCTGCGAGATCTGAACCAGAGCAGTGGGAGTTAACTGGTCAAAACCTGCTGACATAGTTGTCTCTGGCGTAGCACCATTATAAAATACTTGCTAGTTCTAGGAAGTTCTACTACATCACTGAGACACTGATCACCCCCCTGGCACAGAAAGTCTTAAAATCATGTTTTACAGAGCTTCAGGTGCAGACACAGTGGGTCTTAGGTGAAAATACATGACTACATGTTGAGTAGGCCATTTTCTGGGCTCTCCTTTGCGAGCCCCCTCTACTGAGATCAAATAGCTCGCGTTCGCCTGTGCACAACCCAGTTCTTTTGTCACCTGGCTTAATGAGGGGTGTGGTTTGGGGCTACAAGGCTATGACTGCAGACCCTTAAGGGGCAGAGGTGTCCTCAGTTGACAGCTGCAGGTAGGGTTGGTTTCATGTAAACTAAGCAAAGGCCTTCACTTCAAAGCTTAATGCAAGAGCATCATTTACTAAGGATATAGAACCCTGTCTTTGCTCTATAAATGTCATTCTTTGGGAAATTTTAGCTGTTGGTAAACCATTCATGTGATATGAAGCCTTTAAAATAAAAAACTTCCAAAAAAGTCAGAATGCTGTGCAAAATCTAAAAAAAAATGCAATGATGTACAAATCATTTAATATATCTAGATTATAACGTATAACAATATTTTTGGATTTATTTAAAAAATAGTACCACTACTAATGGTCAAGTCAAATGAAGATATTAAACTTTTTATTGGTTTTTGAACTATATATGCTCATTTTGAACAGCAACATGTTTCAAAAACGTTGGGACGGGGTCATGGCTACCCCAACACTCTGTAAGTTTTAATGTTGTAATGTTTTCCTATTCTCGCTTAAGATTTGAGCGGCTCACTGGTTTGGGGTCTCCTGTCCTATTTTCCAGGCCAAATGATTCAAATGGGTGACAGGTCTGAACTGTAGGCAGTGCAGTCTTTCACAGAGTGATGAAGCCCTCCCCATAAGTAGTTCTGAAAGACTCCGCCTCTCTGGGATGCTCTTTTTTTAATTACCCAGCCATGTTACTGACCTGTTGCTAATTAAAAAAATACACTGCGAGATGTTCTTTTATAGCATTACACAACTCTACCAGCCTTTTGTTGCCCTGGTCTCACTCTACTTGAAATGTATTGCTGGCATCAAATCTAATACAGACATGTATTAAAAATCTCAATTTCATAATTTGATATGTTGCCCGTTGTACTATTCTCAACCTAAATATAGGGTTTAAGTGATTTGCACACAATTGCATTCTGTTTTTATTTTCCTAACGTTTTTCAAAATGGGGTTGCAGCAAAAATCATGAATACAAAATGATTTTAAAATGACTTAAAAAAAAAAAAAGCCTTGATTCCCATCAAACAGTGTCACCAGTATTTTGGCAGGGCTACCGCAGATCTCTGTACATGGTGACAAAAAAACACACCGTGGTGGGAGAGCACGTTGCATCCCTGTGGGCACATGATGTACTGGCTCACCCAGGCTGAACACGTATCTCACTAACCCTAACCCAGTTATGCATGCAACGGTCCATGCTCTAAACACAGATGAAACTCTCTGATAAAAATCGGAAGCTTAGTAGTTTCCTTTGTCAGAGAATTGTGTGCTGTTAGGACTTCAAAGTGGCCTACTGATCACTAATCACTACTATACCTCATAATTTAGGAAGATTTTCATATTTTGGATAAATTAACTAGGACTCTCCAATATGAACATCCATGGTGTGTCTTATCATTACCTTAATTAAACTTCAAGTTCAAAGTTCAAAAAGAAATCTGATTTAGGGATTTAACTTCCCACAAAATGGGCAGAGGTGTTTTACTGCCATCAAATGTAGAGGCAAGAGCTCTTCTTTGCAGCATTATGAACAAACACATTTCCGTGCTCTAAAGGCCTTGTTTACATCTTAGTTATTTACGCTTAATAGAATGAAAACCCCTTATGAGTCATTATTGGCTAGGAAGGTTGCTGTTGATTGGTCTCCAACAAAAACACCATTAAGTTGATATAAACACAATGCCTTTAAAAATCACCGAATGTGGGCAAGATCTACCATTAGTATTGCTGTGTGGTCTATGGAGTGTGAGGGGGTGGGGGGTTGGGGAGGTGTTACAAAACTACAGGAAGCCATGGGAGCCTCCGGGGGTCACGACCCTTACCGAGTGCTCTCGTTTTTCCGGCTCATGCACTGGTGAAGAAGGAGGTAGTCCTGGGGGGCGCTGTTGGACAGGGGGCCATGGGAGTGGCGTACAGGCATGTCGAAGGTGAACAGCATTGGCTGGCTGGAGTGGGAGGGCGCAGAGGATTTACGCTCACCAATCAGAGGAGCCAACGAGCCGCTAAAGTCACCAGCTATGGAGCGGGGCATGTGGGTAGTGGTCGGCCTCTCATCTGCATAATAGAACAAAAAAAACAAAACATGGAAGACTTTGAGACAGTGCTCACAAACATCACACACACACATGACTTAACTTTCATTTTCACTACAAGGGAGTCACTGGACTTGATTGGTGGGTTGCAGCAAAACGAAAACCATCACAAATCACAAACATCACGAGGTGCCAGGAAGCAGGATGTCCTGAACACTATAGAAAGCAGTTCACTACAATGACCTCACCGGTTTGGATTTATTAACCTTAAGTGATATGGCCTCGTTTTGCATGTCTGCATAAACAAAGGCAAAGAACAGCAGCCAACTTGTCTTCTCCCGCCGTGATCAATGAAGTCAAAGGACAGGGGAAATTCAATTGAGCACTTTAAGCCGTAACATCCATGTCGGCGGCTCGTATTCAATAGCTTTCAGTGTGTGCTCCAAATTCAATCACTGGAGATGGCCAATCCGTCTTATGGGGGGTGGGATGTGGGATAACAAAAGAAGGAATCTTTAGGCCTCTTTGTCTCCCGCCAAAGGTCATTTTTTACAGCACTCTTTCAGTGCCTCTTTAACAACGAGCGCAAAAATTGCGCAGCCTCCGCGATGAGCTGCTTACCCTCTACGTCTCTTAACACAGAGCTGTGTGAACATCATGGCCTTTGCTTTGGGTTGTTTCTTGGTGACATCTCTGATTCCTCCAGCATGGGTCTGCCGAGCGAAGGCAAATCTCAGGCCACGGAACTCAAAATAGACCAGGCAGAGAGCCAAAAACCAGGAAGTGCATATGACCCCTTTTTCCCACCACCCATCATCCTCCTCACGCTCAACAAGCTTGGCAGAGAGAAAGAATGTGGGCGGACTAGTAAGTTTACTACGTTACTCTATGGGACTTATACTTCAGCTTTTCCCCCAACGGACTGCAGTGGGAGGCAGACTTAGAATTTCATCCAGGTACATGGTTACATGTGAACATTAATAAGAGTGAGTAGAAGCCAGCAGCCACTAGTTAACATGAGGTTAGTTAAATGAGCTAATAAGACAGAAGTTCCCATCCATTATTAGTAATGTTAACATAGACGGATTTCCTTAAGCTGCCTTTGAAATACCTCATCATTACTAAAATCTACAGGTTCACTTCTTGGGATCTATACTTTGGCATTTTATTAACAGACTGCAGTGAGATTCTCCACACTTCAACTTTTAAGTTTACTGATGAATTTAACACTTTTACTACTAAAACAAAACCTAAAAAAAATCAATCCCAATAACACAGAGCTTTTGAACTGCTTGCCCAGGTATCACTGCTGCCTGGCAGGTTTCCCTACCCTGTACCCTGTTAATGATTTTCTTTTTTATTTCTCTAAACACGTATTGGGTTGTCCCATTTCATAGGGGAAGTTCCCACCACTCCTTGGAACTTTGTTGGAAATACTTAAAAGGTGACACTTAAAACTGAGGGGTAGGGGTCGAAGCAGAACTAGGACTGGTCCATTCAGATAGTTCTCAGTGTTCAAGAAACCAAATCAAAACTGCTAGTCCACAGTAGTCATTATAGGAACCAGATGTTCAAACTGTTAGATGCCTCTAAAAGCTACCACATGGACATTGTTTTGGGCTAGTTCTGAGATGACAGTTTGGAGAGGTGTATAAAAGATGTTGTATGGCAAAAAAGCAGCTAATTTTCAGTGTTCTGTATTTTTGTATTTTTGGGGTGTTCTAGAAAAGATTTACCTGCTTCTTATTCCCTAAAACACGATACTGTTCTCATACGGTACATCTGTATTCACTCTGTCTGAAATACTTAAGACCCATCTCTTGAGGAGCCCAGAAGGCTCTGTTTGGTAAGCTCACTCATTGTCTTCTGAGTGATTAAGTACCAGAATGGCACTGTGCTATTAGTCCTGCCACTGTGGTTATTCTTACAATGACGTCAGCTCTGTATGTGCTGTATCAGTTTAAACCAGAGTCCCACCCTGAAAGTCTATTAGAACAAGTGGGTAGAGTAGTAACGTGCCATGCTTGCTGGTAGGAGGACAATAAGGACAATAAGGACTGTGTTACAAGATGATGTCACCTTGCAACAGAGAAAAGGACATGGATTCTAACAAGCTGTTTCAGGCAGCAGAGAAAGTGGTTTCTGTGGGAGAGACTTTCCCCCCTCCTTGGTTCCCATCACTCTCACAGTAAAGAAAAGTGTGTAATTTTCTCTACAATACAAAATCATTTCACATCCAATCACTCTGAATGACTTGGCTCACATGTCAAAGACCGATAAAAAAACAGCCGTTGAATTCCCCTTTAAGACTTTCATACAGTGTAGGAGACCTTAGCACAGTTCCATCAGTCTGTAGTGAAATCAGCCATTATTCAGATTGTCAAGTATTTGCTTTTTTTTTAACCACTGGTGTCTCTGCCGTGTACAAATCACTTCACTGTAGTAGGCTTATTGATCACACATCCCATTAGTGTCAATGATGAGCCATCACAGCTGCTCCCTGGGCTGGGTCACCTCATCGCTGCCGTGCCATGCCTTCTTCTATTTGGAATCAAGACAGTCAAGCCTAGATAGTACTGTGCAGTTACACAATTGTTCAGTGTCACTGCCGCTGCAGTGGTTTGAGATATTTTCACCTTTATGTCGATTGAAACCAGCAGCCTCTGTAACAAACGTGCAGTCTTATTTGTGTTCAGCCTTACAAGTGTATCTGCTCTCCAGGGTGGGGGAGGAGCAGCATCCCTTAGCAAATCAATACATGTATGACTGCTAGTGGGCCTGGAGCACACAGACATGGCTGAGAGCATTCACAGAGCACTTGGAGGCCACTGGAAGAGGGCTTGCTTAACTAGCCTTAGGAGAGGTAGTGTATCCTCAGAACAATGGACTAATTGAAGGCCAGTACTGGACCCATTGACACTGTGGCCTGGGCTGTTGCCGTTGTCCAAGTGGACAGGAAAAGTGATGAACATCTCTCTTTCTCTCTCTCTCTCTCTCAGCCCAAGGCAAGGATATGACCTCATTCATCCAATCGCTCCCTGTTCTCAACTGTCATGTCTATCACTCAGTCTTAGCGACTATCACCTTCTTTAGCAATGGTGTGTGATTTTTCGGTATTCATTACTTTTCATCCAACACTGTGTAAGCCATTACACAGAATGCTTACTCATTATTTTGCGACCAGTTTGTATTAAAAGTGTCTACTATGAGATGCGGTTTGTACATGTATGACAAACTCAACATGGAACCTGGACAAAATCCTTAACCCTGTCTTTCACTGCAGCCTGTGGGAAAAAGTCCAGTGGAGTGACCTAGTAAACGTAGTAATGTACTTCTACGATAACCTTAAAAAAACATCATAGACCCATGCTAGCATTACTAGTAGGGTCTTAAAGCTAGTAGAAATCTAATTAATTTAATTGCAGGTCCCTCACTTTTCATTTATCATTCACACTGTCGAAGGTAGGGCTGAATGATTTAGGGAAAATATTGTGGCTGTCCATTTTTGTTGATTTTTACTTTAATGCCTCATTTGATCACATAAGCTGCTGTTTACACTGTGTGGAAATTGCATGTATAATTGACCAAAAGAAATGACCCCAAACCGCTTGGAAAGACGTGTGGTTCCATTGACTTCCATTGAAATTAAGAGGTTTTTGGCCTCTCCTGTAAAGTTGTTATTTTGGAGATACCTGTTTTTCTTCGGACAGCGACGTTATGTAATCATGATTTTTCAGGTTAATATCGCAATTTTGCAATATTGTTAGGTTATGTTAGGTGTTCGAACGCAACTGCTACACCATTTAGGCTGAAGCAGGACAATCCAAACAAAAAGCTGACAAATAAGATGCGGGTTTAGCTTTGTTAAATTTAGGACATTGTATTCAAATGGGGGAATCGGACGGAATGCAACATGAAAATATGTAAAAATACGAGACTAGCAGTTTCGGCTAGCATGCTACCAAGATATCAACATGCTACTACCCATCCTTATGCTTGTTTTAAAGAATAATATGATTATATTGTGGCTTTCTTTGGCCATTTGCAGGTCCATGTAGCCCTACTCCTCTATCCTAACAGGAAATGTGACCCACTACTCCTAGGCATGAACGTGTAGTAGTAGCAGTTGAAAGAAGTGAAATGGAATTAGATTTTCTCTTAAATATTTAATTTTAAAAATGTGGAAATAACACTTAGAACATTGAAATTGTATATTGTAGCAGAATATTTTGACCATACATTAAGGCCAGTAGCAGTTATTTAACAGTATAGCAGCTTCACTTCAGTAACAGTGAGCAAAATAAATAATAAGACAAGCTGCCAATTATAATTAGTGTACTGGCTTACACACTATTTATAATGTCAGTTTGTGTATGGTGTACCATAGAAATGCCTAAACATTACTAAGGGGGAAGTAAAGCAATTGTTTCTGTTGGATGAAAACAATTTAATTTCCCATACCATGTATTTGAATAGTTGGGACTTGCCAATGTTGTAACGCATGCAGGTGCTAGGTCAAAGAGCAGCTGAGTCCATGCTGTAATGTTCCTATTATGGTCAGTGATACATTACCTACTGTCTCGCTGGCAAGGCTGCTATCATCTAATAAAATTAGACTGTTGGGTCTCAGGAGTCCAGAATTAGTAGCGCCGGTGTGGAGAAGGGGGATAAGGCGGTCTTTTATCAAGACCTCATTTCCTCTCTACATTGTGAAAGTCACACAAGGACAGAGGATAATATGATTTATAATCTTCTACAAAAATAGAAATATGGAATGACCTAATGATTTAAATCTGATTAGTGTGCATAAAAGAAAAAAAAAGAAAAAAAATGCCACATATTTTTCAGAACAGAGAACAGACACTGTACTCCACATCAGGTGCTAACGTTCTCCTGATATTTATTACCAGCACCTGTTTGTGGAAAAACTCCTCTGATATCAGAACAACTGATATCCCAACACCTAGTAAAGAACCTTGAGTTGTTCCTCCAGTGGCTAGTTGTCATAGCTGGCTTGTTAAAAGTAATTTCCTTAACAGTTTCAGGGGAAAAAAAAGAAAAAGAAATGAGGCAGTGCTTATGGAACAGTGCCTTCGGGGTCCAACAAATTGACTTCGGCTACAGCCTTTCTCATAGCAGACTCCAGCCAGACAGGACAAAATGCTTTTGTCTCCTGGGTCCCCATGCTCCCTCTGCTAACACCCGTACAAAGATAATGGTGTATCCCGAATGGCATGCCAGGAGGCATTTGCGTTCCTGCAGTAGGGAGACTCCATTTGCCCTAATGAGACTGACGTCAGCACATAATAACATCTCTGGTCATTCCGAGGCTACTCTGGAGGCTAGTCAGAGGATGACAATAGTAGGGGTGTTATGACCTAATGTGTTGTTGTCTGTGCTTTTCTTGGGTCTGCTGTTCTCTAATGGCGAAGACCAGTACTCTAAGATTTAAGCTTTGCATGTTCGTTGTTTATCGCATGTTTTAAAAGTTTATCTCTTTCAGGAACGCAAACTAGTAGCCTATAATCTTATAGGTTCCATTTTTTCAGGACTCCAGAATGAAAGGAGTAACCAACATTCTGACTAATCCGACAGATTTGTGTAAGCTACTGAGCTGAGATGCTCAAGAAGCCTTGCTCTTAACGCTAAGTAATTAGCAGAGTGACACAGCAAGATGAGGGCCACGTCCCTGGAGCCGCCCCTCTGATCACATTACCCACAACGCCCTTCTCTACAGCCTACATCATGTGAGCACTGCCTGCGACCACACAGCAACATCAATTAGCCTCAGCAGCTTGGGCTGATCAATCTGTGAGAAAGCCCCGCTTTGTCAGGACCAATGAATCACCCTGTTTTGCTTGATGTCATTCGTTCGTAAACCAAGCCAAAGGAAGGGAGGTTAGTGCTCGTCCAGTAGCCTATATACAGGTCTCCCCAGAGATGCTGCTTTTGCATAGAGCGGGCACCACTGCAAAGCGGTAAGCAGTCGATCGTCCACTATCAGGGAGGAGCAAAGAAGAACAAAAATGAGAGAGAGAGAGAGAAAGAGAGAGAGAGAGAGATAGAGAGAGAGAGTGCGAGATGAGTTCACCGTGGAGGATTGGAGGATCGCATTTCATTCTCTCAGTGGAAAATGTGAGAGTAATACCTGGAATAGGGTACATCAGCTCCCGCTTGGCCAAGGGTGTGGAAGAGAGAAATATATAGCCAGGCGGTATATTACAAAGCATCAGATAGAAATGGTGGAAACGCTGAGGTCATGCTACTGCAGAGAACAAGCAATCTTCAAATACAAAAGACCTAAAGACGATTCATATACAAAAGATAAGTCTAGAATCTTTGTAGTTGTAGGAGCTGGAGTATTTGTAATTGTAGTTGTAGGAATTGGAGTTGGATGAGTAACCATTTCAACATAAGCTAATTGTTATATACCAAATGTGACTGTGATGTGAAATGGTTCACTGTGCAGTAACTTACCAACTCAATTTCCTTACAGTGGCAGTGACGGGAACAAGGGGTTGCCTTTCTGCCGTGTTATCTGCCTCCTAAACGATCATTGACGATAAAGTAGCAGCAAATCTGATAAATTTATATAACCTATATTTTCTTTAGGGCTATTGTGCCTGACAGTGTCCTGCATGTGCTTCTCTGCGATGAATGAATCATAAAAAAAAAACATTTTAGCCCAAAATCTCCATCATAAAACATTTAACATAAGACAACAGGCAATATGCAACATATTCGTAACCAATCCATGTCATAGTTTTCTGCAGGGGATCATTTCCAGATATGTGGTTCCTTTCACCACCACAATTCAGATTTATCACATTACTTTTTTAAATCTCAATAAATAAATTATGTGGAAATGCAGAAAAGCTGATAAATCACTGGGATTTAAAGCAACTCAGTATAACAATTACACCCTTAAATGACAGCTTTGAAATCATCTAGATGGAACACTGACGTATATTATTACAGAGGGTCGTCACTATTATTGCCACTCCAGGTCCATAACCCCTGTTATAGCGCTGTGTAACTTCTTCGGAGAAGGCGAGAACTACGGAATGCTTTATGGCACCACGTCACAGGCATAATCTGTAGCGTTCATATGCCTGCGTGACGCATATGCACCCTCTGATTTTGTATTCTTCGTCAACATGAGCGGAGCTCATGCGCAATTTGCATTTATGACATTGGTATAAAAGTGAATTACACTCTGCAGCTGTAGGGGAACCCCAACAGCAAACAAAACCAATTCTCTCACACACACACTTCTCCTAGAACCACAGATACATACCAAGGACTATTTAGACACCTGCATTTTGTAATGCATGAGAACCTCCAGGGAACCTGATAAGGTGTGTCCAAATCCAATCAGGTTTGACTGAAAAGTATGGTGACACTCACTCCCATGAGCCACAAGACGAAATCTAGTTAAACTGGATCCCTGAGCTGAAATCCAGTTACACTAAAATGAGGAATGAGGTGTATTTAAAATAATAGGTCACCCAAAGTACTATCATGCTTAACAATAAACAGAAGCTTCCTCAGTAACCAGCGTATTATGCACAGACCTTGTTTTAGAATAAAAGCAAGGGATGGAAAAGGACAGAGTGCAGTGATGCCTAATAAGTCTGAGTCACAGTTCAGCTAGAAAATTGATGTCTTTGATGATCTCATGATATGCTCTCAGAAGCAGGTAGTATAGCCTAATGATTCATGTCGTGGAGACCATGTGCATTTCTGAAGCAGCACATGAGAGCAGCATGTACAGTATTCTGTGTCCTGATTTTGTAGTTCTAAAGAGAGCTATATTACACCCGAGTGTTACAGCTACAATGCAAGGCTGCCATAATTATCATAAACAGGGAACACAGAGCGGTCTTCTTTCGGTCTAATGGTACCTTACCTGTACACTCAGTATTTTAGCTGAACAATGAAATGGACTTTTGCACATAACAACCTACGCAGATGTTACAAGCAGTGTGCAAAATAATTATCAAACAGCTAGCAAACTAGCAAGCAATGGACTTTTGCATGTAACGACCTACGTATACAAGTCCATTTCTGGCTAGCTATTCCAGGGTTGGCTAACTGTTGACCATTTGCCATCATGGCAGGTATATTAGCTTTAATGGCAGCCAAATATTTGATCTAACCTAATTTATCTTTTGGAAATACTCTATTCTAGTTTTGTAATATTGTCATCTACACACTTGATCACCTCCTCTTTTGTCTTTGTTTTGAGAAATGATGATGAGGATTATGAATAATAATATTTAAATTAACAACAACAACAACAACAACAATAATAATAATAATAATAATAATAATAATAATAATAACAACAACAACAACAATAATGATAATAATAATGATAATAATAATAATAATGATAATAGTAATAATAATAATAAAAAACACATTAAAAATATTCCCTGAATTCGTATTTAAGCTTTTGTTTTTTCATAACAGTTGGTACTATTTCCCGAGAAATTAAATTTTGAGATATTGAAAGGGTCCAAGAGGTTAATCAGAGGGTTGCAGAACCACTCCCACCCCTTCCAAGACCCTCTGTATTTCGCACCTTGGCTACAAGTATAATAGGGCCAGGCTGGAGATGGGGGTGGAGATTCCATTTAGTTCTCATCCATCACTATTTGAAGCCGAATTTGAAGCCTTCTCAGTTTTCTTCCTGTTTTTTCAGTATTTTTTTATATAATAAAACTGCCAACATTCCTTGCCAAGATAACAGTGGGCACACTTTTTTGTGTTGCTTATTCACCAGAAAACTAGCCCACAGAAAACTTTTCATAGCTGACAAAAACAATATTAATCAGATTCATTCAACCTTAAAGAAAAAAGCACAAGCAACAATAACAGACGCAAAAAAAAATGGAAGCATATCTAAGCACTGTAGGAGTACTTTGAAATGGCTCAAAAATCAAGGCCTGCTCTCCTGCAGGAGGGCATTCCAGTCGGTAATGAGACTTCCAGATCCTGCCTTAACAACCAGATCCTGAAAACTTTGATTATCTGAATCAGCTGTGTTAGATTAGGATTGGAACTAACCTCTGTAGGCCTTGGAAGGAACACCTCCAGGAGATGGCTAGGCATCCCTGGTCTAGTGGGACTGGATACAAACTAGCCACAATTTAAGCCAAGATGATTCGCAGTTGTGTCTGGGTTTGATGAAACTTGAGCATGGGGGAGGGGGGTTAGGGGTTGGGTTGCATAGAATCAAATCTGATTGTTCGGGCACCACACACAGATGAAAAAGACCAGTCCACTCTAATCTGGGTTCATATGTTATATGAAAATAGCAAACGTCTGCTGTGCCGCAATGTTGTACTGCTTTGAGACTCAAGCTATAGTACAGAATGTTTCAGTATCAGCTGTCAGGCACTTACAGTAAGACCTAATGAGCTTTATGCTGTTTTAAAAACCAGTCTCAATTATTCTCACACAGTTCCTGCAGATTTGTGGTAGGGGTGAAGGTGGAGTGACATCAGTGACGTGTGAGAACAAACCGTTCATCTTAGTTCTGACCACAGTGCAGGCCTCATCACAGAAGATGACCCGCTGCCATTCTGAGTCATTCCATGACAGTCTGCCTCAACACTATTGCAGTATTGCGTTGATGTGGTGTTAAGAGCAGGTGTCAGAATGGTCTGCATGTATTCCTGCGTCATGCAGTCGTCTGCCAGTGGTTCTAGTACCAAGAGAATGTCTCATGGAAGGCATCACCATGGTTGCTGGCTGTACGGTCAAGCGTGAAACTTGAATCATTTGCATGTCTCATGAAGTCAAGTCTACCCACCAAGTTTCACTCCTGTCGATTGATTCATTCTGGGGGTACTATTTGTGCAACTATTCTTTTGAAGATTAGATGGAACACTGACTTATACTGAGTGTATATAATGAGTCCCTATATATTAAACAACAACAACAACAACAAAAAGACAAACTTGTTGAGTGATGACAATGAAGCCCACTACTAGATCCTGGATGATGCATTCCGGATTGTGGTGATAGAATAAAAAGAAGAGCTACATTCATGCTAATCAAGTAGCATGACTTTCCTTTCATTCCATTTGCGTCATGAATGTGACATCTGGGCTATGCAACCTATTTTTGAACAAATTATCCCAGTAGAATCCACATTTCTCAGGGCGGTTACTGCACCTTCTTCTAATCTCCTAATCAAACTAACACTGTAGGACAAAGCATGGACTCTCAAAGGACTCTCAAACATACCAACGAACTAATGAACCCATTTCTGAAAGATTTGAAATTGCTGTCTATCAAGACTTCAGTTTTTCAGTAAAGGCAGCGTCTCTAAAGGGCATAAGATAAGAAAACACAATACATGTTTACTGCCCTGTGCTGCAGGGCGTGTGCTGCTGTGGTGATGAGAGTGGGTATTCTGGGATGTTGAAGCACTGGCGGTCCGAGGCAGACAGCTGAGTGGCATCAGCAATTTGACCCCACAGCACCATGGCGTCTCGTTATTTCAACAAAAATCAATGGACGTGAAGGGCACTTTGCGTGTGTGTTTGTGCGAGTGTGTGTGTGTGTGTGTGTTTGGAATGGGTACAGGGGGTTTGTCTAGGCTGCCCTTGCATAACCTTGGTGTGTGTCCCAAGAGTGGCTCAGCCCCTCCTTTCCCCATGCAGCCTAACCTTGCACTGCTAGTCTAACAGACAGATCAGAGCATCGATACCAGCCTGCTGCTGCTGCTGCTGCTGCTGCTACTGCTGCTGTATACCATCCCCCACGCTGCTTCTATTACACACCACAAACACACATGCCTTCCCTGAAAACGAAGTCTTAAAAAAACTCCTCCTTCACATAACACATGTTTACAGAGCAAATGTGCAGCAGAGAACAAAGATGCTTAAAGGGAACTGGAACTCACATGAACCAGGTACCTAATTCCATCCTAAACATAAAAGTTCCATCAGGAATTTTGAACTTGGGGCCAAAAGTTCAAGCAGGCAGATAAGAGTCCAGTCAGACTTAGCTTGAATCATTGTTTTGACTGTGTTTGAGTCACAGTGTTGTTCTACATCTGAACTGTCTAAAACAAAAACAAAATCATCTATTAGAGCCGTCATCCCTGGAATCCCACACAGCTGTGAGATCGGAGGGGCCAAAAGTTTTCAAATGTTTTTAGTATTATGTACAGTCGCTGGAGCCACACCAAAAGCCCTGGGAGCAGGTGCATCTACAACAGCCGAGGTACTGAGTAAGTAGTTGTGTGTTTTCCCAACAGATGTCTGACTATTCATGTATCCAGACAACAATAAACCTCGTTTACTTAGCATAACAGACAAGAGGCTACCAAGACATAACATTACAATTACACACCAGTTTGGATTAGTAGTTAATGGCTTTTTGAAAACATTAACCTGAATCTAAAAGGAGCAATGTTAAATATGTATCTGAGATGCTGTGAGAAATACTCAATTACTTAAAATAGTTACTAATTACAATGTACCATTGAATTAGCAGTGATAAGTGGCAGTTGGTGAATGATAATGCATATTTTCAATTCTTTGACTGGCCT
Source organism: Prochilodus magdalenae (assembly GCA_024036415.1). Taxonomy (NCBI): domain Eukaryota; kingdom Metazoa; phylum Chordata; class Actinopteri; order Characiformes; family Prochilodontidae; genus Prochilodus; species Prochilodus magdalenae. The sequence continues at coordinate 303,289 of JAMWET010001003.1, forward strand.
CTTTGACAGTCAAAAGCCTTCACAGCCATTAGTATCTTTATTATCACTATTATTGTATATTTTTTATATGTAATTTTGGGAAACTTTTTTCATTTTTTTCACTGTCCTCTTTTCTCAGCTGGCTGAAATGCAAAGTCGGAATTTCAGCACTTTTCTCTGTTTCAAGGTGATGTCATCTTGTAACACTGTGCTTATTGCCCTCCTACCAGCAAGCTTGGCAAGTCCTCACACAACACACAAAGAGCTAAAATAGTAAAAGTGTACCACACTGAAATGTTCTGCTCCAGTCTAGCTTAGAAAGGTGGTCAGAGTGGGTAAACTGGGTAATCAGAGCATATTGGCCTATAAGGAGGTGGGGCTTAAAGAAACAGGTGCTCTAACAGAGCGTTTCAGGCAGAAGGTGAATACTGATGTATAGTATGAGGAAAAATATTGTGCCTTGGGAAAACTGAAGTAAGTAAATCTATTTTGGTAGTAGTATTCTAGTCTAAATGTATTATTTTACATATTCTTAAGTCAAAATAAACAGTATAGTGCTTAATCTCTAATATAATGAACAGAGACATCCCATAAAGCATACATCTGCACATGACGGATATTCCCAAAATGTCCTACACGCAGTATATATTAGTAGACGTGTGAGTGACTGTCAGTGAAGTCCCTCAGAGGCAAACTGGTCTGTCCCATTTTTCATGCTGTATAGTGCAGCTGACAACTTGATACTAGCTGGGGGAAATGAGAGGTCAACCACAGCATTCATCTGGAGAGGGAGGGGGGAGAGAGCTGCTCTGATCTACATTGCAGTCCTGCTCTATGTGTGTTTTATTCTCTAGAGAAGGTGATGACTGCGGCTCATAAAAAAAAGGGCTTCAAGTTAGAGAATCAGTGCCTAGCCTGGAGAGGCCGTTAATACGGGTTTGTATAAGGAGGTGGAAAAGCTAGTGAATGGCCTCTTGAAGCTCCTTCAGCAAAGTACGCAGTAAAACCCACAGTGAGCTCTTTCAAGCCATTTAAGTGCTATAAAACTGCAAATAACTGCACAATATAAACTTCCAGTATGATAAACTAATATTATGAGACTGTTGGTGCAAAGTGTTAGACCAGGTGTAAGCTTTGTTGTTATATAAGTAGGCTTAGAGAAACAAAAACATAAAAATTGGGTGTGCACAAGTTGGCTTAGCGTTTACAGTCTACAGTCATGTGGCTCAAAACAGTTGTTAATGGCTGATAAGTGAGTGATTGCGTTTGGACGTGCCGATAGCCATAGAGTAAAGGAAGTAGCTGAATTTCCAGGTGTACGGAAGTGTATGGTCATACGGGTCTACCAGCAGTGGCTAAGATCCCAGTCTACAGGAAATTCTTCTCAGAATTGTGCCAAGGAAGCCGTACACGAAATCTGGCCCAACTGCACAAATCTTTGATGCAAGAGTAGCTGAACACTGAAGTGGCCTACATCCAGAAATCTGTCCAGTTCATACTAAATCGAATTGCAGCTGTTATGGGTGTGGAGATATAACACACCATCAGTTAAGTTTCAGACACGGCTAACTAATTAATAAGCCTAGAGCACCGGCAAAGGTCTGAGACCACCCCTTCATGTATTTAATTTCCCTTATGTATTCCCATAAGCCTTCTTGTGGCCATAAAGTTAAAAAAGCAAGATGATCAAACTATACAGGCACTCTTACAAAATAATGGAACCACTTCTGTTCCCTAAAGAACCTTTCAGTGGATGGTTCTTTAGAGACAGTTGTTTTGTAAATGAGATGTGTTTATGTGACAAACCCCTTATTGTTTAAACAATCTCCACATCATGTACATGTTCTAGGAAGAACCCTTTAACTGGTAACCCTTGAACTGCTCACGTTTAGGTTCCTTATATCTATTAATGGTTCTTTGCTGTCACTTGCTATTCGTTGTTGTCAGATATTTCTGAAGAGATTAAGTATCATAGGGAATAGAAAGTCAAAAGTAACTGAGTGAAAAGAAACCTGTTAAAGGACATTGAGAAAACAGTACTGTGCAAGACATGGTAGACCACCAAAACTGACACCATCAGATAAACAGTACTTAAAGCTTTCATCTTTAAGAGATAGGAGAAAATCAAGCACCGCCCTTGCCTCAGATCTGAAAAAATCCACAGGTGTTTCTGTCCATCCTTCCTTCTCGAGAAGACAACTCAACACTGTCATATGGTTACTGAAGCGTCTGTGTAATTTTCTGTTAAATATATGTTTTCTGATTCATTTCCTGACACTGCCTGGTACTGTGTGATTTTGTGTGATCAGAGTGCCAGTTAAAGCTGCCACTAAAACCCTTTTTCAAACATGGGACGTGCATTTCCATTAAACAGATGGAACAGATAACCACTCAGTAGTGACATTAGGTAATAGGGCAAAAATGTACACATCATCCGCCCTCTGTTTAAAGGCAAAATGGAGCAACGCAATGGCATTCTTTGATATGTGTGTGCGTTCTCAAAACATCTGGATTTGCTATATCCTACACATGTATTACATCACACATTTTCAACTGCTATCACAAACACTCAAGACTTTCCTAAAGTCTGGGAAAGGACTTTTGTGCTTCAATTATTTGTGTTTTCGCACACAATTCATCCATTTTTTGATATCTTGGAAAAAACAACATTTATTTTAGACATAATGGACTAGACTGAATAAGAGGAAGTCCAAATTTTTGATTAGCTTAATGTATATATAAACTATAACTACTGTCCAGCACAATAAAGACAATACAAGCCAAATGTATGAAGCCAAACGCATATAGTTGGAGTATGGAGTTATCTAGTGGCCATCTTTCTACCATAGCATAAAAATACAATTCATTCTTGATGCTCTACCTAATGACCAAGAAAACGCCCCGTATTGATATTACACTAAAGCACATAGAACGCAGTCCAGTAACCACTCAGCATGTGCGTTCAGATACATGCTGTTTATTCCGCATCTGAAAGTGCAGGCTGAAATATGCGAGCTGTCACAATGCTCCAACACAAAGTTCCCTTTATGTTTCCCAGAGGCAGCGTTAAAGACCGTCCTCCATATAAGCACTGCTATTGTGCCGTCCATGATGGGCAGCAATCACTCCCTTTCTTTAACAAAACAAAAGAGAGAGAGAGAAAAAAAAAAAAATCAATAAACCTTTCAGATGCTGCATCCATTTAGCAGGGTCGTTCCAGCCCAACTTTCTCAAATAACAGAGACGAGAAGCAGTGGGGGGAATAATAAACGCAATAAACCATGATATCATGTTGCCTTCCAGTGTATTCTATCTGACTTTTCCATCAATTCGGAGAGAACATTAGCATGGGTCTCTAGACGAGGGAATGTCCCCATTAACCCCCCAGAATACATGCAAGTTCCATACTACCTTAATACATCTATGGATTAGATGTGACTAGCAGAACAATAGTACTCAGTGGTCCATTTTCTCCAGTTGTAAGAACCACAGGTTCCCTGTGACCAGTTCTGGAAAGCTGAAGCATTATACGTGTAGTGTTGTCACTGTGAAACACTAAACTGTATAGAACTGTGGTTCTCCCCAAATGAAAGATCGTTGTCCTGGATTTGGATTCACAACATTATTTGATAATACCTTCTTTGTATTCCAGAGAAGCAGAGTTGTTGAGTATGCCAGATTAATAAATATGCTAAAATATCTGCATATTATTCTATTTCCAATCCTATATAAATAATATCATTTTCCATGTAAAAGCAATCCATCCAAAAATGTTTATTTATCATTATTATCTTTACTGATACACGAAGTCGTGCGTGAACGTCTTAATACCCTTGTCATATAATGGTTTGTAAGTTAACACATATTCTATAGACACAAAATATAAATATAACACTCTTGTTTTTGAAAATCTTTATGCACAGTTTATATTATTTTGTCCTGAGTTAATATATTTGCTGTTTTATGTATGTTTCCAATATGCAAAATATACAGAAACTGTGCATTACATTATTCATAAGTGTGTTTTTCTGTATAGGATGTGTAAAAAAAAAAAGCCAGAAAAACTTGTGATTTGGTGATGCCAACATATTTGCATATGATTCTAAATATATATGTATATTATCATCAGATATCAACATCCGTCCACATTCCTCATGTGCATCTATAGTTGCTACTACTTTTCATATTAACGATAAAGTAATCTAAAAGTCTATATCAGATTGACTTTATTATCAAAAAGAGAAATCCTTTCTTACAAGAAATCATTTACATTGAAATGATATAAAAACACAATGTGGCAAAAAGGTATTTAAATAAAAGAGTGAAAGTGCGCTCTGCTTTTAACTGCCGGAGAGATCAGTAGCATAATGCATAATGCCAAATAATCACGCAGAATCACGGCAAATTTTAGTCATTGGTTTTTAAAATCCAGTAATCATTTAATCAATTACATTAATCTATAAACTGTGACTGAGAATGAGAAAAGAGAGGGCAGTATGGAAAGATGACTGATGTAACTAGGACAAAGACCCAGTGAACTTCAAAGCAATCTGCCCACACATGGTCATACAAGATGCCCATTTTAATGGTTAATACAACGCAGTAAAGCGCTTCTTTCTTTGCCTAACCTGATTTTTTCTTTGCCCTTGTGATGCACTACATCAAAGGACAGTTCTATTCTATTTAGTTTACACTCCTTTCATGTATTAATTTTGAATTTAGGTTGTATAATAATACAAAAACAGTCTAAATTGATTTACAGCAGTTATAATACACACATGCAGTGTTAGGAAAACAGTAGAACATTAATTTTGTTAAGATAAGTCTAAAATAATACAGTTCTATTAAATATTTGTAGTGAGAAACTCCATCATTGTTTTGTCTTCCTGATGGTGTAAAATCTTAGTGGCCACTCTGTATGCATATGGGCTCTGCATCAGGGACATAGTGAAGATACCAAAGTAGGTAGCAGTCAGCTCTGAGGTTAATGCAGAGCTGATGAACAGGGTCTCTCTTTACTCTTAAACCTGGTTTAGTTTTCCTCACAGTAAAGTATCAGATCACTGAGGTTCTGCGTGGAACTGCAGGTAGGACTGGGCAATATGGCCAAAAATCTCATTACCACACATTTTTCTATGTTGATTTATTATTGTTATTTACACTAATTACCACATGCTTTTCACAAGTCTCTGATTAGTAAATTTAAATAAATATTTTAAAAACATATTGCCACAATTTTGTCTTTATCTGAGTTTTTATTTTAATCTTCATCATTATTGAATACATTTTCCTGTCATACTTAGGACTCATTACAATTAGCCTTACTTGTCCTAAGTGCTAGACTTAGAAGCATATGTACAAGGCCTTACTGCTAATACATTTACATTTACAGCCTTTAGCTGATGCTCTTATCCAGAGCCACTTACAAGGTTAAATGTATTACAGGTAGGCCAATGTAGCGTTAGGAGTCTTGCCCGAGGACTCTTATTGGTGGAGCACAGCATAGTCACCTAGACCGGGATTCGAACCCCAGTCACCCACATGTGGTGGTGGCTACTTAGAGGGTAGTGGTGTCGTCTACTGAGCTACACCAACCACAATAATAGGCTACCAGAATGAGAAACATGATGCCATAATCAGGCATAAACACCAAACTCCAATTATTTAACATGACTGCAGTCACTGCCATCTGAATGTGAACTTGGTGTCAATAGAAAGCAGTAAATGCATGGACTAAAATCATATGACCTTTAGAAACAAGGTTCTAACTTCTGATCTGATGCACAAACATGTAAAGATGGTGGTTCCATGAATGCATGTTTGTTTATTTGTTTTGACTGTAGTTCATTTTAACATGTATGCTGTGACTAGTAATTTTCTCATATTTTCACTCTCATGAAGAACATGTAGCTTTGCTCGACTCGACAAATCATTTCTGTGTAACTGTGGACATTTGAGTCAGAGCACAAGCAGTATTGATTTGACACTACAACCTGTACTAAGCTAATGAGTATGCACAGCTAAAAGGCGAGCTGGCTAATCTGCTAATCTGGCCACTTTAGGCCAGTGTTTAGTATATGCAACCAATGAACAACAGCAGGCAATTAAACTGATAATCACAATATTTATATGACAATTAATCTTCAGGGAAAATGTCATAATCATGACAGCCCTAGGCATAATCGTTTATTCAATTTCATCACATGAAACACCAAATCTGGGCATGTACATGCACTGTAGGCAATCCATCAGTCGGTTCAATGCCCACTACTAGATGTTTCATGGTGTGTTCAGTGCCTCAAATCATTAGTCCAGAGTTGAAGAATGTATTGCAAATTCAGCCTAACAGGTAAGCAGCAGTTTATAATTAGCACTGCGCTGGTACATCATTCATTGTTCATGAAAACACAAAGACGTCTGCTAGTACTAGACACTTTGGACATCCTGTGATAACTTCACAGTTAGTGAGTAAGAATAGTGAAAGCATTGCCCCTTGATTTTATAATATAAACTGCATTTTTGCATTTAATTTTCATCATATTAAAACCTTCTAGCTACACTTGTTTGATTTTTTTTTACACCACTGAAAAACACTTGGTATTACACGGAAAATGCACCAGTAGAAATGATCTAAAATTACTTGCAACACATGAACTAAAAAGTATTAAAGTATTAAAGATTTTTATAAAAATCTTCTCCTTTCCAAAGGAGGTTTTCTCAGGTCAGTTGATGAATTTATGCAGTTTGTATGGATTTTTGCAGCTCACACGAAACAGCATTTAACATTTGTGATACGGTTACTGACACTGTTGGAAGTAGTTACTGGCCTACTTTCAGATGAACCTACAAGCCACTCGGTTTAAATCTCATTCACATGCAAGCTTTTCTTACCGTGGTTGTCTTCAGACTGATTGAATCCGCAGAGCTGGCAGATTGAACGAACCCAGCGGTTCATCTCCTCCTCCGTCTCTGCCACCAGGTAGAAGGTTCTTTCAGCCGTTTTGATATCAAACACAAAGCTGTCCTGGAACTCTTTTCGTTTGAAGGTTAGACCAGCGTCCACCTGCTCACAGCAATGGAGATCTATGATGCGAATGGGCTTTTTGGCATGGTCACTCTTGTAGTACTCCAGAACATCTGGGTCTCCACTCATGCGTCCACTGCGGAGGATAAACCAGCGCTTCTTCCAGGCCTGGGGAACACAAGAACTACAGATAAGAGGGGAACAACAGAGCTATAACTCCACCTATATAGGACCTTATATGTAAAATGTATACGCCCAAGTAGGGGCGTCCCAGCAAGGACTAGGACCAGAGCTGATCAAGACTTGTATAAAAAGACCAGTCATCAGCTATATTAAGCCTGAGCCACCTTTCTTGGTTTTGTACCTTACGCCACTGTGATAGAGGTGATGCAAACATCGCCAGAGGACAAAATGTACAAAATACACTCCCGAGTGAACTGCCACTGGTTGATCACACTTCTATGGAAATGTTTTTCTTTACCAGTTGTACCACACTACTACATGCTACAATGTGTGATCCTAGTACCTATGAAGATACAAGAAGACAAGGACTGGGTCTTATTGGTATCAGCCAATACTCAACATTAAGGTACTCACACTGGTATCAGCCAATATTCAATATGGAAGCACTCAAATTGGTATAGGCCAATACACAATATTAAGGTACTCAGATCTGTACACAGATTGTTATCAGCTAAAACTCAACATGAAAATATTCAGTTTCTGTATTGAGAAATACTTAACACTAAAGAAATCAGATGGGAATCGACTGATAGCCAACATTAGAGTACTCTGCACTGTATCGGCCAAAACTTGATACTGTAGTACTCTGATCAACATCAGTCAAAGTTAAAGTATTTAGGTCCATGTTGACGATACTTTGGAATGTAATTTGCAAAATTTAACAGTGACAAAAAACACAATAGATCAGAAAACTGGGAAAAAGGTGCTGTATCTCTAAAAAGTTTATGGTTAATTTTAAAAATATATTTATAATATAAATTTTTTTTTTTTAATAAATTTTATATATATATATATATATAGATGCATACAATATTTTAACCATTATTATTTCATTATTTTTCCATTATTACCACCACAAAAAAACACAAATTACCACATTTTTCAGGACGACATTTTTCACTTCTTTATTTGAATTTATTTGAACCATGTATAACCTTATGATCCTAAAGTAAAAGCAGCTAAATTACAACCGATTTTTAAAACTCAAAAAAGTTCATTTTTTCCTTTTCTTTCTTTCTGTGCTAAAGAACTGCAGACTGGAGCTGCTTTTTAGCAAAGTGAAAAATGACATTACTGAAGAAGTAAAAATAAACAGTCTTCAGTTAGTGCACGGATCACACCGATGGAAACCTAGATTAAGTTCTAAGGAAACTCGTGTGAGTGCCTGCGTGTGTGTCTGCGTGTTACAGAGTGCATGTGGCTTATCTCAGACAGGTGTTACTCCCCCATATTGTTTCCTGTTCAGATATAGCTGAGGAGGAGGTAAACACACACTACAAATAGACATACAGACACAGACACACAAGCAGAGACACACACACACCCAACCATGGCAACTGCGTCCCTGGTAAACACACCTGCGAGGTTATAGTCTGACTGTAAGCCAATGAGCTTGTGTTTGTGGTGATCATAAGCTCAGCAACACAGACACGCATGTTTGATGTAGTAATAGATTAGATCTAGTTATGAAGGGTGGAGTGGGGGGTGGTTAATTAGTTCTACTGTAAATAAACAAATGCACCACATATGACAAATCCACAACTCACCAGCATGGTACACCCACTCATTAACCTGCAGTCAAAAGACAAAGAGACCAATAGCACCGTTCATGCTCCGCCCACAAACTGTTAAAAAGTTGGACAAGCCTTAATGAATGCTGGAATCTATGAATTTAATACATGTATTCATGTATGAGTTTATAACCCCTACATAACGAGTTGTAGTTTCTAATATTATGTTATCAAACTGGACTGTTAAATGAAAATACCAAAAAAAGGGGAAAAAAAAAGAAAAGAAATGATTGTGAGTGTGTTATGGACAGAGGGACTGTTCAGAAGGGTGGTAAATAAATATCATTAGGTTTTAAGACAGGAGAGAATGATGCTCCATGTCGACATTATTTCTACGTTTTTTTCTGTGACTGTTTAGCCTGTTGCTCTTTTTGGGCTGCCTTCACATCTATCCGGTTGAAGTGGTACACATTTGATTGTTTGCCCTAATGTGACACAGACCGGATGCTTTCTGAGCTGTGTGGACTTGCAAATCTGAATATTTCCACATGTGGTCCTAGATGCATGTCAGATTCATGGCCATGCCACCAGGTCCGTCACCGCAAGTGGGCGTGAGGGGGCAAAGGCCCCCCGGATGGAATAGTGTGCCTACCCACCCTAACAAAAACGTTGTGTTTGTCTGATTAGTTCTACAACTTTCATTTGTATTGAACTGGCGTTTATTTATTTATTTATTTAGCGCTCCAGGGTAGCCTTTTCAAGCCTCATTCATTAATTATGTGGATTTTCAGAGCAAGCCATTTAGACATCTCAGTCGAAACTGCATGATGTGAGCCCATCAGACCGAACCACACACTGCCGTCAAGTTTAGTTGATTCTCTGCTTGTACAGTGTTCCACCAACCATTAGTCCTGGGTCATCGTAACTGACGAGCCATTAAAAACCAACGTGGAAGAGAGTTAACTTACATTTAGCTGAATCTATGCACATAGCTACCATTAGCTTCATCAGAATTAGCAGAGCATATTGAGCAAGGTAAGCAATTCTCAAACTGACGGACGTTTTGAGTGAGAACAGAAGCATACTGTAGCCACACAAGGCTGAAGTTGCCTTTTTGTTTGCCACCTTCTTATATGTAAAATTTTGAAACTACATCGTTGGAACAAGAAAAACAATAATAAACTGACCATAGCTGTGTGCTGTACACCAACATGGAAGAGCTTATTGATTTGAACATCTGTACAGCACCATACAACATCATATTCCCACAAGCAAAAGGAAGAGAAACTGCTTAGGAGATTTAAAGCTACTTCAGGACAACTAGATCTCTTAAGCTGCGTTAAGACAAAGATTTTGACTGTGTGCTTCCGAGTAATAAAGTGGGCAGATGTAGTACTGACGATTCAGGGGTGCCATGTAAGAGTGGTGATTTGCACCAGCACCTTGTATCCTTTCTGTCTTTGACACTCTTGTTTTTAGGTTTGTGCCGAGTGACGTGCAGTTTACAGTTTTAGCTCTGATGTTACTCATTGTACAGTGTTGTTGGGTAACTGTAACGCTGGAGAAACACAACAACCGTGTGGATAGGTAGAATAAACAGACAAGCCTGTTGCCCTCAGGTAATTGGGTAAGAGGCGTCATGCACCCCAGTCATTTCTTTCGCCTTGATTGTCTAATTAACCCTGCCACCAGGTCTGATGAAAACGGTCCAATCAGAAGTCAAGCACGTTGTTTTTTTACTGCTCATGCGTCATCATTAAGTGTGAATATGTTAGGAGTGCCTAACTTGAAGGTAGTACCAAATAAGAGTTCAAAGGTCATCTAATAATGGACAGCTGAGAGCTATCCAGAGTAAACTGTCTTTGTGATAAAGATTTGTTCTGCTGGTTAGTTTATATGTTCCTTATGATGCACAAAGTTCATAGGTTTGGAATGGCACATGGGAATCATTTCAGGATATAGGTTTGTTTAATATAAAAGACTTAGGAGTTGCACTCAGCAAAAAAATCTGAATTGTGTATTGCGGACACATCCAAGTCTGTTTCTCCTGATGTCTAATAATGCAAACCTGAGACATAACAGGTTTTCCATTCACACATTTCACCAACGCTGTACGAACAATTTCAGCAGAAAAAAATGTAAAATGAAGTAGCTTTTCCATCCCCTACAGTAATGCGGAGGAACTTTTAATTATCAGATTATCAGAAACGATTAATTATCTTTTTAGCCATTTGCCATCTTTGTTTGCAGCTCAGGGACCGTGGGGCAGGACAACCAATGGCCCACCTAATGAGGGCTGAAATCTCTGTCCCACTCTGACAAAGCTAAAGTTGGCTTCTTATGTGAATTTTCAGTTCCACCGTAAATGGCACCAGAAAGTAACTATTGCACCACTTAAGATAGAACAGGAAATTTAAATAAGAGGTCAGCTTCAGCCTCATTCCACCTTGCATCTGGGAACACAAACACACCAGACAATTCTGGAAGTGCATGGTGCAGAGTCATTTTTTCAAATAAGCTTTAGATTCAGCATTTCAGAACGAGAAGACCCCTGAAAACCTATGCCATGATCAGAGCTTTAATAGTTTCAGTCCTGTCAACTGATAAGAGGATCATTCTTGTGTTATATAAGCCGGCTACTTGTTTGTAGTATAGGGTAGTGAAGCACATTCTGCTATGGTGTACACGCTGTTGACAAACGTTGGGTTTATTGAGAGGTCTTCATACAGAGATATTTACACTTCACCATTTCTCCAACGCCCACCCCACCTCCACCCTCCAAAGCAGTAAAATCAGGTGGAGCAGAATCATGGACTTGCAGCTTGAAGTGGCTTTGCTTATTTGAAAAATCCTTTTCCACTTTCCGCATTTTAGCAAAATTCCGCCTTGTCTAGCTTTTGAAATATTCAGTTTTTTTTTTTTTTGTTTCCTGGCTTTTTCATGTAGTTCCGCTGGCGTGAAAACAACCTACATTTTTTCAGGACATAAATAAATAAATAAACAAATAAATAAATGATCACTGGAGCAGGCCAAATCTGTAAATAATAGTAGTTATTGATAATAATAATGCTAGACCTTCTCATCAGGTTGAATGTAAAGCATGTCTTTGGCCGGAAGCAGAAAAGGCTGCAGAGTCCCGAGTTTAAAACAGCTTTTTTATAGACTTAAATATTTGAATGCTTGAGATGCTTGGTGTGGGGAGTAGTGTCTGACGCTAAGCGAGGGAGGAATGTCTTCTGCAGTGGAGAGAGGGAGGGAGAGATAGATGGCTAGATGATGGAGAGAAGCTTTCTGGCCCACTGCCAGCAATCCACTTCCATCCAGCCTCATTCTCTCTCTAGTTTTCTCTCCCATATGCACTTGTTCTCTCTCTCTCTCTCTCTCTCTCTCTCTCTCTCTCTCTCTCCCCTTTTGTGTCTCTCTCTCTCTTTCTCTCTCTCCCCTTTTGTCTCTCTCTCTCTCCTTTTCTCTCTCTCTCTCTCCTTCTCTCTCTCTCTCTCTCTCTCTCTCTCTCTCTCTCTCTCTCTCTCTCTCTCTCTATATATATATATATATATATAATAATTTTTTTTCTTTTTTTTTCTTGTCCTCTATCTTGCAATATAATGTCTTGTTTCCCTGCTCGCTTTCTCTCTCTCTCTCCCTCCCTCGTTTTCTTCCTCTCACACACACACTCACTCCTGACACAGGATCCTGCAGGGCCCGGAGTCCATCAACGCACACACACACACATACACACACAGAGCCACCTCCGCCACCAAAACAGGGAACCAAGGACACTCTTTCCACTAAACCCCTCCACACACGCCCTCTCTTCCCCTTCCTCCATCCAGTCCCACTGTCCGGCCGGCAGGAAGCGGAAAAACGGATCCTGCTGCACATCCTGTGTTTTCTCAAGCCTGCTGTTGATCTCCCCTTCATTCGCTGTTCTCACACCATTCTCCTGCCCACGCTGTCACAATAAGTCCATTATCAAACCGTTCTGAGCAGCAGAGATGGGTTAACAATCTTACTGAACAAAACAAGAGCAAAACAAAACTATACAATGCATCACTTGTTTTCATTATATCTGGCTTAGCAATACTGATATCGCAGAAGGTTTATAGATACACAAATGAGCCTCTAACCCAGTGCTAAATGTTTATGAGTGTTGTGAGCATCCTGTCACCAAAATTTCTGTGGAAGTATGGATGGACCAAGACATTCACATAATCCACTGGACCCAGAAATAAGGTCCTTTTAGGGTCATCTGAAGCTTCAGAATGCATTCAGCAGACTTTTAATTCAGAGCAGAAATATGTTATAATCTGCTGAATTCAGTTTTTCACCTTATTTGGAGGATCGACATTCATATCATGCAGATGTTAAGATGAGAAGTCACTGAACATGTAACAGGTGTCATACAGACCATCTCAGCATCCTCAACAAGCTGCTATAGACATGCTGTGCACACCATCCTGTGTCCAGCTGGGTTAGGGTTTGGCTAAGGTTATGGTTAGGATTAGGGCCAGGGCTAGGGTTAGCACTAGGCTATGGGTTGTGGGTAGGTTAGGTTTTAAAGCCACGAGTAGATTAGGTTTGGGGTTGAGGTTAAGGTTAGGATTAGGGACAGGGTTATGATTAGGTTTTGGGTTGAGGCCAGTGTTGGGGTTAGGATTAGAGTCAGGTTAAGGGATAACATAAGTTTTAGGGTCAGGGCTAAGAACAAGGCCAGGGTGAGGGTTAGGACTAAGTATGGCTGGGTAAGGTTTTGCTTTGCTTAATAAAAGTAGCATTTTAAAACTACATAATCTAACTAATACTAACATTTACTGATCCCCTGTAACCAACATTTATACAGCCCACATCTAGGCCTGACACAATTAAGATTTAATCGCCTGATCTGTGTTATGTTTACGCCACAACAGATTGTGAATTAGATGGAGGACGAAACTCGCTCCCACAGAGACCGCTTTTATTAGCCACTTGAAATGCCTTGTTGGAATTCCAGCCTTTTTCTTTGTTACAAGGTGATGTCATCTCGTAAGTCCCTATAATGCCCACTGGTGAGCTTGGCATGCGCTGACACGACACACAGACGGCTAAAAAAGTAAACACTATTCTCAAACGTCCTGCTCCAGTCTAGTACACTTAGGTCTACCAACTTGTTCTACCTGACTTTCAGGATTGGACTCTGAATCAAACTGATACAGCAGAACCAGAACCATTGTAATAATAGGCAGAGTTCATAAATTGAAAAATATATTGAAAATATAGTAGGTTCCCTTTAAAATGATCTGCAAAACACTACACTGGAAATTCACTGTGAGCTATGGCAGAACTTCGAAAACTTCTAAACTAGCTCAAACTGTACTACTACAGGCTTGGCTCTCTTTGTGTCCCTAATTGCCCCAGTGCCAGTACGTACATTTCCAATTCTGTGCAACCCTAACATTGCTTTAAAGGTGTCACCCAAACAGACAAAAGGAGTGCTTTTAAATATTGAGAGGAAATAAATAGAGGGACTGTTTTCGGCAGATCCAGCATTTCTGTCTGTACCAGCTGCCAAACAACCAGACTTGAAGAACTGAGGCTAAGTAATAGCATCTATGCGTTCCTGCAGCATCCCGCCAAGATGTTTCTCATTTCATTTTCTGCCCGACTGATAAATGACGGCTACCGGAGGCTGCGCACGCCGCTGATGGACCGAAGACGGGGAGCGAAGCAACAGTTTATCACTGCTGACAAAACCACACCACTGTTCCCTTTAGCGCTGCGGCAGCACTGACAGCAAAATACCTCTCCGTAATTAAACAGCAGCTGAAGCTTAAAAGCCTTTCAGATTTAGAACTGGCTACACTGTGGCTTTGAATAAGCATATAATCCTAATGAAAGGTTATCATATCTAACTTGTTTCATACGTACAGTGATTATCTGATAGGCCAAGTCTAGCTAACTGTAAACAAAAGCAAATACAGCACCTGCTATTGTAGTAAATGTCTTAGGGCTGTGTACTAAGTTCGGACATTATTATATTAGGCAACATCCTACGATATACAGTTGGAGGGGCAAAGTAACAAATTACATTTACTCGTGTTTCTGTATTTGAGTACAGTGCTCATATTTTCCACTTCAAAGGTAAAATTACTTGAGTTCTAGTGAAGTGCTTTTATATTTCTCTACTTTGATTTGTTCAGAGACGAAGAGAGAACACTTCTTTATCCAAATGGTCCACTTCATTAATTTACAGATAAACTAAAACTGATAAATCTGAATCCTGAAACCTGCTGAGATCAGTCTGAGACCACTGAAGAACGGGTTGTTAGCTGACTGCTAGTTAATGCAAGCTAAACCAATGCTGTGAGGTGTTTACTTGTTTGCTACTTTGCTGTGTTGGTATAAAACAGCAGCTATTTGTTAAATGCTAAAGCTGTATTAGGTGTTTTATTGAGTGCCTGTCAGCCACATACTTAACAGGTGTTAATCTGATCAATAACTCACAGTTTGCTAGAATAAAATATGATTTTGGTGCAGTTTTGAGGCTAAACTGTGTAAAAGAGGAAACCTGGTTTAATATAGCTTTCCCATAAACACTGGACAATAATTCAGTCACACTCAGAATTGTTTGCCACGGTACTGTTGTATTAGACTTGCTGCCCTAATATGTACAGGATGTGCTATGTTAATTTTATTTTGCACGGCATGCACCAAACTGCACGACCACTCACCACAACACTGTGAGGGGGCTTATGTGCATGATGCATTGCCCCTCAATCTCACCTCAGTGATCATTACAGACTTTTGTGTTCATTGTAGAATGCAACCTTTCTCTCTTTGTCTTTCGCTCTTCAGAATAGATGTCGTCTGATTTCATGATTGTAATAGCAAATACACCATACCTTAATGACCACCTAAACAGACCACCTTAATGTATCTACACTCCATTTCATCAGCTCCACTTACCACACAGATGCACCTTGCAGTTCTACAGTTACAGACTGTAGTCCATCTGATTCTCTTTATACTTTGTTAGCCACCATCACCATGTTCTTTAATAGTCAGGACCACCACAGAGCAGGTATTATGTGGGTGCTGGTTCATTCTGAGCACTGCAGTGACACTGACGCGGTGGTATGTTAGTGTGTGTTGTGCTGGTGTGAGTGGATCAGAGACAGCAGGAGTTTTTAAACAACTCAGTGTCACTTCTGGACCGAGAATAGAGAGGACACAGGTTTAACACTCCAGCAGCACTCAGGGTCTGACCCACTCACACCAGCACAGCACACACTAACACCACCACATCACTGTCACTGAAGAATTGAGAAAGATCTACCACCCACTGTCCTGTGGGGGTCCTCACTATTAAAGAACAGGGTAAAGGAGGGATAACAAAGTATACAGAGAATCAGATCAAGATATACAACATACAGACACAATTGCCTTACTATGCAAATCATGTAATTTAATGTACACCTTATAATTACAGATATACAAAAACAACTAAACTACTCAAGCAGCTTTTCAACCAACTACTCACTAACTGCCATGTTCATTACTAACACTTTTACAGTACTTTCACAGTACTTAAGTCAATTATCACTAAAGTAACAGCACTTTCACTACCAGTAGTATTTCTAACTCCTACATACAATACATCTGAGTAATAATAACTAGAGCAAGATTAGTCACAGGCGGGCTCTGTTGTCTAAACACATCCGTAGTGGATCCTTGTTTGTGCTTTCAGGCCCGGCGCCTTCCGAAGCCCCACCTCAGAAAAGCATCTCCCGCTAACGTCCACTCCCACTCCTAACCGCCACAATGTGCACACTACAAACACACAGACATGATAGGACCCTCAAACAAAAACACACACACAAGCAGCCTTAGACGACAGGCGCACCACTGGCCTGGCTTTGATCTAGATCTTCACTGTAAAACAAGGAAATGAAACAGAGCAAGCGAGAGAGAAAAAGAGCGAGAGAGAGGAAAAGAAGCAATCACTTTACTCTTCCCATCTCTCATTGAAACAGTATATGGCGGTCTCACCGCTGGAACATGACTTAATGAGACTTGGAGCAGAGCCCAGTTCAATGGAGGGAGGTCACCACGACCTGCTCTGACTCATTCCTGCTGCTCTAACCACTACCATCACCACCAGGCAGTCATCAATCCTCCTAGAAGATTTGGATGAGTCTTGGAATGAAAACGTTTTCCTTTAGCATTCAGTCAGCGTTCCCTAGCTCCGGCTTTTGCAGCTATCATGTCAAATCCTTATAGGGGCATATATATATATATATACACACACACACACATACATACACATATACACATATATATACACACACATACACACACACACATACATACACATATACACATATATATATATACACATTGACTGTAACACTAACACTTGGTCTCTGCATAATTCTACATGTTCTACATATTTTATAGTTTTGAAATAGTAAAAATGACAAAAGGCATTCTAACAGGTAGTTCAAATTACATTTTACATTTACAGTATTTAGCTGACGCTCTTATCCAGAGCGACTTACAAGGTTAATCATATTACAGGTAGGCCAATGTAGTGTTAGGAGTCTTGCCCACGGACTCTTATTAGTGTAGCACAGCGTAGTCACTCAGCCTGGGATTCGAACCCCAGTTTCCCACGTGTGGTGATAGCTACTTGGCGGGTAGTGGTGTTATCCGCTGAGCTACACCAACCACAGTTCAAATTACATCTATATCTTGCTGTATACAGAAAAACAAGTAGCTCCAAAATTATTTACAAAACCTGATTTCATTTCAATGGAAGTAGACTTTTTTACAAGCTATTTTGGGCCTTTCATGTAAACAGCAGCTCCTGTGTTCAAATGATAAGTAAAAATGGACAAAAATGGTGATATTTTTCTTTAAACAGTGACGATATGTATACAAATATCACGCCGAAAAGCCAATTTACTTGTCAAATTTTCATTAGTTTAGTTTAGCATACATTACAAATTGACATTTTCTTTCTAAGTTTGTAATACATTCTGCAGATGAATATCTAAAGCTGTGTTGTTTAAGCTTGACCAATCAGGCTCGCTTAGAACTTAGCTCCATGCTTGCCTTTGTCCACACGCTCTGTCTAACGCCCTGGGGAGACCCAGGTCTAGATCAACAGAACGGACAACAAACAAGCTAATCCTCCGCCTCACCCCAGATGCATCTATCAAAGTCAGCAAGGCAGAGAGAAGAGTGAAGTAAAGGTCTGAAATGGAGCTCCGTCTGCCCCCGCATGTCCTTGGGCTTAGCTAGCCGCCCATGGGAGTTACTGGGCACTGGGGGCAAGAAACCCGATGAGAAGACATTCAGTGTTTGTCAAGGTAGCATTGCTCTGAGCGACAAAGCCTTTCAAAGGACTCCAAAGTGTTCTAAAGAGACAGAACATCCCATGTAACATTCTGTTGGTGATATTTCTCCCCTCTGAGGTGAGCTGCTGGCGGTCAGGGAGGAATTTTTCTTTGTCTCTGCAGCAATTAACTCGGCCAAAGGCTGCGCTTGATCTTCAAGCATAAAGGCTAATAAGGAGCGTTTAGCAGTTATTCAGATGAGATCCTGGTGAGTCATTCACTGTTAGCATGCTTCAGCAGAAGAAAGCCTGAGGAATGGACATCACAATAGACGTCATTACAACAATAAGCCTCTGTACTCAGGAACGGTGCCTCAGCCCAAGGATATACCCCTCACTGTCAATTAATAGAAGCAAATTAGTCCTGTGCTCCTCACTAACAGCCACAAGCGTTTACTCCTGGCCAGATTTCCTATCTAGGTTCTACTGAATACTGTTGTTATCATTGTTATCAGCACCTTGAAATATAACTTTCCCTAAACTCATCCATCTTACAGCCCCATGGAAAACACTAATCCCACAGCGAAGACATCCATAATCCATAAACAGACATAATATTCAGGACGACAGTGCTAACCTATGTGAAATTGAATTACATGAATTCTAGCCTTCGTCCCTGATAAAGCACTCCTCCTCAGAGCAATATGTGAAAAATGGATGAAGTGTCAGCTGATGCCAAACCTGAAACTAATGAGCTTAGAAGAGGTAAGACCATGCATTATCATCGCTGGCTGCTCACTATGAGGAATCACTATTCCTTATCCACACTTTGTTCCTCTGTCTGAAGAAATCCTTCAGAGCTAACACCAAATGAAACACTTGGGGGAGAGCAGTTTAATGTACACACTGCTAACTGATCTCCATTACCCTCCTTAACAATGGTAACGTATCCAGCAAATTATTTGTATTATTATTTTTAGTCTAGCAACAAAACCAAGCTGACCCACAAACCATAACAATGGACGACAGCAACATCTATTTCGGTTGAGGAAACCATGTGGAGACAAAGGAGACCAGAATCGACTTCTATAATTAGACTTTGTTGTTCTTTCTCTGGTCAAAGCCTTCGGACTCTCTTATGTTGATAAGTCAACACAAGTCCTATTCTTAGAGAGCACAAACAATGACGGAGGAGCAGCAAACAACTGGATAACTCCTTCAGGGCATCTAGAGAGGAGGAAGGAATACAGAGGAGCTCCTCTGCAAACTGTACGCCAAGATTGCAAACCGATAGCGCTACATGTTTGAGACAATAGCCATTTTCAGGTCTATGGAGAGGTGATCTATTCTGCTAGGCAGGAGCTACTGCACAACCTAATACTATACACAGAGAAGATAACTGTCTGATACAGGATACCTATAAAACTCTCATACAAATGAAAATATAAACCTCGTCAAGTATCCACTGCTGAGAACGTTTTGGCCGAAAGTAGCAGTAGGATTGGACTTCACCCCATAAGCAGGGCTGATTCTACAAGACTGGGGCGATCTGTAACAGTCACTAGTAAAAGCCTGGTGAAATGATGCAAGTGTAATTCAGAAATTGTAGGTGTAACTCATTCAACTGTTTGCTCAAATCAGTCGAGCTTGGATTTTACTAATTTAATAATAAATCTGATTAGTAAAAAAAAGGCAAAATAGAAATTTAGATAAAATCATAAAATCAGCATGATAAAATCAGCATGATACAATAAAAATATTTATTTATTTATTTTTATTATTATTATTTAATTTACCTGAATATCTGTAGTATATTATGGATGAATCTGTGAATAAAAAGTAAAAAAAAACAAAAGTTTTTTTTTTATTCATATAGGAGGATATGCCTGTCTGTCTGCTTGCATTGTGGGGGCTGCCACCCTGTGGGGGCTGCACTTCAGCCTGGCTAGCTCTTGCTGTGAAGTGTTTATGTGCGTTAAAAACATCCACCATGAAAACAAATAAAATAACATACATGCCAATTCTTCATGTACCGCCGATACTCACGATGAGCTTGGTATAGAATATTATGACATCATTTATCACAATAAGGTGAGCCCTACTCACACTATCAGTCGTCTATACGCGTTCAAGTATTATAGTGCTGTAAGGATGTATTCTTACATTCATATGTTCCCTGGATTACTGATGGTCTACTACTGTTCATGTGGACGGATAAGCTTTGCAGGATTAACTGGTGTGTGCTTCTTGTTGCATTCTAAGAAAAGCTTGTGTAGCAGAGAGAGTCAACATTAAAAACAGAAGAAAGGAGAAAAAAAAACATTAGCCGTTCCCCTTCATTTGGTATAAATTAATGAGTGGCAGTTATAGCCTCTAACAAAAACGGAGAACCACAGTGGTGTGCACTGTAAACAGCGGGGAGATAGGCATCAGTCAGCATGTTTTTGCATGCAGATTGAGCAAACACTCTAACCAAACAGCCCTGCGCCTATCTTAAAGGGCACAGTCTTCACAGTGCGCTTGTGTATGAACACCGTAACCACTCTTAAGGGAACGAACATGATTCAGGTCGTGCTCACCACCGCCCCCCCACACACACTACCTGCTTTGTACAAACACACATACACATACATACAGCTGAGCAAACACAATTGCAAGCTGAGGTTAAGCTGGATGTCCAGACCCCTCCTATTTACCTACCTGCTCTGTCCTTTAACAAAGCCTGTTGTATGTAAATTAGGCCTCCCTGTGGTGTCTGAGGTGTTTTACGGCTTGGGTTCGGGAAAACAATGAGGGTACAAGGTTTGACTAAATGATCTAAGAACAAACTGCAGGCCATGCAGCTGTCCCTCTGTAGCTCAAAGGTAGCGGCTTTGAACAGTATCACATGTCTACCTCTCTGGCCTCGAGGCCATAACGATTCTTTCAGATCTAGTCCGAGTACTCAATCAAAAAAATTGTTTTAGATTCTGAATCACATGACGCCTTAACTGAAGCTGACCTCGTCTTTCACTGATGACCAGATGTGGGCAGTGACTACCTCCGTTTACTCTGCTACATACAGTCATATCAGATTACATGGTGTGTTGCTTTTCTAACAGAAAGTTAACACATCGTACACAGTGAACAAACTTATACTTCAATTAGCTTTTAATTTTTTTTTTATTTGGTGATTTATTTGCCACGTTTAACATATTCAAATAAATCAATAAATAAAACATTAAATGTTAAACATTGGCCCCAAGCCACATCATACGTTGTTTGTTGTTTGTTGTTTGGTTGTTTTAATTAAGTAAATAAATAATAGTGCATTAAAGAGTACCTATAACATTCTGTTCTGTTTTTTGTTCTGTACCTTTCTGTGCATTTAAACTATTTAAACAATATATAAGAAGTATAAAAAGTAGAAAACTTAAGATGATGTATATCGTCTTATATATATATATATATATATATATATATATATATATATATATATAACTATATTAGTTTATTTTTTACAGTAGGATTTATATATATATATATAAATCTAGGATATAGTTCTATCTATGTGTTACAAGGTGACACATTTAGCATTTAGTAGTTTTTGGCCTGCTTCTTTCATACACTTAATTGGTTTTTGGAAAGGTATCTTTCATTTTACTTTCTACTTCACCCACATCTTCCGATGACCATGCAAAGCCAAGATCCACCCTTTAAGTACCTGCCGTCAAGCATTTGGCTCTATCATAACAATAGCTGGCCATTCTACTTGTTGGAACACACCGATTGACTCAGAGAATACATCTAATGAGCAAGTCAGCTCACTTGTGCATGTTTCAATGCATCACTATCGTGCTAGTAAATGAAGCACCTGTGCAGGATCCACTGTGCCGCCTAAACCAACCTCAGATAAGATGTAAGAGATGATGGTACTGTGAATGACAGATTAACTCAGACTGCTTAAAGTACATCATGTTACGCCATTTAACAGGTTTGCTTGGGAACCAAAAAGCAGATTTCACTAACAGGCACTGTCTGGATATTATATTTGCAAATAAATATCAAGATTCAGTTTAACTGTTCTGATTTATGAAAGATGTCCAGTGTAATTGTGACATACAGATTGTATATGAAGGGACCATATCCTAGAATTTCCCGTAATGTTTTCCTCTGAAGTACCAAAAGGGTTTCAGCTTGGCACATCAATTGGAGTGGTTAACCCAGCTGCTGGGATGGGTTCAGTACAGTTATGGAATGACAGTTTAGGAAAGGTTCAAGCTAAACGTAGACTATTTCAAGAGCACAGTATTGATAAAGTAAATGAGTTTTTATGACGGTGAAAGCACAGCGATTGACATGTTTTTACAATGTATAGAAATGACCGTGTGGTTGATGAAGTACAGAGAACTGGTGTAATTGATGTTCTCTGGTTTTGTCTTGACCTTATTAAATTCAATACTGTTATAGAGGATTTTAACTAGATGTGAAGGAGTATTATATTACCCTGAGTGTTACTGGTGAGCAAGTGTACACTACAGGTATAGCATTCCTTAATCCGTATTGACTATTCACATTATATTATATTCACATTATTGTTACTGTGTGTTTTAGCCATTTTATTGCTCTTTTGTATGCAATTACAGTCAGTACACTTGTATTTACGCCTGATGTGTATTTTATTACAGCTAGTTCAACAATATTGCCAGATTTCAGTCATAAGCATGTAATGGTCTTGGATTTTATAGTCTCTTGGCTAAAGGGAGAGTCCATCACTGCCTGGAAGCATCATATAAATGTAAATCTAAACATCTATTCACTCAGATCTGAAGCATGGTATAAACACAGAATATGCAAATGCAAACCTTGAAACAATTTATAACATGGAGAAATTATAACCAAACAATTTCAGTGGAAAAATTATTGTACCCTATTCAAATAGCAGTCCAGGCTGAAACGTCAGCATGAATGGGTGAGGCTAAACTGATGTAGTCATAATAAGTGGATATACATTAATAATTACATTTTTTATGAGATTATATTTCATAATATTTCAAAAATGTAAACATGTCTATTCAAAACACCAAATTGTTGAGTTAATTGCACAAAGTACTATATGTGGTAAGATGGACTGATTTCCAAACACACTGGCAAAACAAAATCTAACTGCTTACCATGCAGTCATGAGGGACAGAGATGCAGTCTCACTTTTTATTTTAAAATTTGACAAAAATACAATGCAAGTATTATTTTCACAGGCCGAAATTTAGGGGTTAGGGTTTGTGAAAACCCTATAAATATATTATTAAGCACAGTACATGTTCGGTGTTTTGTAACATGAACAGTGCTTGCACACTAGTTTACTTTAAGAAGCTAGAGAAATGTGGTTTTGCATGATATGTGCCCTTTAAATGCTTCATGTGCACATTCTGTGGGAACACAGAGTTCGCGTCAGTGATAGGAGCCTGTGTTTATATGCGAGACTGTGACTTCAGAGTGCACCTCGGTACGCAAAATGAGGAACAGCAAAGTTCATCGATAGACATCATCCACTTTCCAGGAACAAGAGAGAGACAGCAAGAGAGACAAAGAGAGAGGGAGACAGATTAACAGGCAGACAGAGATACAGAGAGAGCGCACAAGATAGACAGACAGGCAGAAACCACCAAGAGAGAAAGAGGCAGATAGACAGAGAGAGAAAGAGAGATTTGCTAAACCCTGCAATACCTGCACTTTTTTAATTTTACCACTTACCCGCACTGTTACGATTAGCAAATTCAGATCATTTACTGTTAAGCATGTCAGCCACTTATCGCTCCAATTAAAGATGGTGGATTCAGTTTTGCATGGTTACATATATTATTAGTACCGTTAGCGTTTTTGATTAAAGCGCTGCTTTAAAGCCATTTTGCTAGTTTCTTCAGTTCCCAGCAGTGGTTACGCTATCAACCAAACTGTGAAAGATTAGAAACAGATGTAGATAACCCTTATTGGTTGCCTATTTTTAGTGTTCCTGTTCTCAAGACATTAAGAAGCAAAACAAAACTCTGCTAACCAGGCAACATAACACAATCTTGCAACTCCCCAGGCATGCTTAGACAAGAGTGAATGCAGAGTGACTCCTTAATATATGGAGTAAACTGATATACTGACTGACTAATGAGATAAAAGAATGAGAAAAAAGTGAATGATTGAGATGAACATCATGTTTAAAGCATTAACAGGACCAGGACAGGTAAAAAGAGATGTCACAAGTGATTATGCAATGGGAAAAAGCAAAGCTAGATGTACAATGTTCTTGTATGGATAAAGGTTTATGGGTAATTCAACCATTTAAAAAAAAAAATTATTCAAAACAAAGTGATTCGGATTTGCTGTGAGATATCAGTGTTCTGGATAAGCTTACCAATGAGAATTTGTTCACAGTGGTGGCGACAGAGACATCCCTAAAACATATCCAAACTTTCTGCCCATGTGGGAACTTGTCATGTGACACAAAATTAGACAATTCATTGTTTTTGCATAACACAGAATGAGAATACTACATTTAAAATGTGATGCATATATAAACCATTGTCAACAAATGGAAATATGATTCCAGGATGAACCTGATAAAGTACATAACTTGGCATTTACTGACTTTACTGGAGCCCTTTCAGAAAATACCTATAAAATGATTCCTTCCTTTTCACAATGCTTCCTTTTTCTGACATGCATTTAAAGTGTATAGCTTCAGTCAGATCCATAAGCATTTGGACTGCAACACAATTTTTGTAATACTACCTCTGTACCACTGTATCTCAATGGGTTTGAGACACGGCAGTTGAGATGTGATCTAAGCGTAGACTCTGGACAGATGAAACCAAGATTAACTTTTACAAAAATGATGGGAAGATGATCCAAAGCATACCAAGTCATCTATCAAACATGACGGCGGCAGTGTTATGGCATTGGCATGTATGGCTCCTGGTGGAACTGGGTGACTGGTGTCTGTTGATGATGTGACTGCTGATAGAAGTAAGCAGGGTGAATTCTGAGGTGTATATGTTCCACTTTCTGCTCAGATTCAATCAAATACCATCAAACTGAGTGATTCATAGTACACATGGATAACAACCCCAAACATACTACACAGTTCAAGAGCTTCTTAAGATAAAGAATCGGAATGTTCTTGGACGGATGAGTCAGTCACCTGACCTCAAACCAACTAAGCATGATTTCACTTACTGAAGACAAAACAGAAGGTGAAAAGGCCCACATATTAGCAGCATCTGGAGGCAGCTGAAGTAAAGATCTGGCCAAGCACTTCATATATGTGTAGTGACACAGAGCGAAACTGTGTCATTCTCCAAATACTTATGGACCTGACCGTATATGGCATAGACATTTACATCATAGGTACGTTAGCTCATGATGCATATGATCACTAACTCCCTGTCTCTCTCACATATAAACACACACAGAAACATGCAGCTGTGCAGAAGTGGTCCAGACAGCGTCTGCCGCGCCGGTTCCTGCATGCAGAGCAGGTGTCTATCTGTGTTTACATAGGTGACTTGTGTTTATGTCATTAGGGGGTTAAAATAAACACTGCACTGTCTCAGTGTGAGCGTGTACATTCTGATGATGGCAAAAAGTTTACATACAGCCCAGACAGACAAAGCCGCATAAACGTTTGTGTGTGCATTTGTGCGCAACTGACCAGACGGCTTGTTCGGATATGCTTTGTGACACGCACGCACAACTATACACATGCGCCTTTCAATAAATTAACACCCCTTGCAACCTTATCATTCAGGCAAACAGTGGGCAAACAAATTGACTTCATCCCTTCTTTTTACAGTTCTCATGTGTAATCCTCCTGCTGGCTTGAAAAGATCCAGAGCCGCTCTGGTTGGTAATGGCAGAGTTCCATCCCACGTAGCTCAGGAAATAAACAGGAGAAGAGATTAAACAGAGCGGTGGAGGGAGCAGGGACGGAGAGTTGAGGCGGATGCATTAGAGTCCCACTGCAGCTCCCATTAAACCCCTTTGCTTCCCCAACAGTCAAAACAGAGCTTTGGGAAGAGCAGCAGCTGTGTGCTGTTTGACGTGAGGATGTAAAGCGCTAACTACCCCCCAGCACAGACACAGTCTCACACATACACACACACACACACACACACATGCTGGGGTCTCCCACAGCTGGCTTTACATGGAGAGGCCATCACACGCTTCCACAACCATACCAACCATATATAGTGGAGACTGGTACTGTAATACACAGTATGAAGCAATGCTGAGTATGTGGGATATGAGGTAACTTCATAGTGCGACACACCGCAGAGAATACCTCCAGAAACAGGCTTTTGTTTCAGACAGCAGGGGGCCAGTGTGGGCCAAGTAAAGAAAATAATGGCCAACCAAATCTTCTCAGAGAGAGATACAGGGAGAAACGACTTATATGCGGTTCAGTAGTTCAATGTTTGTCTAACTAGACGCCAACTGTCACCAAGGCCCTGTCCGCATGTGAAGATGTCAAGCGCTAACTACCCCCCGGCACACATGCAGTCTTACACATATACACACACATGTTCTGCTGTCTCCACCATCACACCATCTGGTGTCTGAGGCCAACACAAAAAACTTTTGACACAAATGAGAATGTTTACATGATTTCAGCAGCTCAGTGAGGGGAGATAGTATCAAATCCGGTGTCATACGCCTCAAGAAGGACACTGAAGTGAAACAGGAAGTGATGTCAATGTGTTAAAAACCATTGACTTATAGACGTCTGTAATTTAATGCATTTTGCAGCGCTGGCCAATCTGTACACATGCCTGTCATTTTGCACAAGGCAATGCATAAGATCATGAACATGCACCAGCCAAGCATATCCCTATATGGGCACTATAACAATATGCATTATTCTGATAACTTCTGTGACAAATACACTACAATCCGCTTTTCTGAGGATATTTAAGCACTGACCAACTGAGTATTTCATTACACACATAACTGGATTAAATGCCAAATATTTTATTTAATTGTAGCATTTTCTCAATTCCAACTGATCTAAACCATCTAGGTCTATCATGACCTATTGTGTAATTGTTCTTTGGGCATATCGGCCACCTCTAACTATATTAGTCACATGCCGAGAAACCACTTTCCCACGCATTTAACTTTTCTTAACATGAAGGTAAGAAGTTTAATCGAATGGCGAGAAGCACATGGAGATTGGAGAATAGGCACATAAACCTAATCAACTGTGTTTTCACTAAGGTGATGTTACTGTGGCATCCTAGCATGCCGTCAGGTACAAAGCAAAGCCATTCAGGTAGATGAATAAGCTGTGCTTATACTGATATGCAGTTATGTTCACAGAGCATGTGGCATAACATGGCAACCCAGCCTGGAAATGTGCAAACTGCTCTAACAAATGCTTTTAAAAATATAGTCTTTGGAAATCTTTTCTTTATGGATATGCAAAACATGTGCCATGCATAGTATGGATCAGTGGTAGTAAAGGCGACAGTCACCGTGTACTATATCAGGGGGGTACGCCTAAGGACTGAGATGAGAGATGAGATGGGGACTATCCAAAAGTAAAGTTCAGCTTTTTCCTACTGTGGACAGACTTGACTTTGGTTTTAAGCTATCTGAGACATCCTGCTCTGTAGAATACCCCCTACATCGCAGCACAGGAAGGTAAAAAAAAAAAAACACCCTCATAAATGTTCACTCAATGTTTAGACTGAAGGAATAAATGGTGAAGCCATGGTGAAGCCATGGTGAAGCCGTGAAGGGCCCATTTCGTAAACAGGAATATAAATTGACTAGCCTTTTATGCAGCTCATGCATCTCTGACTGTGTTCAGACTGCAGGCAAATCGTTTCTCAGATCAGATCTTTTGAGATGACTGGCTTGCGTTATTTGCAAGTGATCAGATCAGATTTGTGTGTCCAGACATCACCAACCTATCCTATAGCACGCATCAGTAACTACACAGCCACACTGGTGATGCGACTTTCATATGTGGAAGCAGAAGGGGTGGAGGTGCTTCATTTCACACTCCAACCTCAAGTTTCCTCATTGCTCAGTCAAGTCATGGTACACAACTCTTCTGTCACACAGGATTAAACATCCTCCGAGTGACACAGAACAAATTTTGAAATCCAATTTGAGTGGCCAGACCTCCCAGACTGGGACACATCTGTAAAAATCTGACTGGAATCGCATTTCTAACCACCATTAAAGGTGGTTCGGGTATGATGTGCAATAATCAGATCCCCTGTGGTTTTCCACTGTACAGACTATCAAGATTCAATCTGGATACAAGCTTGATATGCCAAAAATCGGATTTGGGCTGGCAGTCTGAACAAAGCCTTAGACCATGTTCTTAAGCTAACTAAGAATGTCTTATTGCACCCATGTAAACATCTGGAGATTGAAAGACTGAATTAACTGGTTGGATGATGACACACAGTCTCACACATGCATTCTGGAGTTCCCCTTTTGCCATCATGGGCTTTTACAAGCATGCAAGCCACATATAGAGGATATGCCAAGTATAGCAGCATGTAGAGTATGGCAAATATGAGGTAACCTCACACAGTGACACACTGCCCAGAACACCTTCAGAAACTGGTTTGTATGTTAGTCGGCAGGGGCCAGTGTGGGCAAAGCAAAGATAAAAAGTGTGAATGAATCTTCTGAGAGCGAGAAAGACTGTGAGTGACAGCTTAGATTAAAAGCACCAGATCGGAGGTCCTGTTTTTTTGGCTTGACGTGTGGTTTGGAAAGATGCAGCCAAACGCTGAGGAGTTCAGTCTAATCAGACCTATTTTGCAGGCAGCCACTTTCGTAAAGTGAAAAGTGGAATAGCTGTGAATGGGTTCTCGCGTTCATTCATAAAGCTGCTCAGGCTAACGCTGTGAGTGACAGCACAGCATTCGGATTAATCACGACTCTTTGTGCTGCTTCCTATGCGGCCCTGCCATCTGTGCTGCTAGTGCGCCTTTTTGTTCTAAGACTGTACTGAAATCAGTGGGGCACCGCGACTGAATGTCAGTGATTCTGACTTTTTACATGCTAGTGACTTGATGGATAGGAGATGGGAGATTGTACAGTAGTCTTTCTCTCTCTCTCTCTCTGTCTTACATTTACACCAGAGAGTGAGTGTGTATATATATATATATATATATATATATATATATATATATATATATATGGATATCATGAAGAAACACAATAAATGAAAACTTCTACACTGGGATTATCTTGCTCTTGGTTCTTTTGGAAGTTGTGTATGAGCCAAAACTACAGGAACAGTCATAGCATAGTGCATGTTCAGCATCATCATGTACTAGATTTGGCTTGATCCAATCATCGTTTATCAAATATCATTTATAAACAAGATAGAAAGAGTAATGATGGAGAGTAAGAGAAAAGGAAGAGTCATACACTGTTCAAATGTTGATATTACAGCCCACTTTTTGGCCCAATCCTACTGAGGTTCCACATGTTTACTGTTTTCAGCAGCTTCTTAGAATATATTGCTTATCTTCTCTGATAATACTTATGTAGAGGCCCTAGCGTATAATCAGAAAAACAAACCTATGCAAAATCCAGGGGTGAAATGTCACATGCTAAAACCACATAAATAAACAGTCCTGAAATGTGCTGTCAAGCCACAGGCGATATCTGGGTTTCAAAACTTCAAATCAGATCATTCAGTTCACTCAAACGATATGATTAATTCAGTAAGGGCATCATCTACAGGTCCTATGATTCATTTGTAAAACTTTTCTTCTCTAGTTTGAGCCCCAATTATCCAGCCTATGTGTGATATGTACAAAATGAATCTTTTTCATGTCTGTTGACCACAGCAGTTGCCTTATACATTCTTTGAAGAGTGAAAAAAAAGTAATGGTCCCAACTAACTCCAGTAAGGACATTTATTCCTTTAACAGAGCTCCCTGCCAAATCAGCAGTGAGTTAACATCACGTTACGCTGCAGGAGTGCATTAGACAGGACTCAGAATATAGGCTTGACCAGCATTACCAAGTCATCTGACATCCTTCTCCCTTAATTTAAATAGCCCAGAACTGCTTTCAGCTACAAACTAAACCACAGTGTTTTTGTATCTAAAGTCTTTCAACATCCTGTTCTTTAAAAAAACCACACAGCCTTGAGTGAGCCTGGCGTAGACTGTGGGCTGTGAGATTTAACAGTTGTAACAGACCTTCACGTGCAACAGCAGCATTGCAACATGCCACTTTATATAATACCATTACACGTCTACCATCCATGTAAGAGCTTTTTACTCGCTCGCTCACTTGCCGTTCTTAAGTTTGACGTGCTTAGCACGTGTTCAATTACCCTGAAAATTTGTTCACAACATTCTGAACCACAAAGCCTTTTTTTCTCTCTTCTAGCCTTCTCCATCTGGTGCTCACTCACTCCACACATGGAGAGGATTTACAAACACAAGTTCACCAGAGTCTGCAGCTGATGACAAATGCATGAGTAAGTTCAGCACGTCTGCTATAGGAAATTTCACCAAACAGCTGTATTTTTAGAATGTGGAAGAAATGGAAATAGTTTACCACTTAAATAACAGACAGGCTGACCTGTCCTTACAGAAGAGCTCTAGATGTAATAAAAGCAGTGACCCCCTTCCCCAAGGTCAAAAAGACTTCCACTGGCTCAGTTTTTGCAATTAACCTTAAATCAGGGAAATACAGTCATATCCTAATTACAGCACTATTTAAAACTACTCCCTTTTCCACAGGGAGAGGTAACAACCTGTTCTATAACATTTGCTAAACATTACTATTGTCACTATTGATTACACACTCATCCTCAGAAGATCAGTTGTACAAACCCAACAGGAATACAGACCTTAGTGGGTAGGTTTGACATTGTTTCTCGCATGGCCACACATGTGACATAAGCAAGGATGGGCCTTAACACTGTACCTGACTGACCCAGCAGCTACAATTGTGGATATTCGCAGAGCAATGATGCCCGTGGGTCATCCTGCTTGTGCCAGCAGAATTGGCCGAAGGCGCACGACGCAGGACTACATGCACATAAACCATTACGACAACTTCCCTTAATGCCATGTCAACATCACCAAAGACGCCAATGCCATGGTGTCAAGCCAGGCTGTCATGGAGTAACACAGAATGGCAGTGGGTCATCTTCAGTGATGAGCCCCGTTTTTGTCTTGGTAGAGACGACCAACGAATCCGTGTGTGGAGGCACCACGGTCAGCACCGAGAGATAAATGGTTTACTAGCACGC
The DNA here is from genome assembly GCA_024036415.1 of Prochilodus magdalenae. Lineage (NCBI taxonomy): Eukaryota > Metazoa > Chordata > Actinopteri > Characiformes > Prochilodontidae > Prochilodus > Prochilodus magdalenae. The sequence continues at coordinate 334,629 of JAMWET010001003.1, forward strand.
GTCACATGTCCAGAGGGCCTGGTGTCACTCCACCTCCACCCCTAATACAAAACCTACAGGAACTGTGTGAGAATATTCAAGATGCATGGGATGGATTATCGCAAGATACCATTAGGAACCATTACAACTTTAAGCTGAGACGTCTGGCATACTGCGTTAGCAAACACGCTGGTCCGACACCATACTGAGAGACACTGCCTCTGTGTGTGTAGCGCAATACATATTACCCATATCAGTCTAAATTTATCATCACTGATATGAGTTAGAACCAATCGAGTAGTCTATCAATCATTAGGAGGTCAAACAATGAAAACTACACCAACTGCCAGGTAATCACTACAGATTCATCTTCTAAAAATCAAGTCTAACCGAGTACTCATGAGAATCCTGATATACATAGATTCAGATGCGTAGTCCTGTCAGCACAAATGTAAGGCATGTTGTTTGTTATCAACTCACACTGAATGCATCACCTTAAGCCCCCCAACAGCCCCCATCCTGCTGTGTGTAATGTACTGACACGTACACACATTAAGACCAGCCAACAACTATGCGCACGTCGTAGAGATACTATGGTCATTTAATATGAAAAGCTCTCTAATTCTTAAATAATCCAGCCTAGTCCTCAGTAAACATGGCCCTGCCTCACACAGACAATAAGGTCTTGCCACAGAGAAACAACACCTATTACTTAATATGCTTTGTTAGCTCAGAAACATGTGCAGGCCTAATTTGTCATAACGCTACATTAGAATAATTGTTCCAAGATTGGCCTGAAAAAGCAGAGACCACCCTTCACCATTCAATTTTTTTTTTTGCAAAGATTACATAAAAGATATGCCATGTATGCATACAATGAAGGGGAATGTCAACAGTAAAGCACTGAAAAATCATCTACAGATACTGAAGTAAAAGAATATGAGACCCCTGCAAGTTCCGCTCTTGCTTCGGATCCACAGGTCTATACATCTATTCAAAGTGAGTAGATCAGGCAGTGCTATGGGTCTGAAAGGGTGTGTATCTGTCAATTCAGCCATTACTGAGAAAAGGCATCCTTTTGTCACTGTCCCAACTTAGCAACTCCAAAATGGAGCTTCCGAAGAAGGCCAAAACGTTCCTCACTTTTAATGGAGGTTAATGTAAAGAGATTTAACAGCAATAGGGCAGAAGGGCTGCTGCTCTGGAATGATGCCGAAAACAAAAAATGGAAAAAATGGAAAACCTATGTTCTTTTGAAAGACGACGAAATCAAACAAAGAGACTGCTGGTCATGCAGACCTTCAGCATCAATTAATTTGATCTGGGAGGCAGAAAAATGATCAGTTTCTAAGAACAATATCCCTACAGATGAAAGAAAAGAAAAAAGACCAAAGAAAACTGTTATACCTAGATGTTGATGTTTTTGTGTAATCCTCTATTAAATATCATTTTCAGTCTTTTACTGATGCTGAAAAAAAAGACATAACCTGCAGTTTTGGACTACAGTACATAAATGAAAAGGGGTCAACTCAGCCTTTACATGCTCCGTCCAGGCAGCCTTACAAAGCAGCGTATATCTGCATGTCTCATTATTCCTAGCATAATCCATTACTGAGAAACTCCTCATGGTTACAATAACCGTGCTTAAATGCAAACCATTTCGTAGATCGTTCACACCCTTTTAAAGCCATCATCTGAGCTGAAGTCATTTGCTTGGGAAGGTAATATTTCACACCGGCCCGTGATAAGCGCCTGCAGGAAGACAAGGCTTTGTCTTGGACGTTAGGCTCGGGGAGGGATGGAGCTAAGCCAAAGAGACTCTGCCTCTCATCATGAAGAAGCAGCATGGAGCACTTTTAATCAAGCAAGGCCCTCCTGCTTAACAATCTGTCTACCATGTGACCTCAGTCATCTGCTGCGCATGTACTCGCGCGCATGCGCCTGCTCATACACACACACACGCACTTACATACGCACACATCTGGGCTTGCCCGATACCATATAATAGGCTCAAGATGACATCACCTATAATAGAGCCCTCGGCTGTCAAAACAGGCCGACAAATCTTACGCTGCTCGACCTCAGTATGCATGCTCTTTAGTAATAGCAGGGCACCTCCTAGCTTAACTGCATAACTCACTCCAATGTCCCACCTGAGTAATATTATTAATAATGTTACATGGGTGGCAGAAAATGAAAGTTTGTCATTGTGAGGTATCCAAAGTCATACCAAGCGTTCAGCAGGAAAATGGCCTATTCTAGAGAAATGTGGCAAAATGTGTTTCTTTACAATGTTAGTGGTAATAAACCGAGGTCACAGTCTACAACACACAGATAGTTGATAGTGAAACAACAGATGCTTCCTGATTTGTATGTAACGTCGGTTTCATTTTAAGTGCAGTAACTTATTTGGGTACCTTTTCCCCTAACAACACCTTGCATGCATTTAGTACTACAATGCTGTAGGACACAGCCTTGGTATAAAATTCTCATGAATAGAATTTTCCAGACATCAGACATCAGTGGTTGGTGTGGCACAATGGATAACTCCAGTATTGACCATGAGAAGCCCACAAGCCTTGCTGTTTCTGAGATGCTCTGACCCAGCCATCTGTGTTTAATAATCTGGCCCACTGTCACAGTGGCTTGGGTCTTAACACCTAACACCTCTACCCACCAGTGAGCTGCCACCCCATGTGGGAGACGGGTGTTTGAATCTCAGTCTAGATAACAAACGCTGTGCTACACCAATAAGAGTCCTTGGGCAAGACTCCTAACACTACATTGGCCCACCTCTAATATGATTAACCTTGTAAGTTGCTCTGGATAAGAGCGTCAGCTAAATGCTGTAGATAGATCAGGCTATGTACAGCATTTCTGAACACTTTGCATTGTAACAATTGTGAGGAAGCTTTCAGAGGCACCAAACACTTCAGACCCTGTTTTCATCTAACTGTTATTGCACACAGCTCTGGTACATGATTTGCTCAGTCCCTATACAAGGGTACACTTTCAAAGAAAACAATCATAACGACTTTGTTTTCTTCTTAACAAGCAAACTACCCTAATAGTTTAATGGCTGAGTGTTTCTCAATTCCGCTGGCGTCATGCATCACCATTTTTCTATGGCTCATTAATATTGTAAGTAGTTTTCCGAATGCATGTCCTTTTGCACCTGCCCAAGTCTACAAATTGGCCAAACTGCCAGATATACAAATAATATGGGTGTGCTAACACACCTGGGTTAGAGTTTTTCCTGTTTATCCTAAATAAAAGACCAGCATGTCATCATGCTTTTGTTGATTTGTTGGTGTTGTTTTGCACAGGCCACATTTTATGTCAAACATTCTTTACAAATATGTTAAATGCAGTGAATTAACATTTCTATTGTTCATTAAAGGGGACTTATGATGTTGCTTCTTTGGGTCTACTAGATTTACATGCGTCAGTGTCATGAAATCACATTCAGTTTCATTAAGTTACTGTACATCTGTATCCATCCTCAGTCTGAAACACTCTGCTAGTTCTCCTGTGTCTTCAAGTCCTGCCTCCTGATGAGCCCAGTGTGCTCAGCTTGATCAGCTCATCCACTCTCTGCTGTTCGACTGCCAGAGCAGCATCCTACTACAAGTTACGCCCCCACAGTGCTGTGCATTCTTACAATAGCATCGTTTCTGCCGTATCAGTTTGAGTCAGAATCCCATCCTAAGTCAGGTAGAACAAGTTGGTAGACCTGATCCGGTTTTGCTACACTGGAGCAGGATGTTTCAGAGTGGTTAGGTTTTTTTTAGCTCTCTGTGTGTTGCATGAGGAAGTACCAAATATGCCAATAAGAGGCCAATGAAGACTGTGTTACAAGATGACATCACCTTGCAACAGAGAAAAGGGCTGGAATTCCAATTGGCCTTATAACTTTACAGACCATTTACATGCACAAAACCTGTAAAGATTCCCTTTTAAATGTATTTAAAGGTTTCTTGTCTGCAAGGGACAAGAAAATCCAACAAAACATGTAACTTGACCAGTCCAACACTTTTGCTTGCAACTATAGAGATGGGAGCAGCTACTGTGCAGCACTCAGCTGCTCACAAGTGGAAAATATTTCCAAAAATGTAATTTAATCATAACTGAATTCCCCCATAAGCATCTGATTATAATGAAAGCAATGTGTTAGTAGCTTGGAATTTACAGACAACATCTCCACACAAATCCAACTTTGTTTTCTATAATTCTACATGGTTTATGAAGTTGTTTACTTGAGGAAGGACAATGTACGCTTAATTTGGGGTAAAGTGGGTAACAACACACTGCCGTCAGTCCTTGTCCACAAGATGCAGTATTTACTGACGTGAAAATGATGTCACAAGCTGCTACTAAACCAAGTATGTATTTAAGGGTTAAGAGATGAGGACATCTATTTGAACAGAAGGTTTTTCAACACAATATAGCACTGCATTTTCCATTTTTAAGACACACACCGCTCCCAGGAAGTTCAGCGAGTACAAGACCTAGCGTGGTGGAGGATGAAAAGGTATGACTTGCGAAATATCCAGGACTTTCCACATAACCATTTCCAAGTATTCCCACTGGACTACTTTTATGACACAAACAGCCACTGAAGCATGAGTTCAGATCTTGAGCCCCAAGCCTGTACGTGATATTTGCCTACCATACTGCTTGCATAAAAGCTGTCTGGGTGATGTCATAGCTCAGTCCTGCTGCGCATTAACAGTGATAGCATATCTGAGGAACAAATCCTGGGTTATGTGTGGGGTCAGATGATCATGAGAAGAAGTATGTCACCCAAAAGTGGATATAATGTGGCTAGCAAAGGATGAAATCTCTTGGGTGCTAGTTCCTAGCATGCATTCCTTTAACCATCCTCCCCTGCTTCTACCACGGCACTGATAGATTTTGATATAGTGCGCAAAGAGCTAGGGGCATCTGAGGTCGTGACCCAATTGAGATGAGTGTCATGAGCTCATGACTGTAGTCAAACACCAAATTCCCATCTGCTCCACATAATCAAATTCGCCTCCTGCCATTTATAGCAGGCAAGAGGGAACAAACATTTTTCTGTATGAATTTGTTCCAAATCTTTGAGCTTAACGCTAAAATACCTGGTGGACTTATTACAGCTCGGCCGGCCCATAACAAGCCAGCATACCTAACAAATTTGGAGACAGCACGCTTTGGAGACTTGCCTATGTGTTAAATGAATGCCACCCAGTTGTAAATTAGTCTCTAAAATAGACCCTGGGACACAGTTCACAGGCCTCAAGCGATACTATGTCCTTTTTTGTATGTGCCATAACAACCTGTATCTGTGCTGCTGCCCCAAAAAGAAGAATTGACCATTCAAATGACATTTTCAATTAAGAGTCTGACGCTCTGTCTTGAATGCAAGTTTCCGCCCTCCTAATGCGAATTTGATGATGGGAGTCCAAAAAAAACCAGGCCAGAGCTTTCTGTTCCAAATCACGAGCGCAGCCATCAATAGGGAGCCCATTTCCTACAATTAAAAACCCCTCAGCTCGATTCAGGGCTTCAAAATGAACCAATAGTGACAACAAAAATTCAACCACAAGCCCCCTTTAGCACGTTCTGTGCTTGCTCCCCTCCCTCTGAAGACTCTGAGGCAGAGCGTTTCCTGTAGGTGCCATCCAGAGGAAGTCTGGAGCCTGCTACTGCAGCAGTTCAGCTTTGGCCAACCACACAAACAGGTACGGCCGCAGGACGCGCTGAAGGACAGGCCACACGCTATATAAAGATCAAACATGTCTGCTGTCACATCCTGGCTGAAGAGGGGTCAGGAAAACTGTGTCTGAGGCCCGTTTGAGGAAGTTTAGTCCTTTAAAGCCTGAAACATGAACGTAATATGTGCATTACAAGATGTAAATAAGCAAACAAGCATCAGTTTCTATCCAGTTGTTTTAGAAGATTTTACATTCATTTTATTAAATTCCCTGTCTCTTTTATTTCCCATCGTTCTTCATCGTTGTTTTTTCACCGTTAGCTCTTTGTAAAGCAGTCCGAGCTGTATCTGAACGTAGGAAAGACCTCGATCAAAACGCTTTGATTTTTGCGCCGTGCCCTCCTATACAGCGCTGCGTCTGTGTAGTCTCAGGAACCGGAGCAAATCCTCGGCCCCTCTGATGAAGCAGAACAAGGAAAACGTCTGTGTTAGCGCAGTGTTGTCTGTCAAAGCAGGAACTGGGAGGTGTTCACTGTTGACCTCCAGGGGTAAGACCTTCCCAGCGACCCTCAGCAAAACAAGAGCGCAGGCGGCAGCTGCCACGGACAGCCCTGCTTCACTGACTCCCACGCAGACACAAGTATGTGCACTTAAGAGGGAGTGATACGGCAAATATGTAATGTTACGATCCTACACAATATGCATCATAAGACTTCACGTTTTGTCTGAGGTTTGCTAGATGAAACAGGTGTGATGCATTTACAAAACTGTGGTGTCAGATGTGTTTATGGGCTTTTTACAATGATCTATCAGTGCTCCGCCCACCAATGTGTTTATACCAAGTGTTTCCAGATTGGATCAACTTTACAGATTACAGGCCAACATCTTATTCCACTGAAGAAGAAACTGTTAGGTACAGTTAAACAGTAGAGGAAATAATCTACATATTATATATTGAATTTGTATTGAAAATTATTGTTATATAGCATATTGTTTTTTCCATTTCATTTTTATGCGCTTGAAGCTTGAACACTGAAACTAGGTTACATAGGGGTGCACTGATACTATTCTCAGTATTTGTATAAGTCTGACATTGGCTAAAATCACTAAATTGGATATTGGATTAAAAGCAAAGATTATTATAAGAATTTAAATTTAAGTTACTGGTAAAAAAGTGGTAGAAAAAGTTGAAATAAAAAGAACCAGCAGAATTACATAACTGAATGATGTAGGCTTTGTATTCCTATCTTTAGCGACATTTTTCTGTGTCACGGTTTGAGCATGATTTTATTTAGGTGGCAAAAGTGCATCCAGACAAAGCTATTATTAACAGCGTAGTTGTGTTTGAGAGGGAACAAGCCAGTATTACTTTGGTATCAGCAGATACTCAAGGCTGCACTGTCAGTATCGGACAGTGGTATCGAGCTATGCCTAATTAAAATAAACACACCCACCGGCCAATTCATTAGGTACACCCCCATCGTATCTACACTCATTGTCCAATGTATCATCTCCACTGTATGTTGTAGTTCTACAATACAGTCTATGGTCCATCTGTTTCACTGCATCTTTCGTTGGCCCCTTTCACCCTGTTCTTCAACGGTCAGAACCCCCACCGGACCACAGCAGGTATTATTTGGGTGGTGGATCATTCTTAGCACTGCAGTGACACTGACATGGTGGTGGTGTGTTAGTATTGTGCTGGTGTGAGTGGATCAGACACAGCAGTGTTACTGGCGTTTCCACTCACTGTCCGCGCTGGCTGTATAGATTTGAGCAGTGGACTATTGTCAGTCCAGCAGTGACACTGAGGTGTCTAAACACTCCAGTAGCACCATGTCAGTGTCACTGCAGTGCTGAGAACGACCCACTACACACATAATACCTGCTCTGTAGTGGTCCTGTTGGGGGTCCTGACCACTGAAGAACAGGGTGAAAGGTGATTGACAAAGTATGCAGAGAATCAGATAGACTACAGTCTGTAACTGTAGAACTACAATGTGCTCCTATATGGTAATTGGAGCTGATAAAACTGACAGTGAGTGTAAATACAAGTTAGTGTAACTTGTGAAGTGACCGGTGGGTGTGTGTAGGATATGATTAAACATACAACTACTCCTTCAAACTGTGGTTTCTTTATAAAACAATTAATCGTTGTTTTAGTAAAGCAAACTGATTCTTCTGTGAAATTAACAAGATTTAGATTTTGTTACTTCTTTTGTTCTGTAGTGGAGCTAATGTATATAAGCTGGGAAATGCTGTTGTTATTTCTAACCTGCCAACTTTGTCCAGCAACATAGAAGAATGCATATTGTGCCATAATTTGTATGGCTGATATCTTGACAGCTAACTAGAATACACTATATGTCATGATAACCTATTTAATACACCTTAACTTATCAAATGAAGTCAACTAGATTTGAAATGTTTTCATCCAGCTAAAGTTTTAAAATTTTAAATTATTGGAACTGGAAATTTGAAGGAGTCAAATGAACACGACACCGCGAGCACAATGCAAGTTTAAAGCACAGATGACTTATTAAAACCTATTAATAAGTTAATAAGTCATTTTTTAAACTCGTCTCCATCAATGGCTACAACGTATTTATTTAAGTTAAAGGAAGTGTTGACAGATTCTTATAAGCACAACTCATCTTTCCAATGGCTCCAGGCAACATCTACAGTATTTGCATATTGTTTTACTCACCCTCTTCATGTTGTCTTCCCGGCTTGCCTACCTTCCATTGTCCGTATCTTACTTCTGTTTCACAGTTAATGGCTTAGCCACATTGCTGTCGACTGTAAATACAAATTAACCTAACAAAAGTGAACTTTGGAAGTTAGTGGACTGTAGAAATCCACCAACACCAAATTCAGCTTATCAGCCGTGGCTGACTCTAGCTGCTGTGACTCCAGCTGAGGACTTGCTAGATTTGACAAAGAAGTCCACCTTAATTGATACACACAACGGGTGTAAAACGGGAGGCCAAGCAGGAAAACTAAACGAAGAGGGTGAATAAAACAGCAAACCAACAAGCTGAGGCCAATAACTGAGAAAAGTTAAAAAGTTATCTGTACTTTAAACCAGCAATGCTAAGTTAGCAAGCACTTCATAATCAAATCAACTTTCCCACAGGAATTTAAAGCCAATCTAAACATAAATTAAAGTCAACAGTAATTCCAGTTTGATTTAGCTCAAAACTTTAGGGCAGCTTAAAGCCACTGAGAACTTTTTTTGGGGTTGAAGCTAATGGGATTTTTTACAGTGCACACTCACCAAAGCTGTCATCACTTGAAACATTATAGCATCTGTCATGACAATTTACGACAGCATATGACATCTGCTAGATATATTTATGGCATGTAGTTATGTCAGTGCGGTGTAGTGGAGTTCAAGTTAAGTGTTACTGAGCTGTTTTGCATTTTATTCTTTTGACTGCAGCTGTAACTCTACTTAAGTAAAGGTTGCATTACAATGTAATGATAATCCTTTTTAGATGTGGCCCACTTTCTACTTAAACCTTTTACTTAAAAATAATAATAATAATAATAATAATAATTTTTAAAGTGTTGGCATTCATACATATGTCCATGAAAAATATGGAACATTGGCATTCCCACATCGGTGAACCCCACCGACCAACTCCGACTACATATTATGCCATACACATATTTATACGTTGGTTTGTAGACAGAAGCATGAGGATGAACTGCGTTCACCTTGCCCCGATATGATCAGTCTGGTATGCTGCGATGGATTACGCAAACAGGCGTGTTTGTGAAGTGATGTCAGCAGAAGAACCAGGAGAGGGGGCGGCAGCCGCTAACACTAGTGCTGCTGCGTACTCAGGTTACACTCACTTTCGCTGCCTGTTAGTACAGAAAAGCATTAGAGGCTTCTCTTAGAGACCTATTAGGAACGGCTGAGACTGAGAATGATTAGTTTTCAGTAGCAGAGCGACGACACAGCTTCAGAAGCATTTTATTATTATATCACAAACTATGAAGTATGTGCTGGATCTACAAAGCACTTTTGACATTAATTTCATTTAATTAAAGGGTTTTTTTATTCATTTTTTTTTCACACTGATCCACAGCTGCTAAATGAAAAGTGATTTCTCACTGGACAGGGCAGGGTGTAAAGCGACAATGGCGTTAGGAAGAGGAAATGGAGAGCCGTTGTTGTGGGAAATGCCAGAACTGTCCCTCCACTTCCGATCTCTGGTTTTATTATAGCCATTGTGGCAGCAGCGCTGTCCATGGCACAGGTTCGCAGAGCGCTCTTTGGAGCGAAAGGAATCAACAGATACTGTTATGGGCAGCATGTTGACCAGCAAAAGGGAACAGCTGCATGTATTAGCTACATGCACTTTGCAGTGTCGGATGCTTGAATGGTGATAAGTAATGTACAAGGGCTATGAGCCGCAGCAGTGTGAAATGACGGTATCAGCACTTGAATGTGGTTAATAACTGAAAGACTTACAATGAAACACTTGCAGATACAGTGCAAAACTGTGGATATACATGTGTGGGAAGGGACAATTCTCAATGAAATCATCTTTTATTATATTGCTAAAGCAAGCGGCTTATATGGAAATATTAAGCACTTATACAAAACACTGCTACAACATGTTTTCCCTGGAAATCGCTGCCGCTAGTAGGGTTTAGTACCACACACCACTGCGTGCTCTACCTAATAAACCAAAGTGAAGGTGCCGCTGGTCACACATCTGTGAGAAATGACTCCAGAGGAATCACTGATGAGTAAATTCCTCTGACAAGGCTGAAGCATTGCATGTCACACGATTAGTCATCTATTTTCATGTTTCCACAGAACGCTGATAATGCTGGAAAGAAAGAGGCGGAGCCACCAGTTCCAATTCTGAGCAGTACTAAACACAATCAGACCATCTTATCCTAGGGTGGCCACTTTCATAACCCCAAAAAGGAGGACATCCCACCCCCCCAAAAGAAGGACATCATAAAGGGAGTTGTGCATGATACTAGAACAAAATTAAAATTATAACTTAACCTACGTATTACACAGTGATTACTGTACTGTAGTAGGAATTAGAATAGATGATATTCAGAGTCAGATGGGAGCTTACTAATTGACTAGCTTTTAGAGGGCCGACCTGGAGTTAGCCAGTAGGCAAGCGATCTCACATGACCTGGTTAAACAAATGAAATGGAAGACATGTCTTTTGACACGGATGTGAGCCGATGACACTCGAAATATTGTTTGGCAGTGAACATTTTAAATAGTTCATCCCAAAAAAAGAATGATAGGCGTCTGTCCAGGTATTGCACTGGGCAGAGCATTGGGAGTTCAAAAAAAAAAAAGAAAGAAAAAACAAAGAAAAGGAACAAACCAGCCTAAAACCAGCCACCCTAACTTCTTCATAAAATGAATCAACAGCACAATGCACTTAACTCACTATCATCTAACAATGTCCCAAAAATGCAAAATGGATCTTTGTGTCCCACCACAAATGGCTAAAAAGCCAATGAAGGGACATGTGCAAATATGCCCAATGAGCACATGCTAACTGATACATGCTAACAGTCATTCACCATTAGCATGTTCGAAATCACACATTCTTTTCTAAACAAAGGTGAGCAAACAGCTCTACCACGCAAAACAAAACATACCTCTATTTTTCAACTGTTGCTACAGGGCACTAACTGACAAAAGTGTTTGTGGGGTGTATTTGCATATCTTTTGCATGGTGTGACTGAGGTTCAGGTGATACCTTCTGAAATACGGAGAAGTGTGTGTTTACTTCACGAATGACTGGCACAGCAAGCGTGCTTTAGGCCTGGTAAACAAGACAACCTGTTCTCAAAGTGGAGACACAAAAAAAAAAAAAAAAGAATTTGTCGCTGATACCAATCGACAGCGCAGAAAGGGTAAACGCTGGATAAATAGGTGGAGCTCTTCAGCACAAGAGTTTCTCCACCCAGTATATGGAAAAAAAGAGGTTGCATTAATCAGACCTAATAGACCAGAATGAAGCACAAAAATACCCTGAAAAATACTTCCCTTCACATGAACGCAAAAGACGGGGGCTAATGGAGAAGCCAGAGGGAGCCTGTTAACATCTGTAACACTGATACTCAACACCACATTTCTGAACCAGCTCCTAAATATACCAGACAAAAAGTGACTACGTAAAAAGAGATTGGGGGAATGGTACTTATCTAAACAGGCTCAGTGACACTTTTCACATTTATAGCATTACTTTATGTTACTACATGCACATCGTAGGCTCCAAATTATGGAAAACCTGACCTTATTTGGAATAAAAGAGTTTGATGTAGTACATACACACCGCTACACAAGTTTCAAAACATGCTCTTGACTCCTCTGTTCATAAGGCCCATTCGAGACAGACTAGTTACCCGTGGAGGTTCAGTAAAGCAGGGGTTATTAATCATTGCTGATTCAAGGCCTACCTGGAAATAACTATGTAGCCTAGCAATCCACCATAAAACTAAAATCAACTTTTATAGCTACAATTTCTCCAAGAAATCTGGTGGAAAAAAAATGAAATGTTGAAAATTCCGAGAAATTCAAACAACGTAACTGTGAAAGCGCCTCAAGAAACCTCTCCATCTGTGGCTAGTCAGCAGCTGTGTTGTCCTATACTAATGTTTTATTTGCCTATTACTGCAATGTTTTTATTTGTTCATGTGTACATTCATACATATTTATGTAATCATACTTAATATAACCCTAGTACGGTTATACATGTTTCCAGCCCAAAACAAGCTACCGCCTCTACCTGAGTACAGGCCCAGAGACCACTAGAGGGTGCTTCCTGGCCAACTGATGGTCTCTGGACCACAAGTTGAGAAAGTTATGGTTTGATTGGCCGAGTCGTATGGCATAAAGGATGTTCCTAATTTCTGTGCATGACTCCTAATTGCTCAGATCGGAACATCATCACAGGGACTTTTACTTCAGCATTATGCAACAGGCAAAACACGTCAAACACTAGCAACGTGCTGAGCGGAAAAACGGGACATATATGACTTTAGACTTTACACCTTTAGTCAATGTGGGGTGACGCCCACTATCAACAGCAATTTGAAATGATCATGAAAGCATATGAAAGGAATATACACAAAAACGTGTCACAAATGTACCTCCACTAAAGATGTTATGGATTTCAGCAGTCTTGCCATGAACTTGAGCATTAAGGAATTGCACCAAATCATCTGATTTTATTTATAAGCCTTGTCTTCACTCCCAAATAAGGAGTTTCTGTACTAACTATTTTATCAATGTGCGCTCGATTTACTCTGAACCATCTTTACTCAGGGAGCTCTGAGCACCGCTAATTATAGAAGGTAGGTCACAAACTACAGACATGGCAGATCTGAACTGGATTAAAATCACAAATCTCATCAGATTACAGAACCTTGCCAGGTAAATCTAATCTATTTTTAAAAAGATCTTGCTTGATGCACAAACAGCCTGTGTAACAAAATCAAAACATTTCTAGATTTTTACCCATTGCACCTACAGCACTTTAGCCCCGCCCATATGCACTGAAGTTGTAAGTAGTGTTTCTACCTAGACTGCTATTTGAACAAGGCTCGAATACAGCAACAACCAGAATAGAGGTCATTCATATATCTCTGCCCAAAGAAAAACACATGCATACGTACATACATAGAAAACAGTTACAGGAGGGGGTAAAATGTTCTTTACTCTCACTGTAAGTTAATGTAAAGAGATTTTATTCAAAGCAGTTTTGATCATTTCTGTTGGCCTAATCATCGCATCATTTGCTTAAAATGTAAAGAACAGTAGCTGAACTCCAACCATACAGACAACCATAAATCCCATTGTTTTGAATAGCGAGGATGGATCAGCCTTAAAAGCTGTAGTAGGATAAAAACAGCATGGTAAAGGAATGGAAGGAGGTTGGAAGGGGTCATATATCAATGCATTTGTCAATAAAACACCTGCGGATGTTAAAAGTGGACCTTAGAGAGAAAAATAAAGGGGGCGTTTTAGAAATCACTGACGAACAGCACGTTTCATCATACACATAATTTGGCCTCTGCCAGAAACATATTCATCGTTTTTCAGTTTTCTTAAAGGCAGTTATTGTCTTTTTTGTCTGTTCCAACTCATCAAACCTCTAAATACTAAATATAGCGATGCAACATATTTGCCATGTTGTTGTTCACCAATTAAAAACTGCATGCTGCAAAAACAACGCAGGCAACAAAGAGGCTGGAGCTCTAGGCTGTTATTCCAACACCTCAGTGCAGGAATGCTGAAGTCCACGGCTGCTTAAAATATCTCTCTACATTAGGATGTCAGCAATGTCAGATGACAGCAATCGTGTCCACTAAATGGCCTGCATTGTCCACCACTCGCCGTCCAAGCCCATTTAAGTGGAAGGAATTTTCAGATGGGGCGATTAGTGCTGTTGATGCTGCCAGGCTCTGTCCTATGTCTGCCCTGTTGTCTTTGCTGCCCTGGATTTTTACGACTGCACTGTACCTCCACTGCTTGCAGCTTCGCAAGGCTGTCAGGGGAACCGCCGGTGTTGGCATTTAGCTCTGTGGCGTTATAACCCGGCTTTCCTCTCGACTGCAGCTGGCCTGTTTGTTTTGACATGAGCGGTTCCTGAGCGGCTACACACAAGACAAGGAAGCTTTATATGGAAGACAATGAGGAAATGACCTAGTGTGTGTGAAGACGTGAAGATACAGGCTTTCCCCGATGCAACCGACAATATAAAAAAGAAAAGAACCAGAGAGGGAGAGAGAGCGATGACATCATGGCAAAGTTAGGCAGGAGGATGGAGAGGTTCTGTAACGTAACCCTGTAGATAAACACGGGACAGCTGTATTTATGAGAGCAGGAGCTGCAGGCCTTCCTTGCTTTGGCAAAAGGAAAATAATAATAATAAAAATTATCTGCTCTGGCAAACCGGAAAGCAATATTCCCCAATGTCCAGACGCCATGGCAGGATGGAAGGCAAAATGGTCCTCACTGCATTATTACCAGCATTGCGAGATCAGATCCTGCTCTCCTAACAGGAACAGTTGTGTGGCCAGCTGTCCCAAACAGAATTAGGAGACAGACGGTGGCTCTGTGGCATCTTTAAACCCCATTGTGCATACAGTATCGGCAGTGCTACGGTTAAATCCAGATAATAACACAGAACTTATTATTACTCATCATAAAGCAGGGAAGCCGTTACTTTTCATGGTATTAAAGGGCCCGTTTCACTGGAATTTTTTTTTTTCAATTTTTAATTTGATTAAGTAAATAAACAATGTTAAAGCTTCAAAACACACTCCCAGTCTGTACTTAGAAACTGAGCTGCAGGAACAGTCCATTATGAGTACGGTTATTATGTCACAAAAACAAGCACACTGGTATACAGTATAACCACCTATAAGCCACATCAGTTAGGCCCCGCCCATTAACATTCAAGTTATAGGGAGTGTTTCAGCCCAGGCTGCTTCTTAATGAGGAACACGAGGGCAGCCAATCAGAGACTGTTACATGTACTGATGATATGATCACTTACTGGTTATTGAATACATACAGAGGTACCTAAACAGCCTTTAATACTAAGACATACAGAGAGGTCGCTCAGAATGATTTATGAACACACAGACGTTATAAAGCCACCTCACAGTGGGATAGGACTGTGTAAACTGGCCATTAAAATGGGGAAGCTAAGCAAGACACCTGCTATGGCTGAGTCCCAGGACACGTTTATAGCACACTGCTGAACTCCGATCACTTTATACCCCAATTCATCTCGATCATACTACTAGCACGGAGAGCAGCTGGGGATGTGGGTACAAAGCGGGTGAGGCTGCGCAGCAAAAAGTTGAAACGAGCGTTTCTGACACCTTGTAGGCTTTACTGACTGAAAGTGAGGGAGGGTTTAGAGCACACTCACGTATCTTCGAAGTTTCTTCTCCGGAGGAGACTTCCTCAGCCAGCCCTGGCAGATGATCTCTCCGCCGCTCATGTTCAGCTACTACTGGTCGCTACGCTTCACACAGGCACAACTAGTATCCTCAGAAGATGCGGTGCCATTTAGAGAGAGACATCTGCTGCCTCGCTCAGTGATGCCCCGAGTGCGCCAGGCGAGCGGGACCGGGGGCCATTTGTCCTCTGAGTAAGCCGTTAACCTCGTAACACTCTCCGCTTCAGAAAGCCAGGGACGCGCGCTTAACTCGAGTTGGACTGCGTGTGGGAAGCAGCGTTCAAGCGTTATTTTTGTTTTGTTTCACGCCCGTATTCCGAACGGGCTCCCTCCGCGCGCTGTAATTGGCTGATAACTCGGACTCACAAGCGGTCGGACTTCCTCAAAGTGTAAACTACCAACCAATCAGCGCGCAGGGGGGTGGGGCCTGTCGGAAAACTGGCGTGTTTAAAAGTTGACACACGTTGGTTTTTCCCTTCACACCACGCCCAGCGGAGTGCAGGGACGAACAGGATTTAAAAGGGGCGTGGCATCACGGCCCACACTTTCAGGGGCAATTATAATCACTGACGCAATTAAACAGCGCTAACGACCGCAGTATTTTTATGACTATTACGTTTCACCCTGCCCTAATCATCTTACCTTTGTTGGGCCTTTGAGATATTTTATATCATGTGCTTTTTTTTAAATACACTGCAGCAAAATTCCCAGTAAGGTACTTCCATTTCAGTTCAATTATTCCTCTGTTTGTATGAACCTCACCATTAATATATTTAGAAAGTTTGGTAGCCCTGTAATGTAGGGTGCTGTTCATAAAGCTACACAACACCTACATAAGCTTATCATAACAACTTACATTACCTTATATAAATGTTTATAAAAAGCCCATTTTGATTAACATAGGCTAAAGCTGCCTTTATGACACGTGACTCCTACTGAAGTAAGCATTTTTGAAATAATTATGTAGGATTATGTCAGTGGTAATGACATGCTTATGTAGGTGTACCATAGGCTTATGAGCAACACCCTACAGCAGTGTTTCTCAACCCTGGTCCTGGAGGCACCCTGCCCTGCACATTTCAGTCTGTTCCCTGCTCCCAACACACCTGATTCAATTTATCAGGTCATTAAGAAGCACTTAGCTGCAGCGGGTGTGTTAAGGCAGAGAATCCACTAAAATGTGCAGGGCAGGGTGCCCCCAGAGCCAGGTTTCAGAAACACTGGCCTACAGTAAAGAGCCACTGAATGTTCAAATGTCTAACATAAAACAATGTTTTAAGCTAACCCTGCAAGTCACATGATAATTTACAATTTTACAGGTTTAAAATGAAGGTGAACACATGATATACAATAGCGACAGAGCAGAGTTAGGTTAGAAAAAGCCACCATCTAGTGGTCAACTAGAGAACTGCAGTTATATTATAGCAACCCTAATGTGTTGGTTATAATAGGGAAAAAAGAAAGATCACTCACAAGTAACTGATCATTCCTTTCTTTCTTTCTGTAAGCAAGGTGTGAAATACACAATGGGGGTGTCATGGTGGAAGATCACATGAACAGCTCACGAACAAATTTCTAGCGGTCTCTTTAAAACAGGGTTTTTATGATTATGATTATGATTTTGATTTGATTTGATTTGATTTATGACATTATGCTCAAAACTCTCTGTATTGGTTTATCTGTCAATAACAGACAAAATTTAGGGTTGTAGTGTTATAAGGTTATGGTGTTCACCCACAATCTGTAAGCGTCTGTCTTTGGCGTTATCAACTAACTAATGATGCAGCACTGATCTGCCTCAGGGTGGTGCTGCAGCAAACTGCTTCACCCATTCGGCCCTTTGTGGTCCAATAACTGCACCCATGCCTTCTATATCCCCACAGCATACTTGTCAATCTTGGAAAACATTAATAAACATAAGATAAAAAAGGAGATGTGTAAGATCTCAATTACAGGGTGCCAGACTCTATTACCAAACTAGAAGAAGAATCAGAAAACAAATATTTTGGTGCCATTAAAAGTAGCATCAGTGCTGCTACAGGACGGAGCTAATAGCCAGCCAACACGGGAACCCCCTCCCCCAAAATACTAAGGGCTATTTTGCACACTGGCTGTAAGGGAATACTATGTTTAACAATAATACTTGCTACATGTTCCTTCACTCTCTATTAAGCATGGTGACTTCAGTGCTCATGTGTAGAGCTTCCAGGAGGCCCACTGTACCTGCAGTGCTTGTGTCAGCTACAGCTGCATTATACAGTAGCTGAATTCACTAATTAAAAAGGGAGTCTGGATAATACTTTTAAAGATTCAGAGCTGCATGTTGTAGTTCTGTGCACATTACCGAAGAAGAACAGTATAAAATGACTTACAGAAAGTCACATTCCACTTTGCAAAAAAATACAGATCCACAGTTTTCAACAATATGCTGGCAAATGATGTTTCTGAAGTCCTTACAAATCAGTTGATTATTAAATGAACTTGTAGGTGGCACAGTGATGCAGTGGGTAGCACTGTCACCTCACAGCATGAGAAGGCTGGATTCGATTCCCAGCCAGAGCGTCCAGTGTCCTTTCTGTTAAATTTGCATGTTCTCCCTGTGTCTGTTTCCTTCCACAGTCCAAAGACATGCAGCCAGGTGAACTGGAGATGCTAAATTGCCCAAAGGTTTGAGAGTGTAAGTTAATATGTATGTCTGCTCTGCAATGGACTGTTGACCTGTCCAGGGTGTTTCCTGCCTTCTGCCCACTGAATGATGGTACAGGCTCCAGCTTCCCCCACGACCCAGAAGGATAAAGTTGAGAAGATGAGTGAGTAAATGAATATGCTCATACATTACTGTTAAATGAACTCTGACCATTCTAGAGAACGGTTGGGAGGAGTCTTTGAGTAAAAAAAAAACCCAACATCTTAAATAATAGCTAATATGGTCCAAGTTTAGCAAATTGAAATGATCTGTATAAATTTGCCAATATTTAGCTTGCCTTGGCAGCATACTGTCGAATTAGGAAATGTTACATTAGGAGATGAAGATCTTGGCTGTTTCAGTGCTCATTCTTTTGCATAATTTTCAGTTCTTTATGCCGGAATTAATTTTACAAGAGAGGGTATTTATTGCAAATTGAAACATTTGTCAAGGAGCCTGAATTTTCTCATTAAAATAAACACCCACAAAATTCTTAATGAAATCTGAAATAATTTACTATCGCTCACCATCTGCTTCTGGGCATTAAGAAGCCATTATTCATAAGGCGCGATTTTTTCCCACCATTTGGCCACATTAGTCACACTACCAGGATGTATGCAACAATAACAACTCCATTCCATCATTTTGGAATAATCTTGTACGAGGCTCCTTCATAGAAGGCAGGAGCGTGAAGACCGTGCAAACGGTATAGTGTCTTTGATGTTGTCGACTCCTAAAACGCACTGCAGGTACCTCTCGAAGCCCATCCCAAAGCCACCATGAGGGACTGAACCGAACTGTCTCAGCTGCAGGTACCTGAAAAATGGGAGAGACAACACGATTAGCATTTGGTGCAGCTGGGACACACTGGGCTCTGAAAAGTGAGTTTGACCTCATCATGACCCTACCATGCATATGTGTCCTCCAATCCAGCTCTGAAGAAACAAGGAAGAACAAACGTGTAAAGGGACAGACAATATAAGTAGTGGGTTTGATCAGCGGTTTCTTTATACTGCTAACATGAAAAGCAATACAAAAAATTAATTGTTTTTTGTTTTTCTTTGTACGTATGTGTGTATATCTATCTATCTATCTATCTATCTATCTATCTATCTATCTATCTATCTATCTATCTATCTATATGCTAACCTGACGTATAGACAGGTCAGAAAACAAATAAATGGTCTTAGTATACTTTTGGGCAACAAGGTCCACTATACCACTTTCAATGCACCTTGGCACAGGAGTTTTTGGTACTCCATTATTCCAAAACATATTCCTTCAATTGATGTTTATGATGATGGTGGTGGAGGGCCTTGTCTAATACAACAGTCCAAAGTGAAAGCTGGTGACTGGGAAGCCCATAGCTTATTTTCTACATCACTGTCAAATTCAGGAAACATTCAGTAAGCCTTTATAAGCTTTGGACTGAGAAGCTGCGTGGGAGAGCATACTCTCATCAGGACACACTGCTTCATAGAAGAAAAGGAATAACAATAGGCAATTTCAGTGATCCCACTCTGTGTAGTTGTGGATGGACTGTTGCCGACAGTCTCACCATGTCATTCACCAATATACTGAGTGACCTGTTGCTCTTTTGTTTTTCATGATCAAAATGTTCAGTTTGACACTTCCAACTTTTGTTCAGTTTGTTTTCATAAAATAATAATAAAAAAACATTTTCTATTTCGACTACATTACTTTGCTTTACTTGAGAAACCACTAAGTGGTACTCTGTGTTTCAGTCATCATCAGTAAAGTTTTAAGAACATACTGAAAGAGCTTCACATTCACTAACTAACCACACTTAGTTGCCCTGCTTGAAGCTGTACCAACAGTACAAAGACGTAGTGGGAATAAGGAGGCAAACAGCTATCCTTCAACATCCAAACACAACAACCTGCATTTCACTTACTGTGCTAGTCGAGTCTTTAAAAGCTCTAGTCTTTCCTCTCTAAGTGAACCGCCACACAGCTCCCCCACGCCAGGCACCAAGAGGTCTACAGCAGCTGCCTGAGAACAAATTTAACAAAAAATAGTATACTCAATAATGAAATAGCATGCTCAAGACCATGAGAAAAGATTCTGTTCAGATCCGACTCTTCATATGCGGCACACAAAGACAAGTTTTCCAGCGCTGAAGGTAATGCTCATACTCACCGTGTGCCGAGGCTGGTCCTGGTTGTCTCTAGCATAAAAAGGCTTCAGGTCATATGGATAATCAGTCACAAAGACTGGAACATTTCCACAATGCTTAACCAGGAATTTCTCATGCTCTGTTTGAAGATCGCAGCCCCACTACTAGGGAGAAATAGTGGGAGAGTGTTGGAAACAAAAAGAGAGAGGGAGAGAGAAAGCACATCAGATATGTCGGGACCACTGAGGATGAAATGCTAGGAGTTTATGTTCTGGTGTACATTTACTTGCCTCGGTTTTGAAGGTGAACTGCTGTGAATTGCGGCTTAGTATGTCAATTGCTTCTGTATAAGAAATGCTACAGAGCACAAAACAGGTTTCAAAGATCGACAACAAATAACATGTACTAGACTGTAATAAACATATTACTGTGTTCCACTGCCCAGTCAAATAGCTGTCCCTGATCTTTTAATGTCAGGGAACCATTGCAAAGGCCATATGTTGTTATAGTACAAGCCAGTTTTTATATTTTATATCCCCACAAAGGCTTGGACTTACTTCACAAACATTACTAGATGGAAATAAATGCCTATAGTTCATGAATATTAATACAAACCAGGCCCCAAATTATGAAGTCCTTAACAATTAGCTGACTAACTGACTAATAACGAACTAATATGGCAGGGAAAAACCATACGTACACGTTAAACCTTCTTTTCAGCATGAGGTCCACTTTTTCCTGCCGATAGGAGACAAAGAGGACAAAGCTAAGAGGGCAAAACTCAGCAAAAGGTGGCTACTTTGAAGCATCTAGAGTATAAAACATATTCTGGTTTGTTTAACACTTTTTGTTTACTACATAATTCTATATGTGCTCCTTCACAATTTTATATGTTCAATATTAATACAATGTAGAAAATAATAAAAATAAATAAATAAATAAAATAAAAACACTGAATGAGGTGTGTCCAAGCTTTTAACTGGTACTGTATTTCTCTTATTTTACAGGCAGAACATGTGGAGAGAGTCTCGTGTCTTACCCTTTGACCAGGTGAGATGTATTTGTGAAATAAGTCCACGTCCTCAGCACACTGAGACAGCAGATGCTCTGTGCTGACCTTGAAGAGGTCCTCTATGACCTGAGAATTAGAACAGTCAAGCCCACAGCACATTTACCCCACTGTATATGAAAACAGGATGACTGCAAATACATAAACACAGAAGTGCATTGCTTTAGTCTGTATCTGCCGGAAACATGAGAGGGAAACATGTCGTGTGGTCAGTGTATATGAACTATAGTAACAGAATACTGAAACAAACCTAACGTTTCTATTGATGGATGAATGGTTCATTAGTGTTATGCAAATGCGATGCTAACTAGTCTGAAGTAGTTTGCATTTGTTTTTGTTTTTTGGTTCTGTTAGCCTTTATCCTTAGAAGTTGGGAAAGATCACACTAAAGTCCTGTAATGATGTAGTTTACTTAGTAGGTCAGTAAGGCTCAGCAACTGACCATCATTAGGTCCTCCAGGGACTCGATGAAGGAAATTTCCGCCTCCACCATATAAAATTCAGCCAGGTGCCTCCTGCTCTGGGAATTCTCCGCTCGGAACGTTGGGCCAAATGTGTACACCGCTGGAAAAGCTCTATAATATTCAGTGAATTAAAACAGAAACATGATGTGAACAGTGAAAAGGAAACAGTGAAAGCGTGCAAATGACTGAATCTCTACTGCAAATGATTAAATCTCTACTTTTTATTTGCTAATAATTAACCCTGTGTTCTTTCTTTCAAATAAATAGAAGGGGTACTTCGTTTAGTTTCTGTTCAGGCTTTGTGAATGCAGAAGCTCACCTTTGGCCTGATTCTGACGGGATAAAATTTACATGGAGTAATTTCCAACTCTACAGGAGCTTTTTGTCTGGATCGGCCTTGTCTGTGTTTTTCCCTCCTCCTCTGAGAAAACTACAGGCCAAATTACATACTGTTTTCACCGAACACATCTCTGGTGTTTTTCCTCATAGATGTCAGCTCTGGATATTAACAAAGGACATCAGGATTCAGAAATTCTGAAACATTTCCGAATCTCGAATGAATGGTCGCATGGGAAAACCTCTGACTTGACCTGGTTGACCTCACCACTATTCTCTCTACATCACAATTAGCAGGAGGAGAAAGAAAAATGAGTCAATCAGAAAAGTGAGCTCACACAGGCTGATTAAAGAGGCAGTTCTAATGGCAGCTACAGATATAAAGTATTACTTTATATAATTAGATGTTTCAGTTGATGTCAGTTGAGTATCAGTGACTTCCTTAAACGTCTCATGTTAAATGCTGATAAAATATCAGAAATAAAACCTGCTAGTGGCTAGCTGTCCTGTGGTCATTTTATTAATGTCCCTATAAAGCAGTTTTAATCACTGAGGAGGCTTGTGACAATTTTGTTACAGACGACCCCCCGAGGAGCTAATGTAATCTGAACAGGGATTTTGAAACTCTGCGGACTGGTCTCTGAACAAAACAAATCTTGAACCACTACATACTTTCTACGACAAAGAACATTCAGTTACTGGCTCCTGATTTGTTATGAGATGACTTGCAAAACCAGGAAATCTTTCATCTTGATAAATTTTCCATAGTTTCTCAAGCTGTATTAAGGAAACAAAACCAGGAACTTTTTTTATCTCAGTTTTTCTGTTAATAGATGTTTGATTTGGTTTCTGAATTTGAAGACAAATCCCCTCCTACAGGTTTTTCATATACTGTATGTATTCTACATATCGTCGCTGTCCAAAAAAGATAAATAAATAAAACAGAAAAACGTTTATCTCCATTTTTGTTGACTTTTACTTTTATGCCTCATTTGATCACATGAGCTGCTTTTAACACTGTGTGGAGATTTCATGAAGAATGGACCAACAGAAACGGTCTAGAACTGCTTGGAAAGACGTCTGGTTCCTTTGACTTCCATTTAAATTGAAGGGTTTTTTGTTTGACCTCTCCTGTAAAGTTGCCATTTTGGAGATACCTGTTTTTCCTTTGGACAGTGACGATGTACATATTACATCTCTACACGTTTTAGATTATGTTTGAGCATGTCTGTATCTAAAAGTATGCAATCAACAATTAAATATAAGATGTGTTTTGGTTTATTTGCAGTGGCAAGCTACATTTCAACCTTATTGACAAAGCAAAAGCGGAAGCCTTCTTTTAAAAAGGTTCTTTTGAACTGTACTTTTGCTGACTCCTATAAGTAGAAACCCAGAATTTCTTCCTGGTGTAAAGTCTAGACTGTTTAGTCGATGGCATTCTAAAGGTATACGGACAATAGGGGACCTTGTGCATGATAATTCTGTAATATCATTTCAAGAGTTGCAAACAAAATTTGATATCCCGAAGCAAGATCATTACGCTTTTCTGCAGATCCGTCACTACATTACAGCAAAATTTAAATCACCACCAGATACCCCTTCATATAGCGAGGTGAAAAAATTCCTTGTTAACACAAAGAATACTGCTCATTTTATATCCAAAGTTTACTCTTTCATACTTTCTCAAAGTTCTCTAAGTCTGGATAATGTGGTTCACAAATGGGAAAAGGATCTGGGTAACATGTACATTGATGATGACTGGCGGGAAGCTATAGAGTCTGTAAGGAGTACTTTTTTTTGTAACCAGCTACGGGAAACACAATACAAGATACTACACAGATTACACATAACACCAGTAATACTGAATAAAAAGGATCGTAAGATTTCACCTCTTTGTGTAAAGTGTCGTGCGAGCCTGGGGACATACTTCCATTATTTTTGGGAGTGCAGAGCCATATTAAGATTTTGGAAATGTATAGCTCTTGTAATTGGCAAAATTTTCAACCCCGGATTATTTCTTTTGGGCCTCCCCTCCAAAACAGTCTCACTGTCTCATACACAATACAAGTTGCTTGACAAGCTCTTACTCTTGGCAAGGAAATGTATCCTTAATACCTGGATAAGGGAAACGCCCCCTTCTGTTACTCAGTGGTATAGAGAAATATTTAGGATACTTCCTCATGAACGACTCGCGGCAGTACTAAAGGGCAGTGACTTGCTGTTTATGAAAATTTGGAGACCATTTATAGAACATTTGCCTCCTGAACTGGCTGATACTGTTTTAAAAGGTCAGCACTCTTTGGAGTGGAGGTCCCCCTTAGGATCAGGTGGTACTTAGCGTGCTCGGGATGTAAAATGCAATAAAGGGATGTTGCCGAGCTTTTAGTAAATTGTAAGAGATGTGTATGTATGTATGTATGTATACTTGTACATTCTTATTTACTTATTTTCCATAAGGATGGCTTTATTTTATTTTATCTTAGTTTGTACATGTTTATTAATTGTTTTGATCCCTTTTTTTTGTTTGTTTTTTATTTATTTATTTATTTCTATCTTTTTTTTCTTTTTCTTTCTAGGGAGGGTATTGCATGTTTGTGTGTTTAGATATGCTTACTGTTTACAATACATTGTAATATAACTGCATTTTCTAAAAAAAAATAAAAAATTATGAAAAAAAAAAAAAAAAATATATATATATATATATATATATATATATATATATATATATATGCACATATATACATATATATATGCAAGAAACATTTAAGGCTTTCATCATAAAGAAGAATCAATTAACCAGGCAAAGAAGCATTTATGCATATTTTGATAACTATCCATTTCCAAATTGTTTGAACATGCTGAAGATCTCCAACATATGGCACACTTGCTTAAACATTTCAGATTACATGATATATAGCAGAACAGATGCATGATACTAGTAACTACTGAGCAATAGGCTTTATAATAGTTAGTCTGAATCATGTAGTAATAGCTTATTTAGGCACAGAAATGCAGAATTTGCCTACTTGTGACATGTGACTTGGTAAATGACCTTAAAATTACAATTTACATCTGTCCATGCTATACAAGCTAGTCTAATACGCTTCCTTATGAAGTTTCACCTTACATGGACATGAACAGCTTTAAATCAGCAACAATGTCCAGTCATTTTATTGTTCAAGTCTTTCCTATTTTTAGCTGGTCCGTTCTTTGACTGATACAATCCTAAGTGAAACTTTAGAGTCCAATAACACCTTACCCTGCCATTACTTCCAGGTGCAGCTGCCCTGAGACAGTTAGATAAGAGGGCACAGAGAAGAAATGGGGATTGTCCTTATCCAAGCTGTGTTCGTTGCCTGAAGGCTGCCAAGAGAACAGATAACATGATCAACATGTGAGTATGGCAAAGTTAAAGGTGTAGATGGCATCACAGAAACACCAGGCAATATGCAGAATCGGTAAACAAGAACTGATATATCTGTTAGTAAAGACCGCTGCATTTTGTCTGCAGAGCAGCTCCTAGGAAGGTAGCTCTACACCTTCTAAGTCATTTGTTGAAAGAAATTGGACCATTCATCAAATGGGACAGGCTCACTGTCATACTGGACAGATGGAGCCAACAAACAAGCCATCCGGGGCCTAAATCCATAAAGAACCAACCAAATCCATAAAGAACCAACCAAATCCATAAAGCGGCAACCACGGATCAGTAATCACTATTGTTTACGATGATCTTGAGATCAAATTATATTGCTTTCTACTTCTACTTCAAGGTCCAGATTCTGTGCTTGGTACTTTATTAGGACTGTTTTATGGATATTGGTACTGCTTACAAACAGCAAATCTCCCCTGCATCTGATTTACATTATAATTCACATTCCTGCTTCATGCTACTGTCTTAATGTTTGTAGATCCTCACTTATCATGGTTATATATGGACTTATACATTTATTGTGACTGGCTTATTATTAAGGAGATACTTGACCTATTCTGTAACTTATACTATGTCAGTATCAGTCATCCAAGTTGTAAGTCTCGGGGTCCTATAAAAGGTAACTAGTAAGAGGTTACTATTCTGCCTTTTGGTTCCGGACGCTATCTACTTTGGGGTGATATTCTGCATTCTCACCTTCAAAATAAATACTGAACGATTTTTAAGATTTCAGCAGGAGGCGTATCTACAGTGTGTGCACCGTTTCATTAATTATGTTCCATAACATATAATTCTTTAGTCATGAGTATGGCAGTCACCATTTACATGATCAGCAACAGAAACTTGTATTTAGACTCACTGAGTGTTAATTAGGCCTGGTGACCGTATAGGTCCACTAGGTAAACAATCACAGACTGCAGCCCATCTACTCTCATGCACACTTTGTCAGGCACCTTTAGGCACCAAGTCTTTCTATCAGTTATTAGTATTAGGCTACAGAACTACAGGCTGTACATTTCTGGATTTCTAGCAATGTCTGCAAGACTTCCAGTGTTAAGTAATTCTTTAGAAATGCCTAAAAAATTTTTTTTTTAAAAACTGTAATGGGCTACTCTATTCTTTACTCACTGCTTTACATAGATACTGCAATCTACAGACACAAATACCCAGAGAAATGAAAGTAAACAGGAATCTTGACATTCGTGCCTGCGCTCAAACATTTCCGCTTGATTAAGATGAACATGCTGATGCTATTTGAACACCTGGAAACTAGTCAGTAAAAACAATGATAAACATCAAAATGAAACCAAAAGAAAAATGAAATACAATGAAATCTGACCTATTTAGGTGAGGCTGGTGCTTCAGCATGCGATTTTTTTTACCCAAATTAAAATAATATACATTAAATGTGATAAATAATATGTTTAGATAGTTACCATAATAACATACTTTATTAAAACATTAAATGAAATGTCAGAAATATAACTGCAACTGAAACATTTACAGATAAAAGTCATTAGTACAACTTATTACTTTGTACCAGGTTACTCCAATGACACCAAGACTATAGTCTCTAATTATACACCAGCATGGTGGCATAACAGTAACATGGCTGCAGACTTACTTCAACCTGGAAGAGTTCTCCTGCTCCTTCACAGTCATTTGATGTAATTATAGGCGTGTGGATTTGCACAAAACCATTATCCTGCAACAGCAAGCATGAACATGAGTATAAATGTAACACTGTTAGAAGCTGTACTGCAGCCATTGAAAAGTGCATGAAAATTACCCTGAAGTAAGAGTGGACAGCAGCAGTGGCCTCGCTGCGTATCCTAAGCAGGGAACCAAACACATTAGTTCGGCACCTCAGGTGCGGAAATTGTCGGATGTACTCCAGGTTATGGCGTTCCTTGATTTTAAAGGGGAAGTCCTGCAAAAGAAACTCTCTGCGTTAGTCGTTCTTTTAAGAGGAGCTGAAATATTGGTCACAGTGAATATCTACACTGATCAGCCATAAAATAAGAACCACCTCCTTGTTTTCTCACTCTTTGTAGATCCACAGTTAAAGACTGTTGTTCACCTGTTTCTTTGCAGACATCACAATGCTCATTACCCTCATGGGACCACCTCAGAGCACTGCAGTGACAGCGACATGACAAAATACAACAGTGCTGCTAGAGCTTGTAAACACTGTACACTCACTGTCCACCACATTACACACTCCTACTTTGATGTAAAAAAAAAATCTTGGACAGAAACTATCACTGCATGGTTTAATGGATATGAAAATAATGCAAATGATGTTCTTTGGCCTTTGCAGTCACCAGATTTAAAACCGGCTAAACAGTTATAGGATTTTGGACAGACACTGATTTCTACCACCACCAATCCATCAATAGGGGGATGCTTTTTGTTTTTTAGAAGAATGGTATTCCACTATTACGGTACAGTTCGGGAATGAAAAGCTGTTATGGTGACTCGTTGGTGTCCCAACACCTTACCAAAGGGGTTTTTCTTTATTAGGTCTTTAATACGTCCATCTATACAAGATAATTTACATTCCTAGAGGTGAGTCAGACCATCAGTTCAGCAAACAAACAGGTTATTACATTCCTAGTAATTGAAATTAAGAACTTACCACAGGATTGCATTCCCCGACCACTTCAACATGTTGGGCTTGTAACTCCACTTTCTGCTTTTGGCTGGGACTCTTCTCTAAGCGCCCCGTAATGTCAACAGCACAGCCAAAGGTAAGCCCTCTTAACACAGAAAACACACATATACATTAAACTCAACTCTGGGCTTAATAAGAGTTGGTGCTGGGGTCTAGCCGACCCGAACATGTAAGAAATGGCCATTTTAAAAACATGTAGGAGGAATTATCACCTGGTATTTAGGTCTGAGCTCGCTACTACTTGGAGAGGTTGCAAGGAGCTTCCATCACTCACATGTAAAAAGAGATGGTTCTTCTGAGATCTTACAGAACGTACCCAGCCCTGAGGAAACACATCAGCCAGTGCATGTTATTAGCAAAAAGCAGTCAGCTGCCAGGTCTAATGATCAGGCACAACTTCCACACAGCCCTCTCTACATGCTCGTACCTGTATTCTGATGCTGGAGCCTGTGTCCAGGGTAGACAGTGCATCCCGGATGCTAGTTTTGTTTGCAGAGCTGCAGTAGTGTTGTGCACTTCCAATGACACATGGACTGAGCCACGATACCGAAACTGCTCTCCGGAATAACAGTAACGCGTGTGTTAGCATTCTAGCGCATGTGAAGTTTTAGCTAATCGTTTTGTGAATAAAAGGTGAAATCAATGTTATTAAATAGGAATTACAG
The DNA here is from genome assembly GCA_024036415.1 of Prochilodus magdalenae. NCBI lineage: Eukaryota > Metazoa > Chordata > Actinopteri > Characiformes > Prochilodontidae > Prochilodus > Prochilodus magdalenae. Next base: position 363,738 of record JAMWET010001003.1, read on the forward strand.
ACTCCAGACTTTTGGTTTCTGGTTTTGAGGACATTCATGTTTCGTCTAACGCAACTTCCTGCTAAAGCTACGTCCTATTGGTCAGGTGGTGTCTTGTGATTTGGGCAGAACGAGCTATGAATTGTGGGAAATGTAGTTCATTAGACATTCTGTTGTTGTGCTTGGCTAGACAAGTAACATTGAAGTGGTTAATTATAAATAGGAAGGAATATATTTAATTCGTCTATATACTGCATTCATAAAGTCATTCTTTAGAGGTGGATTCCACCATTTTCTGATTTTATTCAGAACATTTTAGTTCTTGTAAGCAGATTAATTCAGGTGTGCAAAGGTTTATTGTAGATGCTCAGATTTCTGTACACTGGTGATAAGAACCAGGACAAATATACCCATTTTATTTACTATCCACACCCCCAGTTAACTTACATGTATCTTTGTGTAGTTTTATATGTAATAAAGATGGTAAAATACTGGAAAATATGAAGTAGTATGTTTTCTTTGGGGAATACTTTCCCTTGCAATGCCCTGCATACACGTCTCCGTCTATTAATGGATTAAAGTAAATGGATTCAAATATTTTTTTAGCCAAAAACCTGACCATATAAAACAATGTGTCAGACAACGGACAGTGTATATTTAACTTTTCATTTTATGACTTTTTGTGAGGGAGGCTTCAGAGGTTCCATTCACCACCAATATGAATAATTCAAATTGGGCATTCTTCTCTAGAATTGAGCATTTTACCTCAATTCACTATGAATGGCTTTGTTCACATCTCAGCTTTAATTATGCAGGAATTTAGAAAAACGGGTGGATTTCCCTCTTAAGAAGCACTACTGAAGGTGTGCATTATTCACCCAAAAATGTAGCAGAAATTAAACTGAGGCAACATGGTAGTGTAGTGGGAGACGCTGTTGTCTCACAGAACGAAGAGCCTAGGTTAAATTCCCAGTCCGGGGTCCTGCCTGTGTGGAGTTTGCATGTTCTCCCTGTGTCTGCATGAGTTTCCTGCCACAGTCCAAAGTCAGGTGAACAAGAGCTGCTAAATTGCCCCTAGGTGTGTGTCTGTCTGTGTAAGCCCTGTGATGGACTGCTGGCCTCCTCAGGTTGTCTCCTGCCTTCCACCAATGGAGTGCTAGGACAGTGCCACGACCCAGTAGACATACTTCTATAAACCATTTGCTTATGCTATTTTCATCCTTCCTTATTTTCTTTTTCTATTTGAACATTTTTACATTACTTTTTTTGATCAGTTAAGATGGTTCTGTGAGGGTTTATTGGGAAAGAGAATAGTTTTATATAGAACCATGTACACTCAAAGAACCCTTAGCATGATTAAAGGGTTGATTGCATTTTTCAGACTGATGGATGGAACATGTGCTCTAGGTGGTTATATATAGAACCTTTTGAAAAGGGTTGTTGGAAAGGTTGGCATGATGCCAAGCTTGTAAAAACAGAATAATGTATGTGAATAACTCATCTGAAGAAGTCTTTCATGATACAAACACCCCTTTTGACATGCAAAATGGTTCTTTAGGTGTTTATGGTTCTGTTCAGCATTGAATCCTCTTTAATGCAGTACAGAAAATACAAGGATCCCGTGAAAAACATCTATTTACCAGTTATTTACAATAGAGTAATTGTTTGCCGAAACAGACATATATAGATCTCAGTAACCTATAGCAAATAAACAAACAAACAAATAAATAAATAAATAAAAGCTGTAGGGTATTGGTTACCAACCCTAGCCCTGGTGAGCCACCTTCCTGCAGAGTGTGCTCCCAATCACAGTCTGCCACAATTTTCTTCAGCTAATTACCATCTTCATAGTCCATCACCATCCTTGATTGGCTGGATCAGATTCATTAGTGTTAGGTACAGCATTTTAGATGCAGGTTACAATTTACCTCTGCAGGAAAGTAGCTCTCCAGGAGGAGTTTGGTGACCACTGCTATAAGGTATAGCCAATTTCTATGGTTTATTTGATCAAATCTTAATTAGTTATGTCTCCCGCGTATTTATTTGTTCATTTCGCACCTTCAGAAGACAAAAGGACTACCAGCATGGCCAGGAGTCTTGGGGTCTAATAAGTATTTTCTCCCCTGGCCGGTTTAAATTTGCTGAGATTTGTTAACACCTAAACAGCGCGCCCTGCTACTGGAGTCAGCACAATGCTTTGTGTGTTTATCACGCTATTATGGGTTCAGGGTTGAATTTGATGAGAGCAGCATTACATCGAGAGTCCCTGGACGGGGGGTCCGGCAGCTCCTGTTGGACACCAGTCGAAGACTTATTTCTCACTGTCGCCTCATAAAGCAGGGACGTGTTGCTCTACTGACATCTTCATTTGGCTGCAACCACATGTCCTTCATACTCCCGTGGACTTCTATTATAAGTCTATTGGGAAAAAATAGTGTAGGCCATCAATACATCTATCAACAAAGATCTATAGCCTGTCTTTGAATAAATGATTGTTTGTGGAACACACCCTTTTAAGCGGCTCTAGTGAGACCTGTGATGAATGCAGTTACATTTGGAGCCACTGGGTGGGGCAGTAGCTCCATCCGAGCTTCGCAATGCAGCCTGCTGCATCATCCACCAGACAAATCTATTTAATTACTTATTTATCAGTGGAGCATCTTTACCAATGTTTTATTAATGTAGGTACAGTGTCTCCACAGGCTTGGTCTCACCACTGGCAACGCCAGTGTTGTTCTTTCCGCCAAGTAATCTGAGTGTATTTATCCCTCCTTTTTTCTCCAGCTGGTGTTATACTGCTTTGGGAATGTTTGCTGATAACAAATGCTGCTATTAAGCCATTTTGGCAATAATTGCCACGTATATGTTCCATTACTTCTAAAGAGTAGTTAGGGCTAATGCTAATGATGGCTAATACTGGCTGACATCTGGTAAAGACTAGCTCCCATGGTGTTGATATGGTATCTAGCCCTTTCTAGCTTCCTTTGTTAGCCACTGCTTCAGTCATTGAGTGGAGTTCTGGCATAGTGACTATATGAAATGCTATGTAACCCCACTAAACAGGTCATGCATGCACGTCTAATGTCTGCATATCCGATTTATTATATAAAAAGTCTGGTGTTCAGATGACCAGAGAGATATATCAGGCCACATTGCTGTCCACACCATCCCTTAGGCTCTTCATGTATTAGTTTGGTCTGGCAGAGCTTTTGGACGTCCTTATTTGCCTCTGTCGCTTTGCCTCAGTCAATACACGATTAGCCAACACAAACAAGTATCTTGTGTGAAAAGGCCTGAGCTCAGCGAGGGCCACCGGACCCCTCCTCCTAGTTCAGGAGGGCCCTCACCTACTGTCTGTCCAGCGATACAAGATGTATTGACCCTTTATTCATGGGGACTATCATCAATTCCTCTGCAGTACACCGTCTCGGAGGGGCATCGATTTTGGCCAGCATGCCTCGTTTAGCTCTGATGAGGCCAATAAAGTGATGTAATTTCAGGAGATGAGTTCAGGGAGCTCAACCCCATACCTAAAAACCAGGCGACTCTCAACAAGCCGCTTTGTGTATGGATGCCAAGCTATCCTCCATGTGAAGCTGTTTTAATGTAATCTAGTCGATCCCTCTGTTTACAGAAGGCAGCTGTGGCTCTATGGTGTAGCAATGATGACTATTATTCCTTGGGGTGAGAAAATGTATACACGATACGTATGTATACACATGCTGCATAAGCAAAAGTCATACAGGCCTATAGTAATGCATTGCGAAAGGACTGAGCTTATGTGAGGCTGTAGCTGAAAGAGCCGCTGCACTGCACAATTTTTGCTCTAACACAGCACTGACACACCTGAGTCAATTAATCAGCCAGCGCTCCAGCTTCTGATCAGTCGAATCAGGTGCTCTTGTGCTGCCTTAGGACAGAAAACGAATGTGAGTGTGGAGATGCAGGTGACACTAGTGTTTATCAGGGGTGGTACAGTGAAAAGTAAAGGACATCTACCCTTTACTCTAGAGCATCATGGACTGCATCGCTTAACACAAGACATCTGATATTTCTGAAGTTAGCTTACAGAATACTACTGATGGTATGGCACATGACTAGCAAAGCTCTTTCAAACAATGATTGCAATGGCACTCTATGTGATTTAACTGTAACTGTGACAAAGAGGGGTTGGCACAGTAGCCTGAACACAGTGAAAGTATTATTGTGAAACAATGTCTTAAGTAAAAGTTGTAGTATCTGTAACTGTAGAACTGCAGCAGAACAGCCAACATCTATCAGCACAGAAACTGAAGTTTGTTAGGCTCTATGCTTTTTTATTTTTATCTTTTGCTCTAAATGCAATGAAACATTTTAAAAGTCACAGCAAGCAATTTTAAAGCATCACCAATATAAACATAATACTTACAATATTAATAAATATTACTAATTACACTATGCCACAATATCACAATATTTGTTCCCTGTTATATTCCAACTGCTTATGTGATTTACTACATGCTATTTAGTAATGAGTAAGATATTAACACAGTGCATACAATATATATTATAATGTTAAATATATTTTGCTAGAATATCAAAAGTTGTGACAAATTTCCCAATAGCAGCGCTTTAAACTTGAAAATGAATTAGCAAAATTTAATAATACAACTAAACAACACAAAATAAAATTCTGCCGTCTTTTCTTGCAGTGCTTGCATGGGAAATTAAATGTCCTCGATTTTTCTTGATCAGTGTCAGGCCATTTTAGCCGATGCTGTCACAGAGCACTTTTTCACTCGTCTTGAAAAACTGGCCACAGATCTAGCAAAAAAGCAACCCATTAATGGAATCTAAATTCAACGTAGCAATGTATCCACTATTCACGCACTCAGCTGTAGCATAAACTGAAATGTTGCTGTTTTAACGCACCTTTATTTATACTGCTATGTATACTACTGGACAGTACCAGACAGTTCTAAAAAATTCTCCAAAGTTCTAGAAAATTATAGACAGTTCTATAAACGTTCTTGAGAGTTCTCACAGCTTCAGAAACTACTTGCAGTACACTCAGTGCTGAATGTTTCTCAACTGCTCTGGAAAATAGATAATCTTTCAAAGTATCACTGTCCGGACCACAAAAGCAAAGTTTATAAAGATCAATAGCCATTGATGTACATTTTAGGCCTAAGTAATTAAAATAGCACACTCAAAAAAGAAACATTTGCACTGCAGTGTAGCAACAAAAGTATTAGCATTTTAATAAACCCAGGATAGTAATTCATTAATACCCACTTCTGGTAACAACACATCAGAATGGATATCATGCGCTCCTATTCATCTTTCTTGTATTTATTCCATTTCTTCCCTTCATTTGCGAGTCCAAACTCAATGTATGCATTTTAATACAAATGACTCTGAATGTGATTCAGCTATAATTGCGAGAACAAATGGAGAGGAAAGTAAAAGAACGGAGGAAAGGTATCAGGGTTTGTTCGTACTATTGATCTTATGGAATTGTCATTGCTTAAAGTTTCATGAGCTTAGCTAGACAAATCCTTCAGGAGCCAATATCTTTGCAGCAACACCTAAGCGCCCACATATCAATTCCACCCTTTGTTTGTGGAGGGCTGATAAGAGAAAGCAGGACTTCAATGCACCCATTATACTGATTTCCCTCTGTGATGTCCCACACTTTTCCCGGCAAGCTTTTCAGCATCAGAGAAAGCGGGATTCATATCTCTTTTAACAGCTTTTAACCTCCATTTCTTCACTCCTATGGGGTCTATATTTCCTAGCGTGTTATCAGTACCGTGTTAATGTAAATGTTAATGGAGACATATGAATGTTTCTAGCATGTTCCAAGTATATTACCATGGTAATGCTTATAACATGTTAGTAGTAGCATGTTAATAGCATTTAATGTAAGTAGCATGGTGATAATGGTATATTCATTGCAGCATGTTAATAGCATTTAATGTAAGTAGCATGGTGATAATGGTATATTCATTCTAGCATGTTAATAGCATGTTAATAATAGGATGTTAATAATAGCATGTCAACAGCAGGGTGTTAATATTTAGAACTTATTAAGTGTTGCAGGTCAATGTTAATAGCATGTTAATCTTAATAACAGGTTAAAAAACTAGCATGGCAACAACAATTGAATGTTAATTGTAGCATGTCAATAGTATGTTACTAATAGGATGTAAATAGCATGTTAATGTTATTAGTAGCTCATGTTCATGTGAATGACTTGGTAACAGCAGCATGTTAATATAAATGGTATATTAGCATTTCCACGTTAATAGCATGTTAACAGTAACATATCTATGTTAATAGCTTATTAATAGCAGCATGTTAATGGATGTCAATGTCAGTAGTATATTAATGGTATCATGTCAGCACCATGTTGATGCTGTTAATAGTTGGATGTTGATGTTGGTAGCAAGTATAGCAATAGCTTGTTAGTAGACAAATGTTAATGCAATGGCATATTAATGCTTATAGCATGCTAATAGTAGTATGTCAATGGTAATTATATTATTAATACTATATTAATAGTATATAGTAATAGTATAAAAGTAACTATTATTAATACTATATTAATAGCATGTTAAAGGTTGCATAACTGTGTTAATCGAAGGTCAATAGTACCATGTTACTGTTAAGATAGGCATGGTCATAATAGCATGTTGGTTGTAGTATGTTCCAGTTATTCACTTATTAGAGGCAGCCAGGAAGGAAAACCATATAAAAAGAAGAGGTATGGAGGTAGAATGTATTAGCCTCTTAAAAGCCCAGGACCCATTGGTGTGTTACTACACTCTTATATGAAGTCCTTGTGGTTACTGAATAATAAGTCTAGGATTTTAAGGGGATAAAGTGATAGAGTCAGGGATGAAAACTGAAAAAAGAAAAGAAAACCAGAAAACTCTAACGAAGTATATAACAGACCTCTAATCCCAAAAGCAGGAGTACAGATATGAGGTCCAACAAGACATACACTCACATATTAAACAACATTGATTAATGGGAGAAGTTACCAGCTACACTGAAGTTTGGGAGATGGAAGATGGGTGGAGTTACAATGACATAGACCTGGACAGAAAATAAGACTCTGAAGGGAGAGATGAGGGGCGATGCCAACTGTGACTGTGAAACTGTGACAACCTGAAGAATCACAGTTCACACTATTTCTTTCAGCCGTGAGTTTACAGGTATAGGACAAACCTGCACTTCAAACAAAAAGCCTGAATTGTAAATGTAGTGATGAGCTAAAGAACAAATGCATTATTTAGTGCATCATTTTGCTTTTCCACAAGGTAAGATCCTCCACGCTGTGTAAAATATGTATAAATGCAGTAACATAGAGGAATATGAGGAAAAGAATTTTTCAGCATCAAACCATCAAACCGTATTGCTACAGGCTTGTTTACTGCCAGAAATCAGAACCACTATGTATTACGATGATGATGATTAGCAAGGTTTTCCATAACATCACACCACGGCATAGTAACAGCTCTTTTTTTTCCAGCACCAGCATGTTCTCTCAAACTATTGTAGCCTTCTGCTTAAACCTTAATTAACATACATGAGATTGGTCCCTTGGCAGTGGGAAACTTGGCTGTGAAGGTGAGAATCAGACAGCATGCAGAATCTAGATAAACAAAAGCAAGGTTAGTCCAAAAACAGCTGAGGAATTTATCGTTCAGACAGAGCCAAAACACATCACCATGCAGCCCTTATGAAAAGAGACATGTAAATACACAGCCTCGGCAGCACCGTAGGGCAACGTGCGGTTGGTTTTACATCGGAGCGCAGATGCAAACACTTATTGTATAATGACAACAGGACGGCACATGCTGTCCAAAAGCGGTTTGAGAAGTTTACATTTCGCAGAGACTAATTCATCTCTGATAGATGTTTAGCAGCTGCGCTCTCAGTGGACATCTCCACACAAATTCATGAGTAATTACCTCTGTTTATGGAGACAAGACCCACTACTCACTAATTAGCCTTACTATAAATTACAGTGCTTAGGCCCTCCACAAGGGCTTATTTTGAGAACTACCCTCTGTGCGCATATGTCTCTAAGAGAAATGTGCTAACCAGGGCCTGAACTGTAATGAAACTGCAATACAGGGGTGTTAGCAACCGTATCCACATGTTCAGTCATTTTATTCATTGATTTTTTTATGAATAGAGATTTGACTGGTGACAGAAGTGTTGGATTGCAGTGCCATACGGAAGGAAGATAAAGGTTACCAGGAACAACAAATGATGATAAATCTAGACTGGTATGGGCAATACTTACTGAGCTACACATACAGAAGTAGTGTCTCTAAGTATGGTGTCAGTTAATGCAGCAATGCAAATGTCTCAGCATGTGGTTGGTGTTGCTCAGCAGATCCACCACCACGTGAACCACCACCACGTGGGAGACTGGGGTTCGAATCCCAGTCTGGGTGACTATACTGTGCTACACCAATAAGAGTCCTTGGGCAAGACTCCTAACACCACACTGGCCTCCCTGTAGTATGATTACCCTTGTAAGTTGCTCTGGATAAGAGCGTCAGCTAAATGCCGTAAATGTTGAATAGTCATAGAGGTTACTAGAAGTGTCCTGCGATACTCCATCCTATGCAGCTTAAATATTCTCACGCAGGTCCTGCAGATTTTGTGGTAGGGGTAGAGATGGAGTGACACCAGGCCTTCTGGATGTGTGACGTCTGATAAAGTTTATCTTGACGCTGACCACGGTGCCTCGACGTGAATTTGTTGGTCGTCTTCACCAAGACCAGAGCGGGAGCCATCACTAAAGATGACCTGCCATCATTCTGAGTCACTCCATGACAGTCTGGCACCACACCATTAAAGTCTTTGTTGATGTTGTGATGTGGTGTTAAGAGCAGTTGTTGTAACAGTCCTGTGATGTGCAGCCATCTGCTATTGGTGGTGGTATGGGTCAGTCAGGTACAACAATAAAGCCCGTTCTTGCTTATGTCACGTGCCCAGCAGAGTGTGAAACTTGAATCATTTGCATGTCTCACGACAACAACCCACCAATTTTCATTCCTGCTGGTTGATTTCTTCTGTGTACAGCCATTTGTTCAACTAATTTTTGTCAGTGGGTGTATATATGAATAGATATACACACATACAATAAAGGCATGGATTGTCATTTAGCAGCATGATAGTGATAAGGAACTAGTACAAGACAAATTGTAAATTATGCAGAAAGTTTCAAATTTATAGCAGATAAAAATTGTGAAGAGCCTCTTAAATGTCCAGTGCCTAGAGTGTTACTACACACTCCTATGACATGAGCCTAATAGCCAATAGCCTAAACAGTTTGCACTGAAGTCCTTGGAGTTACTGAATAAATCTTGGTATATGAAAAGTGTGTGATTTCAGCAGGGTAAGGTACAAGTGTGCAGTGATAATAAAGGCATGTGTGATCAGTCTAGATGTTGAAAGGTGTCCTGATTAGTCAAGGTATATGCTGGGGACATCAGTGTGTTCAGTAATTTTGCCAACTCCAGGAAGACATTGTTGAGTCTGGTGGTGGTGGAACGGATACTCCAGAAGACACCATGAGAGGGGTAGTGGGGGTCATCCACAGTGCTGACAGTCTAGGTGCAAGATGCTGATGGTGGGTAAAGGCACTTCCCAGCTATCCTTACAGTGTATTGTAGGATCCTGCAGTCCAAAATGAAATTCACATACCAGACAGTGAGGCAGCAGGTCAAGACACTCTCTACTGTCCTGCAGTAAAATGTCATAGGAACGAAGGGGGGATGTACGCTGTCTTCATTTTCTGCAGGGTATGAAGGCACTGCTTGGCTTTTTTGGCCAGACAGATGGTGTTGAGGGTCCCAGTAATGTGCATGCCAAAGAGCTTTTGTTATTGCTATTGATGAATTTCAGTCATCCAGTTCTTGCTCTTACCTGATCATTAGCATATGTACCCCTTCACGTATATACCCCTATATATAGGTATATGAGAGGTAAGCAGTGTATTGTTAGTCAGTAGATTTCTCTGTATGTTTCCTTGGTCCTTTATTCTTTGCTATATCAATCTGCCTCTGAAGTCGCCTGTGTTCTATCAACTGTGCGAATTTGAAAGCCCCAAATAAAGTCACTCCTCAAATGCAGTCTGCCTTAACCCTATTGTTATACTTACTTAGATAAAGCATGTGACCTTTACCCTCCCCAGCTTGGGGCACTTGTGAAAATCTAACCAACAGGTAAACAAATAAATACCCAAAATGTACACTTTGTCAGTTCAGACTTTTGCGGTAACCTTGGAAACTGATTATAAAATGGTCAAGTATCATGATGTACTGTTATATCTTCGCCATATTGCCCACCTTTACCTAGACGCAAATGTTTTTGCAAGAGCACACTCTCAACTAAGTTACCACAGCAGACACTTTACAATAGGGCTCTTACTATTATTATCATAATTAAAACAAGCTATTCGCAGGCACAGGCAGGTTTGTAATATCCCTGGTGTCTATGTGTCTTTGTTTGGAGAAGGCTTCATCAGACCCGTCAGTTATTTTAATGTGGACTGGGGCATAATTACTTGTTTCGCTCGACGCATTCTCTGGCTTGTATAATCATCAGCGTATGCTGTCGAGTCGTGTATACTCCAATAACTATCGGCCTCTCCAGAGACTACGCCCACATGCATGTCCATGTGCGTTTGTGACCCCCACTCCCCCTCATTCAAAGGATGGCTCTCCATATCTAAGCATTGACAATGGATAAAGCAAACAAAGCATGCACTCCGCTAGGGGGGGTCTAATCAGAGACATCTAGAGAGAGGAGCAAGAGCAGCCTGCTTGAGTCAGGCTCTGTGATTCAGCATGTATTCACCTCAGCTGAACTGTTCTTTCTTCTAATTCTATCCGTTTTTGCGTCGGAAGAAGGTTCGTGTGAATGTTTAGGGTAGAAATCTAATGAGAGTAACTTCACTCTGGGGCTTGTGTTGACTGTCTGGTAGTGCTTTTGGTTGCCTTGTCTGAAAGGACTTCTGAAATACACTGAGTCAGGTCAGTGTTCCATTATCTTCATCACAGTGTCTCACACACAGTGGTTTTTCTGATTCTATACGTTCTCTCCATCCATTTAATCCACTTTGTTATCCCTTTATGACTTTATGAGCTCCACTTATCTCCACTATGAATGTGTTTTGGTATCGTAGTATCATAATTGGGGTGGAGGACCTTTCTCAGCACAGCAGCGACACTTGACATAGTACCTGTGGTTGTGCTTGTGGCACTGGCATAACTGTATCTGGCACAACAGCTTCACTGGAGTTCGTAAGGAGTAGCCCATGAAGGGGAAATATCTATGCAAGGACATTTCTGTGACCAGAAACTGACCACTCATACACGCCTGGAGAAGAACTAATACAAACTAGAATTCTGTATTTCCTGAAGGAAACTCAGAATGTCTGCACAGTTTCCCACTTCCTGCTAGGCTGTTGCTAGGCTGCATTTGCTATGGAAGGAATGAGGGATGAATAAGTGACACATAGAGGGATGCAGGTCAGAATGTCTGTGGATTAGAGTTTGGGGATCTGCCCTGAGTGAGTGCATGCAGTTTGGTGGCTGTAGGTTAAAGGGAACAATAAGATTTGGGTGGGAAGGAAAATTAACAACACTTCAGGGGGAAAGAGGGATAGAAAAAAAGACAAACCAAAAAATTCAAACAGTTGAGTGCAGGTTGGACCAAGATTGAATTTGTGCCCTGAAAAAGTGTGCATGGAATGGTGTCTGTTAATTGAGCAGAAGTACAGTAGATGGACATGTACTTTTCCATCTTCATTTTTTTATTTTTCATTCTTAATGGGAAAAAATTCAAAACTCTGCATCAGATCAAAAGGTTGTATACAAGGACACCAATCCTGATCAGGCTGGACATTCCAGGAATTAGAATGGTATGGAAAACTGTGGGTCTTATGGTAAATCTTTTGTCTGCTAACCGAAAAGAAGAAGAACAAGAAGATGCAGAGGAAGAAGAAGAAGAAGAAGCAGAAGAAGAGGAAGCAGAAGAAGCAGAAGAGGAAGAGGAAGAAGCAGAAGAAGAAGAGGAAGCAGAAGAAGAAGAGGAAGAAGAAGAAGAAGAGGAAGAAGAAGAAGAGGAAGAAGAAGAAGAAGAAGAGGAAGAAGAAGAAGCAGAAGAAAAGGAAAAAGAGGAAGAAGAAGAAGAAGAAGCAGAGGAAGAAGATATATATTATATACAATATAGTTGCACACCGCAAAGCAAAGCAATGTACTCATTTCTAATGTTTCCAGATGACACTCCCACTTCCCTCTCTCCGGCCCTCTAAACAGCAGCAGAATAAAAATAGAAAGCTGTGAGCTCTTATACATTTTCCATATAAAACTGAACTTAATAGGAACTGATAGCAGGCTACCACTTCAGAAGCGCACATGAAAATGCTAACTGTATTAATAGTGTCATATTTTTAATCGGACTGAAGCACTGAACTTTAGAAATCTCCAGCTTTCGCGCCCAGCCACTGCAGTAAGTAGGCCACATCGCTGAGTCTCCCCTTAAATGTAAAACGTAGTGATGTGTGCCACGTATAATCCCAGAGCTTTGATGTAATGTGCTCTTGATCTTAAATCGGGAAACCCACCAAGAAAACTATATCCCTGAAAGGAGATGTCAAAAACAATTAATGACAATATTAATTCAGGCAGAAAATACTTTATGTTTTATATATTTGCAATTTGGCCTGCTGCCAAGCTCTCCACAGCAGCTCAAGCTTATGAAAAATGCATGTGACTTGTTTTAACCCTGACAACCGAACATCTCTGCAGAGGACAAATTTGACCTTTATTGGTTGTTCGATGCCCCCTGGGGGCCTTCCACCCCAATACATCATACAAGCAAACCCTGGCCTTCCTGGTTCCTCTGTACCTAGAACGGAACCAGAAAGTTCTGTAATTTGGTTTACAAAATTCAGTTTGGAATTTTCAGTTAACAAAGTCCAAGCGCAGCCGGTATTTGTCCATGCCAAGCCATATGAAATTTGTGCAAACAAAGAGATAAAAAAAAGTTTACTAGATTTTTCAAGGAACTTTCAAAGACTGGTCAGCTGCCAGAATTTCTGGTATCAGTTTGCCTTTTGCCTTTTTAGAAGTCTTGTGTAAAGCACTAACACCTTTCTCAAGGTGAGAAACGGTGAATGAGCTAAAGCCAAATGTACAGGTACGTTCTCATTCAGTTCCTGGAAATACAACGGTGCTGCAGGAAACCTTGAAAGCAGAAAGACAGGCAGTTACTACCTCAGTCCTAGTATTTGCTGTATTTTTGGAACAGTCTGATTCAGTGATATTTTAATGATTGCCGTGTTTCAAAAATTGCAGTCAGTCTGACAAAAAGCCAAACAAATTGACATATAGACACACAAATACAACAATAATACTGCTTAATAGGTGGTGGAGCTCGGTTGTGTCTATAATCTCACCTTCAGTGTGCAGACGATGCCGGTGTGGATGTGTATAATGGATCCAGATCACCGTTGTTTATCAGCACTGACGCTCGCTATAGAGGAAAAAGGGCTCACATGGACATGAGTCATAGTAATGTGATATCCGTGATATCCAAAGTACAAAAAAGAAACAGGCCAACCAATCCTTTAGGTTGTCTTTATTAACACGGTACAGGAACTCGCAACAACCCTGTTTCTCCCAGCAGCCACCAGCTTCAACCAGCTCTCTTCTTCTCAGACACCCACTGCCCCTTTGCTCTAGTGCCCCCTACCGGTTCTCAAAATACCTAACCATTTACACATTACTACAGTAAGGGAGCGAAAACGTCCACAATTGGCTCATATGCCCACAGTACTTTCACACAGAGCAACTTTTTACAGGACATTTGCACAAGACCCATTCAAATGAAGGAGAACTTTTACAAGGCAAATTTAGAGTTAGTTTAGTGTCACTACACTTTCAGGTCTAAACAGCTATGCTGCTGAGATGGACTATGATGTAGCTGACTGAATCAAGCAAATTACAAAATAAGACATGGGAAAATTCTCTTTATAGACAGACACTCTTCACTTCAACAGGCAGCAATGGAGAACTGCCACTGCCACATTAGGCAAGTCACTTATATGCACTTGTCTTATCCGTGGTAGACGGTGAACCCACACAATCTCCCCACATGTCTCATAACTCAACACAGAACAACACAAGTGACACAGCTGCAGTAATAGTGTCCATAACAACAACTTCTTTAAACATTAAAGTCTCTCCTACCGCGAGGGAGTCTCCTTTCCCGAGAGTCTGCCTGCATTACGCAAACATGTCATGCAACCACTGGCAATCCCTAACACAGTGTTAAAGTAATGTGACTGATAGCATAGTTGCAGACAGAGGCTTGATTTTGGGCTTCGCGTCAAAAGTTTCTACCACCTTTAGCATAAACCTTATTAAAAGATCATTTCATTATTATCCCTGTAGGAGGCATGTGAACGAGTAGGCATATTTACACCAGATGACAGTAGCTCTTTGGACAATATGCCTCATTTAAGAGGAAGAGTATCGATTTCAGAACAGCCATTAAACAGTGTCATTTAGAGTGGTGTTGTTATGGACTTACTGGCAATGTCTACACAAATACAGCCATTTTATTTCAATACAAAATGACTAGTGGACAAATTAGTGGCATACCTTCTGAGCTTTTATATAAGGGGTGTTCAGAGGTGGGTAGTAGGTATTTACATTTACTTATGTATTATAGTAAATGTAAAATTATGTTTTTTTGTTGAGTATTTACCAATAATAATACTTCTACTTCTACTCCTGTATATTAGTAAGTAACGGAATCTATTTTTAACTCAGTTATATGATCAGTAATTCATCTGTTCTGCTTTGCTAAACCTGACTACAGAGTAAGTAAACTGCAGCATGCAAAGTTCACTTCCTGTGTTGATAGATGCAAGTCTAACTGTAGTTTTATAATATACTCAGTGCTTGATTAGCTCCTTTTTTCTCAAGTTGCTGGTACTTTTACTTATGTCAGTACTTGACCCTAGCATCCTTTTACCCTGGTAATACTGATAAATACTGACTGTGAATATTGGTCTTCTTTGGGTACTATTTGGCCCTGCAACACTCTGGAAGTTCTTCTCTACAATAATAGATTAAAAATTAATACATTTTAGTCCAAAACTGAAAAACTAACATCATGTATTTGTAACCATTTTGTGTTGTAACTTTCTGTGAGGAAACCTTCAGAAATATTGAGCGCTTTGGATGTCTTGTTCATATCACAGCTAAAAGTTCCTCACAAAAGGAGCATTTTACATCAAACCACTCTGAATGATAAACTTCCAATTTTGGGGGGATTTTTAAAAACTTGGAATGTTATAATGTGAAATTTGAGATGGAGTTGTCACTGAAGTCACCAGCCGTAGTGCCATATCTGTCTGTTTCCTCCTCCCTGTAGTGTGGTTCCAAATATGGCAGCTTCCTAGTGACACGGGCGCGTGGCTATTGTCCTGTTTTTGCTCTACTGTGTCTAGTCTTGGCACCAGATATACCCTCGGGGACAATTTCTCTAATAAAAGCATTAGCCATGCTGTCAATATGAATGAGTGCGTGAAGGCAGCCTGGGCGGTGAATGTCGGCCTGTGCCGCTCTTTCCTATTGACGGCCATGTTGACATTTCTCGGGGCCCTACCATTGTTCGCACCTGTCACAAGGAATGCAGCGGGGCATCTCAAAGGCGCAGCTGCGACCCTCTGCACGTCCACAGCGTCCAGCCACCCGGATCACCTCCATCTCCTGGAAATTAGCATCCATTCTCGGTTCCAAGAGCCTCTGCATGTTAAAGAAGCGTTATCCGCTTTCTGCCTGCGTTCAGTTGTTGATTTGCAATGAATAGCCAGCGGCAGGGTATACAAGGAGGCTTAGTTCTGCAGAGCATGCGCCTCTAAAGCTTATCAACACGAGCCAATAATATTCACACCCACAGCCTGTCTCGGAATGGTGCGATGATTTGAACATCCAGGCTGGTTAAATAACAATTTCGACACTGATTCAGTGATTAGCACTGAGACTAGAAGGAGGAACCACCACACAGAGCTTTAGCAGTTAGTCCCAGGCTTGCATATAGAGTGTAGGCAGAGCAAGCAGGAAGCCGGCAGTACCATAAGTAAGAAGAGCAGGTCTGACTGTTGCACTATGACCAAAATGCTGCAAACAGAAATCTAAATGAAGCCATTTCATCAATGCATCAACAGTATTGATCTTACATCAAGAATTCTGGGCCAATCAGAGCACAGTCCCTTCAAAAACTCACTCTCACTAGCTCATCTTCCAAATGGCTTTATCCTTCTGGGTTGTGGGGGGAGCTGGAGCTTCTCCCAGCATTCAATGGGCAAAAGGCAGAAAACAACCATGGACAAGCTGCCAGTCAATCACAGGTCAGACGCATAGACATACACATTCACTCTCTCCAGTTTAGCTGGTTGCATGTCTTTGGACTGTGGGAGGAAATTGGAGCACATGGAAACCCATGCAGACACGGGGAGAACATGCAAACTCCAAACAGCTAGCAATTAAACTCAGGCCCTGCTTGCTGTAAGGTGACAGCACTACCCACTGCGCTGGCCTACTCCAAAAACACTAACACTCGTTTTATATAAAGAATGACCTGGTCTGTTTTTTCATTAGTTTACAGTTTTCTCAGTGACTTAAATGCAGTTCTTAAAACAGCAATCCCATTCTCAGCACTCTCAGTGCAGTTCCTGTAACGGTAGACGCATCTCTCACAGCACTGTACTACCTGTGCATAACAACCACTTCATCACATCAAAGCACACAAAGTCAATCACTACAACATGGTTGCCAAATTGAGAGCATTCTTTGATGATTGTGTAAACACTTATTAAATGCTAAATATGCATATCTGAACTGGAGGAATACATAACAAAATACTGTCCCGCACACACATACACATGTAGGGAAAATGTTATAATATTAGTCTAGTAGTAATAATAATAATAATATTAGTAATATCAAGGATAGATTCCTGGTATCGATACTGATGCATTCAACATTTTCAACTGTGACAAATGGTAAATATGAACAAGTCTGAAAATTGTCTCTTATAATAATAACTAAATTCTAATTCGAAATTCAAAAGTACGTTACATATCAACTGACAATTCAGAAGCTAAATGTGTATTTATTATTTAACAAAGTTAATCTGAAAGTTAAACCTTATCAAAAGTTGATATGCCGGACAAAATGTTCTGCTGCAAGTTTAAAGAAGCCTTGCTGTGTAGGCCATGGGTACCATGCTATACACAGAGGCCAGAGGAAGAAGGTGAAAGAAAAAGTAGATTTATACTACACTCTCAAAAACTGTCGCTAAGAGATGAATATCCAACCCACTAAATAAATAAACAAATAAATAAATAAATAAATGAAAGTATCATATGTGCCAGAGGAAAAAAGTGGAAGCCTTGCTGTGTAGCGTGTGCCATGTTATTTGAGAGGAAGAAGGTGGATAAAAACTACACCTTCATTTGTAACAGCTTTTTTTAGAATTTAATTTTAATTGAGAGACAGTTATCCATCCCCAGTGTGCAAGCAAATTGTAACTTATCAAGGTCCATCAATGTACATGTATCTGTGACAAAACACAAACAGATTGTGACGTGCGCTGAGCTAAAAGCAAGGCATGGTTTATTAAACAGGTTTGTACCAAAACACAACAACACCAAGAACAAGGAAAAACAATCAGAGGGCTAAGCTGAGTCAGAGCCAATAAACAGGCAAGGGTCAAACCAAGCAGACAATCAGACCAGGCAGAGGTATCAAAGGGAATACACAAGAGGAGTAAACCAGAGAATCAAAATAAAGTCAAAGCCAGAGTAACAAACAAGATCAAACAGAGAGAGAATGCTCGGTATGCTGCAGAGTAGCAATACTTCGAAAACGAAACGAAAGTGTAAGGGAGAAGCATTTAAGCAAACAGACTAAACGATTATCAGGTGATTAATCAATGTTCAGAAGACAGAGAACAAGGCAACGAGGTGTGATTGGGCAAGGATGGACACGTGACATCAGGTGGTGGGTTATGGGAAATGGAGTCCGGAAAATCGGAGGTGAGAGGAGAACCAGCAGGCATGACAGTACCCTCAAAGGTACAACAGCAGTTTTAAGGTGTATACCTTACATACATTACCAGAAGAATAAATTAAACAGGCTAGAGACAGGAGATAGATTTTGTGTTTAGTCAACTAAAATAATTTGGTGCATTTGTGTTCCCTAATAAAGGTATTAAGCCTGTCACAAATGAACAAAATAGTATAAAACAAATAATATTGTACACAATAAATAAAATTGGCTACTAAGATAGCCTATGAGCTATCACTGGGCCGTGAGCTTTATTGACTCTAGCCATTTTATTGTATTGCTCCGTTTTAAAGCAGAAGGTTCAGAAAGGCACAAATGTACTGTTACACTTTGTATTTAAGGTGCCCGGGTGGATCTTATAACCAATGTTGTGCCTTGGAGGGCACATTTGCACAGTTTGTACCTTCATGAATGAAACATAGACCTGCATAGTACCTTTTTCCTGACAGTGTACCTGGTCTACATCATTTGGCCACATGTTCTTGTCAGCATTCTTGCTGGGCCCAAAATGAAATGTCCATTGTCAATAGACCAGGTCCAGAACAGTTTTGTTGACCATTCTGCTAGATGGTCAACACCAAATACTGCAGGTAAGATGGGAATGAGCCATGATTGACCTGTTTACAAATATACAATCAGCAGTATGGCTCTGTAATCATTATGTTTATTTATTTTGGCTTATGATTGCTGTCAGGTATTGTATATGTTGTTTAGCAAATTGATGTCCAGCTTATTATCCTGTTTGGGTTTGTGGTCAGTATTTTTATGTAGTATTTTTATAAGTAAGCATGTAAAGCAAAATGTTCCCAAATGCTCCCAAAGCCCAAGATATGCTCTTTGCAAAAGGTACAGCAAAGAGTTAGTAGCTACATATAAATGATAATAATAATAAGTATTTGGGTGCTTTTCATGGTTGGTATTGGACTGCTTTTGTTATGCTGTATGCAATCATTTATTAATCAAGCCGCAATGGTACATAGTTCTGGGTGAAGCTTAGAGGGAGTGTAAAGTGAATGGAAGTATTTAGGAATTGTGTTCACTGAATACATTCTATATTCGAGTAAGGGAATATTTCTCATGGTTTGATCCAAACAGAGAGTCTCTCAAATGAAAATATAGTTGTCTCTCCTTTCATGCGTCATCCTTGACCCAACATTCTCATTCAGTGCTTTGTTCCTAAACCTTCTTTTCTTCGCCTCTGTATATAGCCAACATTTGGCCACTACTCCCTCAGGTTGTTTCTATATGCCTTGTATGTGCTTTGATCTTCAGTTTTTAGACTACTGTAACTCCTCCTTGTAAGTATCAGCACTTCCTCCCTTCACAATGTTTTGTTGGACCAGAACTCTGCTGCTGTTCCTCTCAGTACTACTCATAATCACATTACGCATGTTCTCCACTGGCTCTCTCTAAAGTACCTCATTCACCTCTTGCAAAGCTCTTAACAGCCTTGCTCCTCCTAATTGGTCTGATCCTCTCCTGCTTTACTAATTATTTCTCCTTCCTTTTTTAGGTTTGGTAATGAAGCAGTTTCTAGATGTGCCTCAAACACATCTCCTCTCTTTATCTTACAACTTACCTCAACCTAATCCAGCCTTCTCACTGCATCTCTAATTTGTCTTCTTCTCTATTACCTGATTCTGTACTGATGCGATTTCTTATTTGTCTTCTGGTGTTGTCCAATTTGTTACAAAGGAAAGTATCTTTGGGTTGCACCCAGAAGGAAGTGTGTGTCTCTCATGCAGTTTGGCTTGTGGCGTGAGTATTCTCACACAGTTCCTGCAGATTTTGGGGTAGGGATGGAGGTGGGGTGACACCAGGCCTTCTTGACATGTGATGCTTGACCACAAACTGTCCATCTTGATGCTGACTACGGTGCCTCCACAAACAAATTTGCTGGACGTCTTCGCCAAGATAAAAGTGAGACTTATCACTGAAGATGACCTGCTGTCATTCTGAGTCACAACAGCCCGGCAGTATGGCACAACACCGCTGCAGTCTAAGTGACGTTGACGTGGTGTTAAGTGCATTCATTATAATTCATCATATCATGGTGCTGGGACTAACAGGATGGCTCATAAAGGGCATCACCGCTTGCTGAATGTCCACAATCATTGCTGTTGGGTCAGTCAGGTAAAGCAATTTTTTTTCAAATCTGTATAATAATAATAATAATAATTATCATTATTATTATTATTATTATTATTATTATTTAAAAACTCACAGATGCAACAAACTGTAATTCAGCAAAGATATTAAACCAACTGGAAAGAAGAGTCTGGGGTATCACAGCCAGTGTAGCCACACATTACACATGAAGTAATCACGAAATACCTGCTTTTGTGGAAAATGAAGACGATTTAGCGTTTTACTCACAGTGCGTGAGTCCTCAGGATCGTCTGAGCTGAAGCTGTTGCTTGAGCTGCTTCAATGCGAGTGGAGAGCCTTGAATCAGGATGTCACTTTGAGAGTGGGCCGGAGGACCAGGTGTTTGATTACGAGTAATTTCTATGTTTACGGACAGAGAGTACGGCAGCCCCCCTCTGTGAATGAATGACTGTATTAGGCTCAGCAGGTATCGGACCCTCGCTGATTTTAATAACACACGCTTTTTGTCAGTGTTTTCTCGACCCAACTCTCGGAGCTCTAATCACTACTCAAATGGGAACAGATGGAGGAAGGAAGGGGAAGGCAGTCTCAGGTTCTTCCTTAACCTCAGGAGGAGGCCTGGCTTCAAAAGCTGGGCTTTTACAGGTTGTGGGTTAGCAGGATTTAGAGTAGGCGTGATTGTCAGTCATTATACATACTGGCAATCTGTATGTCTGTATGTTTGTCTGGGTGTTATGTTTACCTTAATGTTGCTTTATAGCACTTGCGGTGTTCTCTATATCAAAAACACTCTATAATGACCATTTTCCACCCGCCCTAGGTCTGAAATCTGTGGACTGATGCACTAAACAACTGTAAGTTAAATCATGCATTCATGGTTGGTATGTCATCACCATGATGAAATTATAACAGACTGTTTATACTGTTTAGTTTCCATGAGCTGTGTGGACAAAGAAGTAAAGAGTTTGTTTTAAAATGATGAGCTTTCATTTACTGAATATCCAGTAAACACAGTCATTACAAGCACTGTATACGATTCTGGACAACGATAGTTGATATTTAAACTCAACAGCAAAAAAAAACAACCACAAATCAAAAAAGGTTGGGACCATACCTATGGAAAATCCAAATCTTACATTTATGTGGCTTTTATTTAATTGCAGACAATATGAACCAGAGATATTCCATCTTTTGCCTTGTCAACTTGATTTCATTTGTAAATACATCCATTCCTGTGTTTCAGGCCTGCAACAGATTTAACAGCATCTTGTAACAGCAGTATCCACAAAAGACTGAGGCTGCATTCAACATAGCAGTAGTGCACAGAAGATAACCGGGTGGTGTACTAGTCCAGTCAGAGTTGCTAGTATACAGGGAGAGCTATCTTTGTGGTGTATTAGGTCTCATCATGCACTGCAACCTCAAACAGCTCTCAGCCTGCTTTAGTAACACTGGGGAGTAGTAAATGTCTGAGTATAAATGTGGGTATAGTGATTATAGTGGGGCAAATCAGAAGGAGTTTCAGTGCATAAAGGGTGCAAGTCTAAGCTGAACACCTGTGATCTCTGATCCTTCAGACGGCACTGCATCAAGAACCATCATTCAGCAAAGCTGGTATAACTTCATGGGCCAGGGAACACCTTTTTTCAACAACACAATGCAAAACCACAAACTGCACACATATAAAGGCATGGCTGCAGAAAAAGAGGGTACAGGTAAATAAAGAAGGTGTGGATCATTTTGAATCACACAAAATAACACTTGAAACTTTTCACTGCCTGGTGTCCTCAGTGCTTAAATGTCTTTTGGGGAAAAAGTGTTGGGAGAGGAACTGCAGCTTTGCAAAATGGTGAATCCTTTACCATCCCTTGTTTTTTGGAATTTAAATATTTTGAATCTGTATAGTGATCCCCAAACTTGGGGTTCCCAAAGCCAACAACACAGAGCTAGCAAACTAGATTATTTGTTTTTGATTCAATGGCCATAAATCCCTTTGCCTGCCTTAATAACTAGATTATATAATAATAACTAATGTAACTAAGGTAAGATCCAGTAAGATTAGCCCAGCTGTCGTTTAGCAAACTGGTACCCCAGCTATGCTAACTGCAATTACTATTACAAATTATTATCACAAACATCAGCAAACAGGGCAAATCAATGCTGACCTATTGGTTCTGTGAAACAGTAAAACTGATCTCATTCATACCTGTTTCATGCCTTTCTACTGTCAGTCATGGGCTTCTTTTTCACCAGCATATTGTTCACATTTTCCACATTTCACCATAATTAGCCTAATTGTCACAGATTAAATCATTAGCAAAGTAATAGACAGTCCAACTGGCACCTCAGTATACTTGTCCAGCTAACGAGACAAAACAATCTTCCTGCTTCTTGGAAGGATGTTTAAATATGCAATGAAAAAAGGCTGATATAGAATCACTTTTGTAGTTCTGTCACTTATTGTAGACTATGAAGCTAAAGCAGTGTAAGTGTAAGCTAAAAGTAGCACATGGATACAAATGTGTTAACCAGTACAAAAGCTCTGGCACCTAACAGAATGGATTACAGCAGAATGTTGGGTTTAACATTCAAACAAACAGGCCTAAAATATACTTGGCATTTAAGTGCTTGTCGGTAATTCAGTATCAGTATTTGGTGTGTCCAACTACAGCTTCCATTTTTTTCAAAGAAATCTTTTTTTCTCCACACATCTAAAGTGCATTTTCTGATATTCATAATCCAAATAATCCCAAACATATTCAATGATGTTGAGATCTGGACTCTGGGGTAGCCAGTCCATTGTTCTGAGAACAAAAGCAGCCTATTTGTTGGTTTTTAAAATTGTCCGTTTCTTTTCTCAGTAGTCCCCATTGCATCCTTTCAGACTTATAGCACTGAGTGATCTTCTCACAGTGGAAGGATGGACAGAAACACCTGGGGATGTTTTTAGATTGGAAGTGAGAGTGGAGCTTGATTTTCTCCTCTCTTTTAACAATGAAAGTGCTGTTCATCTGATGGTGACGGTTTTGGTGGTCTACCAGGTCCCGCACGATTGTTAGGCACCCCTTTATAACTCCAGTCATTTATTTCCCTTTATGCAAGTGGACTATTATTATATCTAATCTCTCTGAAACATCTCTCTGAAAAATGAATAAAGTGCACTTAATAGTGGAAATGTAATAAGTAAAGAATGGTCTTTGACATTTTGCACAGTGTGTAGCATAAATGGCTAGTGCCATGCTACTTTAGATTCTGTAGCTAGCTACTTTTCCAACGCTTGGCAATTATCATTCCTCTAGCTGGACATTTCAATCATGTGTGCTTAGCTTTAGCTAATTGTAAACACTTCATTACTCAGTGAACAATGAGGTGCCAAACTCACTTAGTGTCAAAACTCACATTAAAGGAGCTGGGTTGTAATTAATGTTTTGTTTTTAGGAATTCTGACTGGAAATTGAATAAGGTGGGCTAACTTTCTCCACACACCTCTTTGTTTACAGGGTTGGGCTCGCATTAAAATGAGCATGCCCTCTGCATGCTGAAGAGAAGCAGGTCATTTGGAACACCTGCCTGCTATTAACTACTTTAGTGCAACTGGGAGAAGACTTGCCTTTGCTTATGAGAGCACCATCTGATGACTGCAAAAGATCACTCACACACACACACACGCGCGCACACACACACCAGACACAGCCTAGCCTTTACAGATTCCTCCAGCGGGTTTTCACTTTTACTGAACAGTGGCTGTAAGCAAAAAATGCCAGCAGCATCTCAGCAGTAAATGAAGGCTGAGTTACTGACCCAGCAGGACCTCTCCCTTGAAGATAGCTTTGTACAAATACACTAACGCGCATCAATATCAGCAAATTGTGGTGAATTATTATTACGCTTGACCTGAGTTGGCCCCAGCACTAACGGCACTCTTGTTCAATTACTTTAAAAAAGAGGTGCCAGAGTCACTATCTCAGAGCGAATTAAACGAAACACTTCAGTCAGACTATAGTTCACAGCAGTTCAAGTGGTGGGTGAGGAATACTTTAGATATGATAATCAAGCATTAAGACTGACATATGCGATACATGAGAGAACCATAGTAAGGTGCTCTAATCACTATGTACTCGCAGCACTTACTGGCCACTTTATTATAACCCCCGTCCCCTATTTCATCTGTTGATGCAAAATATGTATTTGCTGTTAGCCTGCTAGTCCTTTATCAATGACCATAGGCCACTTCGGGCTGGATATGTTTGGTTGGTGAACCCATACTCAATCTGGCATGTACAAATACTTCAACACTACGGTGCCTGACATCGGCCTTCATGCATCCATGGGCAGAAAACCTATCTGTAACTACATACACTCAGCGAGTGTAAAAAATGAATAGCTGCACCCAGAAGGAGTCACCCAATAGGAATAAAACATGATGGATGGGTTTGACATTGTGAGACATGCACATTATTCAGGTTTCAGGTTTCACGCTCTCAAGCTGTTTTTTTTTTCTTCTCGTGTTTCAGATTTTGACAATTTGAAATATCTGGTATGCTGTAGGTGGAAATAGTGCGAATACCTTTACTCACATTAAAAGTAAAGTATGTTTTTCTTTTTTCTGTAAGCTCGTCATGTTGGAGGCACAAGGCAGCAGTGATAAGTGCATCTTCTACAGTCCTGTTGGAAAAGCAACTCAGGTAGTTCTTCATAAATTCTAGAAAGAATGATCTATGGTGTGTAAAGCTGCCTCAAGGCAATCGGGGCTAGTGTACAGAACAATACAAACCAGACGACATGCCAAAACCAAGCGTTTCTGAAAAGTGGTATAAGTCTAAGTATGAATGTACAGAAAGTGTAGTGGTACTTATACTGTAGTTACAGTGTAAACCACTATGATTAAAATGACAGTGACATTAAAATAAATGTAAACACAAAATATTCTTTATTTTTTCCTCTTTACCTAAAGACTACACAGATTCACTGCTGTAGCTCTAAAAGGTATCTACATTTGCAGTTTATTTACAGCCCATTTCCTGCCCTCTTATTTACAGGTTCAAAGAGAAGCATTAGAAACACAGTGTTGAGAACAAACAAAGGAAAAAAAAATCCAAATGAGTCCAAAACTTTAGAAAAAAATTACAGCCTTACAACGCAGTTGTCAGTGCAGTCACCACAATGCACGTTTTTTTTCCGTCAGCCACTTTTTTATACAGCAATATTGTCCAACGTAATGTCACTGTATCCAACATCCAATTGACATCCAGATAAACAAAAATATGCTTGACAGTATTATACAGGTCGAGACACTTAACCACTGAACTACTCATCTCCTCAAAGCTTCCCCAGTCACAGAGAGTGGCACCAGCTCCAGTCAGTGACAGATTTAGCTACTGACCACTTTCACAAGGGGTGCCGGTTACAACACCATTTCCAACACGTTAACACCATTTTGTTCCACCTCGGACGTTCAGAACTAGAGCGAGGCTACATTGGACGCCCTTTTAAGTTCAGCGCATAGATGAGCTATAGGACACATAGAAGAAGCAGCAAGTTATATCCAGGTGGCGGGTTGCCAGATTGGCATGCATGTAAACCCCTCAGCTTGTCGGCAGCAACCTACACACCTGCAGGTGCTTAATGCATCTCAGGCAGCTGTGGGACTCAGTGGAGTCTCGTCTTTCACATCCAGGGCACTTAAGATTCTGACCCTCAGGCATCCCACCGGGCTTTAAATCTGTCCTTAGCCCAGTGTTCAAGGCTAGCACTCCACGCCTCGAGTAAGGGAATGGCTAAGCAATGTGCTGTCTTTTTTTTTTTTTGTTTGTTGGTTTTTCCTTTTTTTAAGCATTCACATCTCTTGCACATAAGGGAACATATGAGGAGGAATATTGCTTGAAAAGCATGTTACTAAAATAAATACTGTTATCCTTAAAAGGAACGGTTTAGCATATTAAAACCTTTCTTTTCTCGAACAGTTAAAAGCAAACAAATTCATTTAACCGATTGACATTCCCAAACATATATATACTTTTTTTTTCCATGTGCCGGAACACTAGGCATCGTTCAAATACAACAGTTAGCAGTAAAAGGGACAACAGTTCACATTTTTTCGTAATGTATTCACATTAGTTATACTGTACTTTCATATATGCAGCTATGAAATAAAATTTGGAGTGATTTTTGAGCTATTTTTAGTAAAATATTCATTTTAATACAGAAACATTTCTCTACATTTCCAAACAGTGCCATTTCCATTTTCAGAAGACCATGGTGGTGGAGGGGGACCATTTTCATTAAGTCACTTATTTGGACAAAGTCTTTTTTGTGTTGTTGTTTAGACTGTGAGCACACCTCTTGATTTCCCTTTCTTTTTTATCCACTTGGTCAATTTCGGATACTAAAAAAATACTAGGCAGTCATCCAGTCTCGAAAGGGTGTGTGACACCATGACAGGAGTCCAAGATGAATTGGGCGGGGGGTGGGGGCCGTTGGGAGCCTGAACAGCAGACACTAATGTCCTTGTTTGAGTGTGGCATGGTCAGGCTTTCAAGTATAAAAAGAAGCGAATAAAAAAAGAACGTCTCTCCTTGGCTGTGGTGTTGGGGGGGGGAGGCAGGATGGAGGTGAAGTCGAGTGCCAATCTGCTCCACCTGGCAGGAGGACCAGCGAATGACCATAATGCATTAGCAGCCAGTCTTCCAGGATTTCCTTTGAGCGGATCTCTAGACAGGGAGGCAGAACAGAGTAACCGACGTCGCCATATGCCATTCCTCTAGCAGTCGCAACTCAAAGGGCAAAGACTGTTAAGGAACTCCAACCAAAAAAGAGCACTCGAATGTTTATGCAGTGCAACTGCTTTGCAACCATGTAGTTCTTTCTTTCTTTTCTATTTTTATTTTTTTTTAAAAAGTCAAGACAAACAAATTAAACAAAGTGGTCACGTAAGCGACTTGTCTTTGGCAAGAAGTCCCGGATGTTGAGTCCAAGCAGCACCGTCATGTCACCTACGGCCCATCTCGCTCTGTCGCAGGAAGTGGACATTGCTGACGCTGTCGGCCAGCTCGGGGAACTGGTCCACGGAAACGACGTAGTAGCCCTCGTAGCCCTGCACACGGCCCGAGGCCAGCAGCTGCTGCCTTTCTCCGTCAGTCCATGTACGGGTGCCATCCTCACCCTGCCGCAGCCTTAGGCGCTCTCGGGCCCAGGCCGCTTCTACCACCCTCTGCTTGGCCAGCTCCAACACCCGGACCTTTTCCTCCTCCACACTGCTGCCATAGCGTACGTTCAGGCTCAGTGTGCCATGCTGCAGCTGAACATCCGTGATGCGACGTGTCCGGCCACCCAGCACGGCGTTGACTTGTGAGACTGACACGTTTACACCCGTCTCGAGCGTCCGCCGGCCCACTGTCATGCCTAAAAGTGCCAGGTCACCCTCCACTGGCCCCAGTTTAACAAAGTAGTGGGTGTCAACACCCGCAACGGTGAAGTGAAGGTCCTGTAGGTAAACGGCCTGGTCTAAAACGGCGGCCAGCCGCCGACCATCCTCGTTGGCCAGGCTGATGATGTCAGCGCTCACACGACCCTCTCGGATGGCCAGTTTCACTCCCTTCCCAAACATGGAGCCTCCAGAAGCAAAAGATGAGCTGCCGGGAAACTGCTGGCAGCCGGCACTGCTTGCTCTGTAGATCTGGTCAAAGCGCTCCAGCCGGACGAAGGACTTGAGCTGTCTCTGGACCTCGCACTGGACCCCGAGAACAGACTGCACACAAACACAAACAAGTTCAGTTAAATGACTGACACTCAATGTAACTCATTCACATTAGTTATACTGAACTTATCAAACACCGTTTGTGCCGTCTAAAACATCACGGCATGTAAGAGCAGATGTGTGACCTGGCTGAGAAGGGGTTCAAAACTATTGGCAAATAGTCACAATTAGAGCAGTGCTTATCGGCCTCAGTGATCTTTATATGACGCATCATACCTCAATATGAAACATAAAGGAAAATTATAAAAGAGTTCCAGGTGGCTATTTAGGGTCATGGAGTCACCAAAGTTAACAAGCTACAATGCAGAACACAGTTTTCAATAGGAATGCACACTGGGTTACGATAGCACTGTCAAGCCAGTTTCCTAGCTAAGCACAACAGTTTTCTGAGCTGGTGAAGTGTCCTTTTTATTGCAGCTAGTATCTCTTAGCATGATAACTAACAAGTACACACTGGGCTCACCTACCTCACAGGACTGTTTGCACTGCACTTTAACTTAACCTGTATACTTGAACATCCAGCTGTGTATTTATTTATCTATATTTGTATTTATTTATCTATATTTATTTATCTATACTGAACATCTGTGCTAGGCAATTTGGCTGTTACCTGAACATTAAGCTGCTATTCTCCCACCTGCACTGTACACTTTATACATCAATACTGTTTACAACCACATACTACTGATACTGCTCTTACTCCATGCACATGTCCTGTACACGTACTGTACTGTTACACACATTGATTTTCTCTATTTGTCTTTGCACTACACTATTTATATATATACACATATATTCTGTAACTGCACTGGAGAAGGAGCCTGACTGTGTTTCGTTATACTGTAAAACCCTGTATTAGTATAATGACAGTAAAGTTTAATTGAATAGAAAAAAATTGAATTGAGAATAAAGTTAGCTGAAATGGTGTCAGGAATTCCTAAAAGATGATATGGTGAGGGACACTTGAGAGAAGTTGAAAAGCACATGTTAAAACAGTATTGCAGTGGAAGGTAGATGTTGTTATTGTGGATCTGTATTACTTGAGGGATGAGGGAATATAGGCGGTAGGGATATAGGGCTGGTTCTAAAATTAAAAGACAGATTGCAGGGCCTGGGGAACATAGGGCACTATAAACACAGAACAGTTTTCTACACATTTCAATGAGAACATAGGCCAGGGAACATAGAAGGCTGGAAAGGAGGTGCCCTGGGAACATAGCGATGACACCTACATTAGCGGGCTAGTTAGAGGAATGACCCCTACATTTGCTAGCTAGTTAATCCAGTGTAGTTTATCCTAGCATCAAATATTAACTAGTTATTTACATTCACCTAGCCTTCCTCACAACTTTGCTTCCCCTACTCCCATCCAAAATCTCCTACCTCTACATTTCGGAATAAAGAGAATACATGAAGCTGATTTTAAGGGGTAGAGAACTGTTCATTACTTATTTCTCACTGGTCACATTCACTGTGCAAAACTGGCACGGAAGACAGTCTCACCGCTACTACTTCTGCCTTGACCATCTCTAGGTGTTCTGGCTGAAATTTGAAACATCATGCTATGGCTCAGACTAGAAGCGTACGGCACCAACACTAAAATATCCGCATTTGGTTTTCACACCCTTTCTGCCAGGCCCTGCAGCAGAAGGCTTGATTGCACCTCGCGCCTCCGCTACCGCTATTTCCCGAGAGTAAGTAACGTCTTCTGATGGCTGGTGAGGGATGGGTGATCTCTGTGGGAAGCTGCCGCGTTCCCTCCCCACATCCACTCTTTCTGTCTCCCCTTCCAGTCCAGAACCAGGCTACTTCAGTACCACTTCAAGACATCTTTCATTTCTCTGCTATGACTACTCGGTATAAGCTGATCTATTTCTTTTTAGGTGTGGGAACTCATGTGGATCAAGTGCTTTTTTCAGTGACCAGGGCTTAACACAGCTAATTCTTCGGTTTGCTTTGTCTGGCAGGAATGTAGTTTCTTGGATCTTAGCGGTGACCAGCACTGCCCTCTGTTCTTTTCCTGACTATGTGTCGTTTTCTCAGCAGACCATAACTGGTTCTAGTCGGAACTAGACCACATTAAAAGCTTTATATTTCTCATCAGTAATGGCCATGACCGGTCCTCAGCAGTGATTTCATCGGAGAGAAATAATGAAATAAAAGAGGCACGGGGTTGAAAATGGTGTCCACTCCCGAGGCTAACATGGATGTTATGTTGAAAGTGCCTCCTCGGGGCTTGAAGAGTGACCCTATCGTCTAATATCACTTGACAAGAGATCCTTGCCCCAGAGAACATGGATTTGAACAACATGGAGAGATGTATGGGATAGTGGAGGGGGGCATGTTTGCCAGACGCTGGCCATGAGCAGCTCCTGCTGAGAGGCCACACACCAAAGAGCCGCTGGCAGAGATGAGAGGCGCTGAAAGCCCTGCTAGCGTTAAAGAATTGAAGCCCAGACTGCTGCCAACAGCTGATGCATACGCCTATTCTACTCTCCCTCTCTATCCTACTACCTCTTTCTCTCCCTGTCTGCTGGGTCCCCATAGATCTCTGCCAGGCTGTATCCATCTTTCTGCAGAAGGAAGGCTGCGTAAGAGAACATCAGCTGTTAAGACATCTCTGCCAGGATGCAAATCTTAAAGAACACCTTGCCACCCTGCTTTGTAGCACAAGGCACCAGGCTAAAATTAACTGGATTCTGCTCCTACTCCAAATATAGCCAATCAGCCAGGAACTATTTGGCCTCCAAAATTCGCCTCTCTAGTTCTGTGCAGGAGCTATGAGGCTAAAGTAAATTACAGGCTACAGAAGCTTTTAAGTATTCGCTAACAAAAGGAAAGCCTAAATCAGTCCCAGTCCCCCCCTGTGTGCCCATTTGCTCTCCAATCCGTACACCTCTCATTATTACCTTTTAATTAAAGAACAAGAAAAAAAATTCCATTTAAATTCCAAAGTCCATGTATTACAAGAAGGCCAGTTTGGCCAGTTTGCTAGCTATCACTGATCTGCACATCGAGGCATGGTTCTGTTTTATGCTTTTACAGACGGACTGTTTCATGGATGATGTTTGGACATGAATTGTAAACAGTGGTTGCCATGTATTTCATTTTACTAGTGTTTCATTAAATCTCCTGATTTTAAAGAGATACCATTTTCTTAAACATGGCTGAAGGAGGTTCAATAAACTGACAAATTAAAACCTAATCCCGAGTGGTGCAACCATTTACATGTTGGATTTATCATTAGGGGTTTGAGAGTTCAATTCCCAGTGATCCTAGGGCCATCCACGGCTGGGAGTCCCGAAAAAACGCACAACTAGCCTTGTGTGAATTCGGTGGCGCTTCCCCACATCACACAGTTTGTTAGCCAATATTGTCCTCCATAAGTGGCAGTACAGTAGCTGTTTTACATGGCTTGGAGGAAGTAGCCTAGACCCTAGCCTTCACATTCCTGGACATGAACATTCCTGAACCAGGGAGAAAATCAGGAAAAAATATTCTGTGCTCCTGCTGGTTGCCAGTTTGAGAACCGCTGGCCTAATCAGTCAAATAATCTCAACTAAAGTTGCTTACATGGTTTCTGACGCTGTTGACACACAGGATAAAGGTACCCTGTGTATTTAAAGGTATCGATCCATTGATTATAAATGAAAGTGTATCATGTCAATGACTTGTCATTGACCATGACTAGCGAGCGACTAGCATGCACTTGTAGATTACATCCATCCATTACATTCCAATACAAAAACTTAAAATGCTTAAACCTGGCCTGAGAGCTGCTGAGCGGCCCATTGTCACTGACTACCATAAAATGTGCCAGTAAAGAAGCATGGCAGTAATCAGAGGAGCCCTGTAACACACCCTCTCGGCTACTGCTACAGAATGCGTGTGCTTGTTCGGAACAGGTGTGTGGGGAAGGTAATACAAGTGCTGTGGTCTGTCCCTGTGACATCCCAGTTGAAAAAAGGCATCATTCAAAATAGCAAGGGGTGGTCTGGCTATACGCAGGGCGATCAATCTAGGGCAGTGATCAAAGTCAGAAGCTAACAGTGGACACCACCAGGATCGTCACTCCACATGCCCCGCTCATTTTTCAATCTAGCAGCTCTTCAAGGTGCCTGTGCCTATTGAGTCTAAAATGGCACGGAGGGGGGAGAGATTAAAAGTGAATGCTCGCTTCCCTGCCGTTTCTGGAAATTTCCGGCGTGTGGCATCCATCACATTCAGTTTATGAGGCAGCCGAACCCATGCTTCAAAGAGCCGTCAATTTAATTACACGAGGTCAGCAATTTGGAGGAAGGACCAATATAGTAATAACACAGCCCTGAGCACTGTTTCTGCAGTCTGCTTGAGCTACAGCTGAGAATTGGTGGGGTGTGAATTTGTGCTTTGTGGGACTTGCACTTGCTGCACTCTTGAGACTTTTATTCAGCAAATAGTGCAGAATTACTGTAGTTATAGGAAGCAGGTTAAATAAGCCAATCAGTCATTAATTGCTGATGGATTCCCTTTATAGTCTGTATAGTCTATGTCCATATTAGTCTAAATCCACCATCATCAAATGAACAGTTGCACATATAGTGGCACCAAGAGGGAATCAACCAACATGAACAGAACTTGGTGGGTAGGTCTGACTTTGTGAGACATGCGAATGATTTAGCGAGCAGTGACTCAGACTGTTGTGGAGTGACTCAGAATGGCAGCCGGTCATCTTCGGCTGGGAGTGGCAGTACAGTAGCTGTTTCACATGGCTTGGAAGAAGTAGCCTAGACCCTAGCCTGAACGGTTTGTTGTCAAGCATCACACGTCCAGAAAGCATGTTGTGCAGCATAGCAGCACAAGACATCACTAATTTTACCATGGCTGTGCTCAGACGTTCCACACATGAAACTCCATCCCCTGTGAAACGAATTATGAATGGCCTAATAATAATAATAATAATAATAATAATAATAATAATAATAATAATAATAACTACTACAGTAACATTAAAGAAATGCTGTAAAGCTTTAATATTTTAATTAGAAATGATTTCTAGGTAAATATGCTATTTATCAAACCTATAGCTAAACTCTACCAAACTACCAAACTTTAAATTAGTCTACAGGTTTTTGAGCAGGAACTTTTGTGTGGGCACAGGTTTCTGTGTGGTGTCGCCACATAACCTGCTGTGCTGAAAGGGGTTACTGGAGAAAGAAGCCAGAGAAAAAAAGCAGTCAGCGTTCCTGACTCACACGATGTGCTGGTGGTGCTGGAGAGTGCGGCTTGAAAGCAGCACAGCAAAACAAGCAAGCATGGAATATGAGTTATGAGTTATTCAGTACACATTTTCCACCTTGTGCTGAAGAGTTTGATCTTTGTATGAATAAGTCTTGCAAGTAATTATAAAATCAATATACAGTAATGCAAAACATTTTCTCCTGTAAAGGGTCATCTCCCCTCATCACACACAACACTACATCCATTGATTTGAGGTTCTAGGAGTAAACCACTTCTACCTTGAATCAGAAAGATCATGCTCTTCCTGTCTAAATCTCTTTTGAATGCCCCTCAGTGTAAAAGCAATAAAGAAAACCTAGATATCTCTCTCTCTCTCTCTCTCTCTGAGGCTTTTTCATGGAAGCAATCAGACTAAAAGAGCTTCAACGCTGGAAATAACAGTGGGGTCATTACAGCCATGCAATAAAGGAGGCATGTTTACACTATCAAGAGCAAAACCAAAACCAATGTGTGTACGTAGTACATATATCTGCCTAATGAGGAAAGAACCCCTCCAGAGATGTCCAAAGTACCTCTAGGAACCTTGATGAAATGCATTTCTGCATGTGAAATAATATGGGCCAAATTTTTAAGCAAGGCATAGCCACTTATTTCTTGAAAATGTCTGATAAATACGGTCCTTGTTTCCTGCTTTCTCTTGTGATGGTTAAAGCATTTCGAAAGTACTGTAAAAGCATATAAAAAGCATCCACCTGAAGCAAATGGAGGAGCTATTGCCACACATGTAAAAGACAGGCCCTTTCCTCCTTCCTCTTTATCTCGGTGGATGCTTTGAATGAAACATGGGCATTATGGAGCAAACAACCTACTCCAGCCTCTCATAAGAGCAGTGCTACTGTTGCCGGGGCCATTAGTGGATTTTTAAATGCAGCTGCTTTAAAAGCCCATAAATGACCCCATAATTATATGGCCAAAAAGCAATTTGGCCAGCAATTAGAATCATTTACTTCCTCCCAATAAAAAAGGGAAATAATGGCTGTCAGTGCAGTAGTCCTGATTTATGGGTAACCAAGTCGCTATTCCTAGGCTAAAAATCCCAGGGCTAGTCGTTCTTTTTCCTTCTGGGTTCCAAAATAAGGCCGAAGCACTTTCGAAAAGCACAGAAAGAAAACACAGGTTCTAGTGGCTTTCTTAAAACTTCTGGCAAAGCATACGAAATGCCGCTTGAAATGAGAAATTCAAAAGAGGTGTCGCGGAATTGAATTAAGCTCGTTCTTCTTTTGAGAGGAGTCTTGAAAGAGGCACAGGAGAGGAGTTGTAAGACACCCTCTGGAGAGGAAGTCTGCAGGTTGCGGTTTGAAGGGTGCAGAGCCGCTCCCTGGGGGCTGAGATTGGGCCCAGTGGAGACTGCAAGCGCATCGTAGCCATGTATCCCAGGTGACTCAGACAAACTCACGCTGTGTGCAGAGGAACAAAGCCAACAGATGTGGCAGGTCTTGATGCCATTGCTTTCAGCTTTCACAAGGCCTAACATGTGGTCAAGTTAGTCATGCTTCAACCCCTTTCTCCAGCCCCTTTGAAATTAGCCAGAAGGGTTCTCTAACCATTCTTACTTCCTATGTCTGTAATTCTTTCAGAACAAATACTGAACATATGTATACCTGCATAAATTAAACAGGTGCGGGGCAGTATGGATAGAACTCAGTATCACAAATATTTAGGTTTGAACTAATACAACTAAGCCATGGTCAATAATGACCTGTGCTTCTTATTTACTGGTACTATAACGGTAACTCAGACTCCAGGAGTGGCCCAAATCCAATGTATTGCACAATATTTTGGGCTGTCCACATTTTCTGTTTTACAATGCCAACATCTGACATCAGTCTGCACCGATCAAATCACACTGCTGACCTAACCCATATGCCCCAAAGGACAACAATCTACCCAGCACATTCATCCAACAAACATCAGCAGCGAACTGCTTATTTGAACTTAAAATAGGATAGTAAAATAACCATATTGAACAAGATTAACTGAAAACAGCAAACACCATGAATGTCTGTGTTTGTTTTAACTGTGAAAAACAAATAAATGAAGAAAGACAGCTGAGTTTCTTCTGTTTACCTGTCCTGAACACAAACGCTGGCAAACGGACAGAAAAGCAATGATATATACTTGGTTAGGAGTATGACGCTGCTTGATCTGTATGACGCTCCTTTATAAATTGACCTAGTGTTTTGAAATTGTCCTTCAGGTAAACATGTAAATAACTGTTGTTAATCAATCAATTAACCAATCAATATTAATCAATATCATAACAGAATAGAAACATTATTACATTATTACAATGTGGATGCGGTTTGGCTTATTCTCCAAAACAAACAGACAGGATGCATAACCGCAGAAACAGGAGTTCTGTGTTTCTTCCCACACACATGCTACAATAGCTAACACTCAACTGTGGGGTACTGTTCATACGGCTACATGACACCTACATAAGCTTGTCAGGAAAGCTGCCCAAATGGGAAGTGAAGTTGGTATGAATTCTGATCTGGCTGTTCACGCTTGCATTGTCACATTATGAAAGTGCCCCAAATCTGAATTGAGAATGTCAGATTCAGCTGTTCACACTGCCATACATCTGGGTGAAAACATGCATCTCCATTTTTGTTGAACACAGTAGTTGCCGTTTAAACTGTGTGCAAGGTTTGTGATGAATGAACCAACCGAAATGGTTCAAAAGTGCTTGGAAAAAGTCTGGTTCCATTGACTTACATTACAATGAAATGAGGTTTTACGCTCTCCTGTAAAGTTTCAGACATACTTGTTTTCCTTTGGACAGCAACATTTTTGGGTCAAACGTAACCTTAGATACCTTGCATCTAGATACCTCGGCTGTTTTGTTTATGTTTTCCTCTCTTAAAATGGCTCCAAATGGAACTTTACACAGTATTGTGAACAGTAGTCAGACAGAAGCCATATCTGAAGAAAGGAGACTTGTTATTTATGTGGTTTTAGTGTATTCTGAGCGTTTTAGAGACTAATTGAAGCACACAGCTTATGGTAAACATTGTAATTAACTAAAACTCATATAATGCAGCTTTTGATTTGTACTAATACAGCTAAAACTAAGAAAATAAGTTTTCCAATACCAGCACAGCACTGTAGGTGCTACATTGTGAAAGCTACACTCTGGGAAAAGCCTTTCTGTTTTTGATTAAATTATAACGACCATTCTGCAAAAGGAATATCATTACGTCTGATTTCAAACACAGCTAAGAGGGGAAGAACAGCTTCTAAAGACTGCACAGCCTTCAACAGATCCTGTAAAGGCCAACATAACTGTGCAAAAGAGTCTGAATTCCGCCCAATGCTATACAGAATATAGAACAACATCTCTGGAGAGAAAGAAGAATCTGGGCTTTTGGAAGCTTCAGAATCCCTTTTTGGATATTTTGCTTGCTTCCCGATTCTTCTTGACTGTGTGTGAGAACCAAGTCGAAACTATGTCAGACTGACTGCTTCCACTGTGGCACAATGACAACTAATATCTCAGAAGCCTGAAACCACATATGGTGCGTCCATTTGCAATAAAGTTTTTACTGATGACTTATAGCCATAACAATCAGATAATCTGAGAAAGGGAGCCCCAGTCTCTTTCAACTTTCACATTTCACATGCAGAAAGCTGATACTGACTTTAGAATGGCTCTTTGGTTATTATGGCAAGAGATCCGCAAGAAAACAGGGTGTCTCTGGGTGTTAAGAAACAACACAGACATCAGTGCATGCCTAATCCGTCCCACTCTCAGGGAGTAACCTGACCCTTAAAGACAACAAGTAGCTCCTCAATAATTCAGGTGACTTAAAGGAGACACAAAAGGTTGATAAGCCCCAGAGCCCATGCAATGCTGTGGCCTGTGACAGAGAGACCCAGGGAGAAAAAAAGAGAGAGAGAGACAGAGAGAAAGAGAAGACGGCAAGGGATGTTTGGAAAGTGAAAGTAGGGGGAAAAGCAAAGAAGTGAGGGAGAAGGTGTGTAAGGCTGAGCTGAAATCGATGGCCAATGGTGGAGGAAATGTGGAGTGAATTTCCCTAATGGCAGGACTATTACAAGAGCTCTTTATTTTGACCCCATTCCCTCAGCTTGAGGAGCCGGAGCAGAGGGCGGGGCGCGCTCGCCTGTGATTTGGGCTGATTGCTGTAGAAACCACTGGGAGCAGGCAAAACTAAAGGGTCAGGTTACTGGGCATGAAGTTTGCAGTAGGATCTGAAGGACAGGTATGCAAGAGCATATCATCATGGTCAGATCAAAACCTCAATTAAAGCCTCAGTACTTAGATATGCACCAATATGGAAACTGATGCTGATATTGTTCACGACCACATATCTGCTAATAAACATGCAGGTACACAGCCACATCATTGACCACCAGTTATTGTCCATGCTGAGAGTGATTCAGTAAGGTCCTGGTAGGTTGTTAATGTAATCTGGAGGCATGCTGACTGCAGTGCATCTCACAGCTGCTGGATGGTGCATGGGGCACAATGATCAAGGTGGTCCCACAGATGCTCAATTGTGTTCAAGTCTAGGGAATTAGGGACCCAGGGTAGTGTCTAGAAGTCCCGCTTATACTGTTCCAATCCATGTTGGACATTTCTGGATGGGCAACATATCACATTGTCTTGCTGGAAGATCCCATTCGTCCCAGGAAAGACAATCAGCATGTACGGTTGTATGTGATCAGCAAGGATGGATTTATACCCAAATTGCTTGAGAGTGCCTTCCACATGAATAAGTGGGCCAGGAAAATGTAACTTCCCTTATGAGCTTCCAAAGAAGTGATCAACATCAATGGTGATCATAATAATAAAGGTGGTCATAATAATGTGACTCAACTGTGTATTAACCCATAGAACAGTAACCCGGCGTCAAAAAACAGTTTGGGCTCCATAAAGCCTTCCATCAGATAAAGATCTTTAGATAAAGATCTAAAGTTAAGGGTTTCTTTCTAGAAAAGATACATTGGAGGAACATATGGAGGTTTAAAAAAACCCTGAGTAATTATATAGGGAGCTCCAAAAGTTCTTATATAGTATGACCTAAAAGGCTTAATAAAGTAAAAACAACTAAATAATTATCTAGAACTAATAAATTAGCTAGAACACAAGACTAACAGCTGTGGCTCTCCAGGACTGGACTCTGGACCCATATGGGTTATGTATGCTAGAATCCGCTGATGCCTTACCTTGGTGCTGTCCCACTCTTGTGTCTTCACCTGGGTGTAAATGAGCTCATATGATGGTTCCATGGCATCTGTGACTGGTTTGCGATATCCGGGGATGACGTTATACAGCTGAAAGCCAAATGTCACCAACCAGCTATTCACATCTGCAATGACAGAAGAGTGATGACACACCTATTCAGAAGGAACCAACCACCTGCACTGACTCACCAGTACATCTTCCGTAGCTGCTCTTCACCTCCCTGACATTGCAGTGGTCTGACTAAACTGCAAAATATGATTCATTAAGCACCAGGACATAGGTCAAGTGATTTTCTCCATGAAATGAGCTCCCCTGCACTCATTACAACACAAAACCTGATTATTTTGTGACAGCAGGCCAAATGTGATTAATACTCCAGAGGTTGCAGCATCGCTCCAAAAAAAAAGAAAAAAAAGAAATGCTAATCCCCACCACTCCGTACAGACACGCCGCGCTGATACAACTTTCATCAAGCATTGCATGAAGTCAAGTAACGTTTCAGGTAGCGGGTCACAGCCTGTGCCTTGATTGTAATCCGCATTTCATGCTTTCTCCTGTGTCAAATGTCTCATCCCCTCCAATAATCAGAAAATTGTGTATTTAGATTTGTTTACGAAGGTTGCAAATGCTTTCAAATTGGTAGATAGAAAGAGAATGAACCTTGACCAGAATCAAATCGACTCCTGAGTGATTTTTCTCCACTGCGTCTAATACATTACTCATGGACAGTAAAATCATTGCTACAACAATGGAATGCACTTTGGCATCCACTCCTTTTCTTTCTCTGTCTGCTTCATCAGATAGGGCTCTCTCAAATAAGAAAGCACTAAAGAACAATAACAATGACCCCAGGTAATTCAAAAAATGCAATGGAAATGCCAACACCATCAATCATGCTGAAGACTAGAACCTACTCTGGTATATCTAAATATCCAAGAGCCGGTTTAGCATGTCTCCGGAGCTAGCTTTAATGATACAGTTTAAGGTTTAGTGGGTAGCTGTTTATATGAGTATTAAGTATAGCTAGCAGGCAACGCTGTTAGCATACAAAGAGACCGCATTAGGAGGCCTACCCAAAGAGACATGAGCTGTTTTTAATATGCTTCCATACATGCACGTCTTATGGTTCAATTTCATTACATACACTGAGTAACCGCAACATAAGGCTGTGCTCCAAGATAAACGATACATCTAATAGTCACTATTCATCACCATTCATTCCTACTAGCAGTGAGGGCATATAATAAGGCTTTGATTTCAGTCAGAAAGAGGCCTGTTTAAAGGCACTGGCATAGACTACAAACACGCCTATAATATTTTGTCCTCGTCCAATAAAGCTGTTGTTCAGCTTCCAAGTAGAGAGAAGCTGATACAACAGCCCCTGGCTCCGATTTGTATGACCCCCATTGTGTTCTCTCCCTTCACTGGGGAGTGTTCGCTGCTATTACCTCCCCATGTACTGAGGCAACAAAGACTGATGTGATATTTGGTGGGGTGGGGGGGCTGAATGCTGAACGGACAGAGGAAGCTGTTGCACTGTCATGATTCCTGGGGAGTTTTTCAAAGGCAAAGCCTGAAAAACTCCCCAGGCTGAAGCCTGGAGCACAGCCTGAAAAATGACCATTTCACTGCAGGGAGGACTCTCTTAAAAAGCAGTGAAGCTTATACATGGTGTTTCATTGTTTATGTTTCAAGCTGTTAGTCACGCTTACATGCTGGCCATTAAATAGCTTCCATTCAGTATTGAAGGCCCAGTTGGAGTAGGCTAAAAGAGTTTCAGCAAAGCGTCACACAAAGCCAAGAGACAAAGAGACATCAGCTACTCAAAGATCAAACTGAAATGGCCATATATTCACCTGTCATGTAGCACTTGGTCTCTTGTGTGTTGCTCAGAGGGTTATTGTTCTTGAACATGTAGAGGTTGAAGGGCACAATGTTGTTGTTGAGCTGCTTCCAGATATCATGATCAGGAGTGGTCCAGCGACCAGCCAGGACATCGTAGTCCCTGCGCCCCATGTGCACCAGTTTTGTGAGGGGTTCGTAGAGGCCACCCTGGTAGCCCACCACCAGTTGAAA
This sequence comes from Prochilodus magdalenae, assembly GCA_024036415.1. Classification (NCBI taxonomy): domain Eukaryota; kingdom Metazoa; phylum Chordata; class Actinopteri; order Characiformes; family Prochilodontidae; genus Prochilodus; species Prochilodus magdalenae. The sequence goes on from JAMWET010001003.1 coordinate 404,299, forward strand.
ACTGGGGTTTGAGTCCAAGTAGACTTCACCAAAGGCTGTGTGAAGGATCTGCTTGATCATGAGACCTGATCCGCTGAATACAGCAAGTGGTGTGCCAATGTTGTCACAAGCCACGTAGTATTCGTCTCCGCTGCTGAGCTCCATGGCAAAGAGGTGGCCCTGAAGGTCGTAGTACAGCGAGGTGATCTCTGAGCTGGTGTGGTTGTACATGTGGGTGACTCTTGTAGGGCTGGACAGGTCTGCATAAAAGAACTGTAGATGGTGACCTTGGCTGCTTCTGCTGGACACTCTGCGGCCGAGACCATCGTAACGGTACTTTATGCTCCATCCTCCAACCTTGCTGTAGGCTCTGACCAGCAGACCAGCTGAGCTATATTCAAAAAAGTCATTGCCTCTCTGTCTAAGGAACCCGTCTTCATCTAACCGGTACTGGACATCTCCAAGTCGCGTGATGCGGTCCCGTATGTCATACCGTAGTGGAGTGAGGCGGGCACTGTTGCCTGGACTCAGAAGGTGCAGGTTACCATTCAGATCATAGCTGTAGCGCCAAAGGGGCTTGTCATTGATGGACACCACTTGGAGTTGGCCATCAGCATCATACTCATACGTGTACCGTGTGGTGTTGGCATAAGGCCCTACTTTTAGTTCCTTGGCCACCACTCGACCCATGTTGTCATACTGCACCATCATCCAGTACATCAATGAGCGGAAGATCTCATACTGCACCTCTTTCACTCGCCCATATGCGTCAAAGTGTTTGGTGTGGGTCATGACAGCTGTAGTAATGATCTGGTTGATGTCATAGTAGATGACACCGAACTTGCCAAATTGCTCTGTTTTGCCGGACACATCGTCATAGCGGTACAGATCAATGGGCAACGGCGTCTCATTAATGACAGCCTGCATGCTGGTGACTCGGAAGCTGTTGTCATAGTTGTAGTCAAATCGGGCATTGACCATGCCCTCCTCACTGAAACGGAAGATCTGCCGGTCGATGAGTGGGCCGATTTGCCGGTAGCGGATGGTGCAGGTGAAACCCTCACTTTGTAGACTGACCGTCTTCAGCATGCCTGCTGCCTCATCGTACGAGAAAGCGACGCGTGTGGTGTCGTACAGAATCTCAAGCAGACGGGAGAGCTTGCCATACTTATAGATGATCCTGCGTCCCGTGCCCTGGTGAATGGTCTGTAGAAGCAGGCCATCTTCGGTGTAATCCTGCAGCACAGTGGCGTTGCCCTCAGGAGGTCTGTATGTGTTTCTATAGTAACCAATGGAGCGGGTAGTCTCTAGGGTCTGCCGGGCCACGTTGGGCATGGTGACAGATGAGAGACGGTCGTTCTTGTCAAACTCAAAGATGTACTGTCGCTGGCTGTACAGCAACAGGACCATGGACTGCCAGGGAAAAAAAAAAGATAAAGTGACACTCGGTACGCTTGAGTCAATGAAGCATGGTAATTTGTAGCACATTTCTGAAAACTGCCTGAAAATGTTAAACCGTTAAATGTTAAATTCTCTGCCCAGCAGAAGTGAAGGTCAATGCAAGCCCAGGAGTCACATTACGCTACGCGACTAACTGCACAACAAACTGTGGGGTGTCACAGATTCACTTCAGGGGGTCTAAAAATTACAAATAGCTTCATGGCGTGCTGCAACACTGGCTGAGAAATGTTGCAGGGCAAATTCTCATTAACTGGTGATGAAACCATCATCCCCCCCCAAACGCCTCCTGCCCCAATAGTACAAATAATATTAGTTAACATGGAGGTCAAGGGTAGAATGTCCTGGAGTGCATAATTTAATAGGAACCACTTTCTTCTTTTTTCACTCCAGGCTTTCTATGTAGGCAGCCTTCTGTAAAACGCAAATCCACCCAAAATGCATCCAAACGCTTATGAGTGATACCTTTACAACCCCCTGAAGGCTAACGAATTGGTACTGTCAGCATTTCGAGGCTGTTCATAGGGTGAGTAGTTGCCGTTGTTGAATCAAATGTAAGACTGCAGGTTTGCATTCCTTCCTAAAGATCTTCACTCTAATTAGCAAGAAAGTGACATTTTATTTCTTGGAACAGGGTGCTATTTTGGGCATAACTAGGCTGTCAAGCTGTCAGCAGTAACAATGCATAATGTGAACAGAGTGAATCAGACAGCTTTAACCATGGCAGGCTAAGTTAAGACTCCAGAATACAACACAAAGGCTCAGAACACTGATGGGTTAAAAGGGTTGAGTAATTTACTCCCTCTTTTTATGGCAGGATTAACCATCGACTTTTTGCATAGCCATAAAGAAGCCAAAGTCGTTTACCTTCTCAAGATAGGTGTAGCTCCATGACTTGCCATCTGCAAATATCTGAGAAGTGATTCTTCCGTTTTGGTCGTATTCCATTCGGACAGACATGGTGCCTCTTTGGATACCAGCCACATGTCCCCCAGGGGAGTATGTGACATTGACTCCATTCAGTCGGCTACTTGGAGCCCACAGGGTGGGCCTGCCTGCATGGTCATAATGGATCCTCAGAGTGAACTTCCGGTGGTCATCATATACTTTCTCTGTTCGGGTGATGCGGTCAAAGTCCATGGACAGCAGGTTTCTGTTATGGACCTGCCGAAAAGAAAATTGGAACACTGAGTTAATTCCAAATGTAGCTAAAGGTGGCAAACAGCCTATTTCAGAAACAGGAAATCAGGATTACTTTAAATTGCCGGTGCGTTTTTAATTATGACGGAGTGCTCCTATCTCTGAAGTACAGAAGCTACTGAAATGGAGCTATTTTGCCATATTTCTTTGTTTGCATGTAGCGAATCAGAGAAGAAAGATTTGGTAGCAGGGGTCCATCTGTCAGAGGGAGGAGGGAAGAGAATGGGAGAGGCTTGTTGATCATTAATATCATCCAGCTTGCATTTAAGGAACGAATTAGCAGGAAGTAGAGGACTTTTCAATTTACTTTGCTCAGTCGAGACTTGGGAGAAAATCAGCGGCGCTCCTTAGAGGAAGATATAGTCAAAGACTCACTACAGGACTCAAACGACACACCACACTGAGTTTCGGCTCATTTCTAATGGGTAAGGGCCTTCTAATCCCGGCACATGCTGAGATCAGAGAAGAGAGGCACTCGTATGAAGGTGGTAATCCGCAGGGCACATCCGGGTCAGTGCAGAAGGTAATAGAGAGAGGGGCAAAATGACTCCTAGTCAGTCTTTGTCTGCTAGCGCCATCCTTCTATTGAGGCGTGCTCCAGCGTCGCATTACACTAGCAAAGAAAGCCAGTGGAGTAGCAGCTAAACAATGGGGGCTTAGAGAGCTCATTCCAAGCACTTTTAACCTATAATCCTGCAGAGGGTTTTGTCATACGTATTCGATTTCACATTTTTGTTTCTTTGAGCAGTTTGTCAAGGGTCTGACTTCATTCTTGCCCTGCTTGATTTTCTATGATGAGTTTTTTATTAGGAGAACATATTCTATGATATTCTATGTCATATTAGAGCTCCAATTTAAAAGCTTGTAATACGTTTGTTTGGAAACCATCTGGAACATACTGAACTGTTCTTTCATACTGGATGAGCATCATTTCATTGTGTGGACATATCATGACAAATACCCAAAGTTACCTAATATTACTTTCTACATCTTTACATTCACTTTTTACACATAACTTTTCATATCATTTCTGTCTAAAGACAAATGAAAATTTTGTCAGTTTTTACTTTTTTGCAAACTTGTTTGCCTTTCGTGAAAGTATCAGGATAAATTGACCAATGGAAATGGCCAGAAATCGTTTGGAAAAGGTCTGGTTCCACTGATTGACTTCAAGGTTAAATGAGGTTTTTGCCCTCTCCTGTAAAATTGCCATTTTGGAGATACTTGTTTTCTTTGGACAGCGACGATAACTTACCTTTTTATGAAACACTTAAAGTTACGATAGCAGCACTTTACAATACTTCCCAATAATTCACTTGTATACATTTCATATTCTCACTTTCCAAACAAATGCAAACTTTACACGTAAATGCATAAACGTTCTTCTCTTGTAATGTAAGTTAGTTAATGTAGGCTGACTCAGGTAACGTACGTTAATGCAGATATATTTTATTTCAAGTAATTTTAGACCCTTTCAACTGATTCTCTCCAGTAGTGAAGCAATGGCTGCTATTTGCAGGTATGTCAAACCTAATACTTCACTCCTCTGGTGGGGGTGCTAAAACGAAACATTAGCTATCTGCTGCTCTCAGAACAGAGAAAAACTAAAATAGGTATGCTAATGCCATTTTGTGTTATTAAAATGGACTTTGCAATATACCAAATATTTAGCAAGTTCATTTTATTTGCATTTTAATTATTTTTAGACTATCAATTTACTGAAAGTACATTTTAGCATTGCGCATCATTTTTGATGGTCCAGTGGTAAAAGCGGGCAGGCCTAGGGCATAGGGCAACAGTCATGCCAAATGCCACTAACCTGATCATCATGAAATATTCATGCAATGTAAATCGACTGTACTTAAATCACGTAGAGAAAAATGACACATGGTCTTGACATGACGGTGACCATATCATACTGTACATAACCACACCATAACAGTAACTCTACTTTTGAAATCATTCTACTGTTAGACAAGCAATTATTACTTGCCACCTCTGAGCTGCTGTCTGTTGAAAATATGGATTTAAATGACCATGTGTCCATCTCGGATATTTTTCCTAAAATCCTGCGTAATGAAAGCATCGTTTTCCTTGGTCCCTCTTTCCTCGTGTCTCTCTGATTAAAGCAGGCTGATCACTCCAGGTACACCAGTGCCCAGCCTGGCACGGCTTAGCAAAGTCTTAAAGCGGCTTTGCGGGCTGTTGTTGGCCGCTGTCCAGCGACACTGGAGGATGCTGGGAGAAATGGCTCCAAAGTGCTCTTGCTCCGCGCATGCTGGGAACCCTAGTCTGTGAAGGGACAATTACACCAAGGCCAATTAATGTCACTAATACCTAATTGAGAGGATTATTTGACATTAAAAGCAAGGAGCTAGTGAATAGGAGAATTCCCGGCAGGGGTGGCAGAATGAAGACGAGATATGCTTCCTTTTTTATTTAACCTCTCTTCGCTCCTATTCCTGATGTGAGCAAGCCAATGCCCTGCAGTTCCCTTACCCTTCCTTTAGTAAGCTGCTTATCCTACAACAAAGACAGAGACCCTTGCAAACGATCAAAGACAAAGATCAGGGAGGAAAAAACAAAGGAAGGGGCCGTGGAAAATACTAGTAGGCAATCTTTGCATCATGAGATCTGCCCAAAAACATGCCCACCAGTACTGATCTTAAGTGAGGTCTGCTTTCAGAGGGCCTTCCTTTCCAAGGGCCTCCTAACTAGAACGCTGGACCCTTTTTAATGAAACGGAGAGAGGGGGAACGAGGGAGGGAGAGTGAGATGGAGAAGGCTGACTGCCCGTGCCAGGCTCTGGTTGAGCAGAGGCCCAACAGGCTGGAAAAAAAGCTCTTTTGGCAGAGAGATCCCAGGCCTCTAGAGAATGGAAACCCACTCAAGGGGAATGCTTTAAATTGGACATTCCTTAAAACAGACTTGGCTTAGGCACAGCAAAAGGGGATATGAGGAGGATTTGGGTTGTGAAACACAAGCAAAGACTCACTCGAAAATGGACTAAGGAGATCAGGAACACAACAGAAGAGGGTAACTGATCAAAACGCAACTCTTGTAAGATGATCCGGTTTATTCTGTTCAACAACGTTCCCACAATTACGGACAAGAGCTGTTAGCCTTTGCTACCCCAAGACAAATCTGAATATATTCATACACTCATTAACTCAGTTCCATTTACGAAACCGAGCAAACTTTTCTTGCCAGTCAGTGGCACTAACAAAGCGGTTCCCATTAAAAATCCCGTGATGTCTGCAAGAGTCTGTCTTTTGTATTCTCGTTAGAAACAAATTCCAGTTTTTGTTTTGCAAGTCCAATATTTGCTTGTGCATCTGCCTTCCATTCCGAACGTGTCCCTGCCACCTCTCCGATAAGAACTGTAATCTTATTTGCTCAGTGTGATTTTTCGCTTCCTCGAGCAAACACGCGTGCCGTTGTGTTGATTGTGTCTGTTTGGAGGCGGTATAGGACACCGCGCTAGTCAACGCACACCAGAATATCCAAAAGGACTGTCAATACGGGCTTTGTGTGCAAAGCTTTGAGGGCAGCTTTCCGGATGTGAGCGTTTTAGGAGCTTCACGCGGCGGCGCAGCGGAGGGAGAATTTCCCCATTACTCCCACAAAGCCCCAGGGCAGAGAGGTGGCCTGGTTACCATGGAGAGCGGCACAACCAGTGTGCCCTGGCAGCATAAGTCATGAGCTCTGCTAGGAGCATGGAGTCGCCACGGCGACGGGCACGTGGCACAGTAACACAGCCGCACACACACAAACGTATGTGTGTATAGACACACATTACACACAAGGCCGGGGCTGCTGATGACCCCATTCTAGGTCCCCCATGAGACATACGCTTTGAAACACTGCATGTTATTTACTGATTTCTCAGTTGTAACACTTTCACAACAAGCAGGGAAATTCTGACTAAAGTGTAGATTCAACTTTCAACTGATACTGCTTCTAAGTAGAAGGGCAGATTTATTGTGTATATTTATTATTTATATTATATATATATATATATATATATATAATGAAAAAAGGCACATGAAAAACCTATCCATGTAAAACCAAAGTAAATATAAGTTTATAATTATGTAATTGATGTGTAATGACTACTGCGTGTAGTCATACATAAGTTTTTAATAACCACATAATACTATAAATATATAATTTAATATTCTTGATAGATATAGTGTCAATATGTTGAATCTGCAGTTGCTTATCTTTTAATGCTATTAATGCATGTTCCTAGTCCCTTATTTGAGTCACTTGTATTTCTAGTCTTCCGGCTGAAACAACATGTGCTGTTACTATGTTACTATGACTCTGCATTTGTCATCCTCCTATTCAAATTCAGCTTCTGAATAGCAAGACATCCCATTAATGGCTCTCTTGAAGTTATTTCCAGATGATGCCATGGTACTTTTGGTAATCACTGAATGCACTTATATGCACTTAATAATCCAGTAACTGCAGCAAATCAGATTTTAACAGTAATCCGTTCAACTGATTTACATGTGCTTGGGTAGTCAGATAATGGGAAGGTTCTGGGGTCTACATGAATCAGACATTAATAGGATTTCAATTCTGCAACAGCAAATAAACCCAGAGAATGAGTAAATGTAAAACTCAAACTTCATACTGTGGTTTTATGCTGAAAGATGAGTCACTGACAGCACGCCCATGCTCAGCTAGCACATGAACAAAAATTAATTCCTTTGTTTTGTCTACCATGCAGTTGAGTGGGTTTCCTGTTTATGTGACCGCTTAAATAATAATCTAACTAGTAGAATTAGCCAAATCAAACTACAGAAATCTGTTCATGACTGGATAATTAAAAGTATGTTGACTGAAGAACACACACCTTAATATCAGCAATGTTAGAAATACTGTTACTGAATTAATTACATAATCGCATATCAATCATTTTCCAATGTAATCTGAATGAAAAGCAAAGTGACAGTAACTCTGTGCTTGTGGGTGTTGAAGACATGGGAAAGGAAGCACATGAATAGATAGGTGGTTTTGTGTTTATGTATGTGTGTGTGTTTATATATGTGTGTGTGTGTGTGTGTGTGTGTGTGTGTGTGTGTGTATGTATGTGTGTGTGTGCGCGTGTGTGTTGGAAGTTGTGGTGCCGACATTTCTGTATTTTACCCTCCACTGGCTGTCTAGCCCTCCTCTTGTCCTGACAGACCCCCACACAGACACACAAACACTGCCCCACCCTCTCACCCACACACTCACACAATGTCACCTATCCAGTCACCCATGTAATACGACACAATGTCATTTGACATGCCACTCAAGGTTACTTAATGATTCCAGCGAGGTCCGTCTCTCCATTCTCACCATTAGACCGCTCTCATTTCTAAATGCACGCACCCTGAGACCCTCCACCTATTCTACACACTTTCTCTCTCCCTTTGAAACAGCAGCCACGGCACTTGATGTCCATCAACAATACGGTTCCTTGTAAGCCACTCCTTTCAACAGCCTTACCTCTGGATCAACCTTCCTTACATAAACACTAGAGCAGGTGGAAACAGAAACACATAGGCTGGATGCATTGGAAAGCAATTTATGGTACATAAATCTAGATGGCCACCGTGCCATGGTTCAGATCACAAATGGGTCAAGCCGTGATGGAAGGCAGCTGATGCGTATTTCCTATCACCCTGCTGTCATTACTGCGTGAGCCAAGTGCCGTGGCAGCTAGGTGGTGCAGATGATTGGTTCTGTTACTACCAGGGGCTGTAGTGGTTATCTGGCAACATCAACAACATTGCTTCTAGAAAAGTTGACCTGGATTCATATAGGAAAACTCGTCACATGTGGTCATTCTTACAGATTTCCACACATCCGGTGGAGATCTGGCTTCTATAGCTTCTAGATATGGAGTCACCAGCTAACGTTGGAACAGGAGACTGTGAGCTTGATGCTGGTGATGTCACATTCATCAATGTCCAGGAGTTCAGGAGAACATAACTGGCCGCAGTCTCAGTGGGTGGCTAGGATGACGCTTCATCAAAGCCCATGATTCAGCATGATGCAAGCTAACATGGTCTCTTAGCTGCTGAAACAGAATTGGCAGTGATCTCTAGCAAACGCGCTGAGCTGTCCACTGACATTGAGTTAGTGGAAGATCAAAGAAGCAGTGGTTGGCTTCATGCATGTATGAGGTTTCATCCTGCCAGTTTGAAACATTGTGAAATAGGGGCAGATCAGGCTAGTGGGTGGAACTGGACTAAAGTAAATTGGGTTAATAAAAGGAGAAATTGCTTGTTGCACAGACAGAATTTTGAATGATGGGAGCTGCAAAGAGGGAATAATCAAAGAAGGCCAGAAAAAGTCCCAAGTGTGGGTATTCTTTAAGTATTAACATGATCAACTGATAGGTTTACTTTTAAAGTACTAGGCCACATTAGCCACACATCTTATTAGCCATCTGAAGGCTGAAATGCACTAGCTGGATCTGAAGTGACACAACTCACTGCCCCCTCCACTCATGTTCAATAAGGGCAGTGGTTGAAACATGGCTTGTAGTGGCCTTCGCACTCCTGCGGTGAATTTTACACAATCAGAGCTGAGCTACACTGAGTAGACGGATGGAGATGTCAGAGTGGTACAGTGAGGAAAGCCTCTGGGTTTCATTCATCAGGGGAGTCATCACTGCCCCAGGCGTTGACCTAGCCCTCAGGGTCACAAAGCAGGATGCCATGGTATGATGGATTGACCGCTGAGCCGCACACACATGCATTACACACACCCTGACCTTGGTTGACGGCTCTGAGGCTGCTGGGGCTGGGTCAGAGCTCCACAGTGCAGCCATAAAAACGGTTATCATTCTAAAAGACAGGTGCACTGCATGGGCCTCTTCAATAATGTCCGTGAGCGGGGAGATGAGGCTAGAGAGATTGTAATCAAGAGGCAATTACACCCAGAACAGGGACTTGCGTGCTTAGATGAGTCACTGCGCCTCTAAGAAATGGAGCCGGAGCTGCGTGAAGTTAACCCAGCCAACGCCGAGACAGCACGGCCATGCAATTATTGTTCTCTGTGAGAGTTAGACTGGCAGAATGGGTTTGTGGGGTATGTGTGTTTATGTTTCTGTGTTTGCCAGGCCAAACTGGGCACTGGCGTATGTGTGAAGGGGGTGTGTGGGCATGTAAGCCCCAGGGATTTGTGATGATGTGTGTGGATGCAAACAGAGACTGTATCCTTTTGACTGTGTGGGCAGAGAAAAGTAAATCTAAACAAGTTATTGTGTAACATGTATGTGTCTGTCAACGTATCCCAGAGGAGGAAAGCGTGTGCCCATGGATATGCTGTTCTTGCTTGCAAATATACATGATGAAGGTTCACACCTACACATATGTTTGTCACATATGAGCATATGTATTTTGAAAAAGTGTAACAGGTGCATGCATTTAACTTCATGTGTCTATTTTTAAAGCCAAAGATGCCTTGTTAGCTCAATGCATTCATAAGCCAGTACATATAAACGGGATAAATTAATAAATGAGAAGTAAAATAGCGACTGGCAACCATGCATGACATGATGGATGACCAAAACTGTTGCCCACTCTCAAAATTATTTTTCAAATCTGTAAGTCAACTCAATGCTCTGCGTCTAAAAGGTTAAACAGGGGTCAATAAGCTGCCCAGACAGCATCATTGAATATGTCTGAGATTATTTAGACTGTATAAGATGCAGCCATCTTATAAAACTGAACTTTAAGGTGTAAAAAAATATTGGTGCAGTTTTTTAAGAAACTAAAAGCAAGCCTCCTCAAAGGAATGGGAGCTTTAACAAGACAAGGAGTTACTAAATACCAAAAAATCTATTTTATATTTGATCTTTTAGGTTGCTGTTATTGATATGCGTTTTTAGCTGGCACTGAAAACATTAATTACCTGCCCTGAAATGAAGCTCTGACCAGATTTTTTTTACAACAGCATATAAGAAGAAGGAATAGAATTCAGCATGGGTCTACATGTACAGGCTGCCAACAGAATAATCACAAAATGCATCACTACAGATTTGTACCTGTACCTTGACATCGAGAGTGCCTATCAATGACCTCACATAAAAATGAATGCCTGTATAAAACTGCTCTCACCCTCAGTCTCCGTCCGTATACAGTCACTTGTCCCCGAGCTTGCTCCTTTCTCTGTCTCCACTCCACCAAGTTGAGGCCGTTGTCTATAGGCAGGGTGACGTTCCTTTTGCTGACCGTTGGGTTGACCGTGCCTGAGAGTAGATGGGGTTCTGTATGCAGGGACACCTCCATGCCATTAGCCAAAACCAGCCGCAGAGAGCCGTCCAGTCCGATGTAGTAGCTGTTCTTTACTTGCTCTGTGATGGGCAGAGATTAAAACCAGAGGTTTACAGTCTGCATGGAGGAAAACCACTCACTTTGTTCAGTGCCACAGCCAATCAGTCATACATTCAATTTCCACTACAATTACACAACCTTGTTTTCTCAGACTGGAGAAACAGACATCAACCCTCTTAAACACATATGCACATAACATTACATAACCAATCAGAGATGCTGGCTTTAACCCATCAGCCTCTGTTGTGTGCATGTTTACAGTCTGCATGCATGTTCACAATGGGCATAGGATAATGCATTAAATGGTGGTAGTTTCTCAGCAGAGTGATTTTCATCCAAAAGGGAAAATTATTTAGTTGTTCTTATTTGAGTTACTATAAAAGGCCACTAAACTATAGAACATATTCCCACTCATAGGTTTTACACATTTTCAGCTTTGTTAGATTGCGAAGATTTTCTTTCAAAAGTATATGTTTACTAACCCAAATCCTGAACTATCCAGCACTCTGGCTAAGAATCAGTACTTATCACACAACAGTAGTATGTAGGGTTCTCTGGAGGTCGTGTGGTAGTAACATGACTCACAAGACACTTGCTATGCGGTAGACAAACAACAATAGCGGTACTTGTCCACGTCAGCTGGAGTAGATTTGATCAAACTGCAGTAGTTCAAGCTTATTATCGATTTTTTTTACAACCCATACACAGTTAACAAAGTGTGAAACATCTTCCTATTTATGTGTGTTCTTGCTCCAAGCATCAATGACACATATGTTCTTTAATTAAATAAATACAGTAAAGTACTGAGAAACCATGTTTGGTTTATTCACATAGATTAAATGAATGAGCTGCTTTTTGCATTGACCTTGAAGGGTTAATGAGTTATTTTGCTGAACAAGGCCTCGATACTAAGACAGCCCAAGAAACTGAGTAATTCTAGAAAACCATGCAGAAGCAAAGCCTCAGTGCTTCAGCAGGCCAAGGTCATAGACAAAGAGGCAGAGAGAGGGAGAGAGAGAAGGAGAGAGAGAGAGAAACTATCAGGGTCGAGCATATGTGTCTGTGGCTATGGAAGGCTACGCATGAATGTACAGTTCGGTGATCTGGTGACAAATTTCAGAGAGATGGACCAAAAGAATTATGGGGAGGAAGAGAAAGGAGAGATAGAGATGGAAAGGGAGAGACAGAGACAGAAGCTGAGCAAAAGAATTGTGGGGAGGAAGAGAGAGAGAGATGGAAAGGGAGAGACAGAGACAGAAGCTGAGCAAAAGAAAAAAGAATTGTGGGGAGGAAGGGAGAGAGAGACAGAGAGAGAGAGAGAGAGATGGAAAGGGAGAGACAGAGACAGAAGCTGAGCAAAAGAATTGTGGGGAGGAAGGGGGGAGAGAGAGAGAGAGAGAGAGAGAGAGAGAGAGAGAGAGAGAGAGAGAGAGAGAGAGATGGAAAGGGAGAGACAGAGACAGAAGCTGAGCAAAAGAATTGTGGGGAGGAAGAGGGAGAGGGAGAGAGAGAGAGAGAGAGAGAGAGAGAGAGAGATGGAAAGGGAGAGACAGAGACAGAAGATGAGCAAAAGAATTGTGGGGTGGAAGAGAGTGAGGGGGAGAGAGACAGAGGAGGAAAGAGAAAGAGAGAGTTATGAAAAGAATGAAGAGAAGAAAAAAGGTTGTAAAGAATGTAAAAGCATATATGTGACAGAAAAAAGGGAAAGAAACAAAGTCAGGGAAAAGGGAAAAGGGCAGCACAGCAATGCCACCGCTGCAGCACACAAGTAAGCGTCAGTCAGCACTTTAACAAGGCCCACCATGAATAAAACTCTCATTACAGGCCGCTGTGAATTAATGACTTGTCGAGAGCCGCGCTAATTATGCATCAGCGCTCAATCTAAAACACACAGGAATGCGCAGCTTAGCTTTCCCTTCTCTTCAGAAAACACATGTGTTTGTGCATGTTATGTAAACTGAGAGCGACAAGCTCTTTGAATTATTCCAGGATATTAATGTTAAAAATACAGAGGAGAAAAAGAGGATAGCCACTTTGTGAGTTGTCCACTCGCATCAATGTAAGAACGGCTCAAGTCACAATGAAGGTCTGTTTCTGTGGTAATACTGCACGTTACGTAAGTCCATCCTTGCATTAGTAAGAGGAACCTGTATGAACTCTGAGTCCGAGGCAGACAGGGCAGGGAGGATGGCTGAACCTGATGGCAGGTCGAGCTGCAGTTACGTGGCAAAGATCTTTAAAACTCTGCACAAGTTTCTCTCTCTTCTTTCAGCCCTGAGAGAACAGCAGCATGATTCTAGTGTACTTGGAGTTAATAAGCAGCAAGCTGCATTGGAGGGCCAAAGAGGGTAAGAAAGACAAAAGAGGTGAAGGATGACAAAAGAGGGTAAGGACGGTTCAAAAGTTTGGAAACAATGTTTGCAATAATAGAAGAAAACAATTCAACTGCAGATAAATGTAAGTATGACTTTGTACTGTGAACTCAATGATCCCAAATCATTCATAGAGGCTAAAAAGCTGTACAGGAATAAGAATATCATTGAAACACTAATAATAAAAATATGCAAACCAATAAAAGCTGTATAACATTGTACATTAAGTTACAATACCAGTAAAAATCTAAGAATGCCATGTTAGCCAGACAGTGTGCAAAACATAATGCACACTGTCCAATTTTACCATATTATTTTTCATTTCAAAAGTAGTGGTTTCAGAGACCATCCTTTATTAGTTATTTATTTTTACATACCCAAACACAGAAAATAAACAGTTGCCACTCTTTTGATGTGAATGCCATTAACAATGATTGTTTTACGCACTTCTGTATAAACATGCCATTTACCTTTTTCATGTTTATGGCATTTAGCAGCCGTGCTAATCTAGTGCTTTGTTGTCCACTCAGAGAATGTATGATAGCTAGTACAAATAGGTTAGAGTCCAAACTATCCTTGAGCTCAGATGCTGCCAGAATCAATGCCTAGAAAGGAAAATGTGCCATGCAGTGCTCACTTAAGTGTTTCACAAAGAGATGGGTCTTCAGTTTTTTGCATTGCACCATGAGAGAGTCTTCTGTTTGAATGGCCAGTGGAAATTTGTTCCATCACCTGTGAGGACAGAGAACTCAATGTCTGTCTTCCATGCATCTAGGATGGCGGGTGAAGCTGAGCTGCATTCAAGGCTTTATTAGTGGCTCTATTGGAGGTCCAAAAATGTCTTGGAATAAGTCTCATTATGTGAACATGCATTGAAGGCAAGAACAATATTTGCCTATACAGTTACCATGTGTTCTGTTGGACAGTATGTAACAGCTTGGTTATGCCTTAGATCAGTGAAATAAACACAAGCAGATGTATATATATAGTTATATATATATATATATATATATATATATCAGTCTAAATTTATCATCATTTAATGTTCCTGGTAAACTTCTTCCTTGCCAATAGCATTGCAATCTCACACATCCAACTGGGTGCAACTATTCCTTTGTTGATGAGTGTATATATCTGCAGAATTTTTAAAATACTTTTTATAGTTTACATCTTCCAGTACTTGTCACAGATTTGAAAGCCTATTTCTCCACACCTCCGAAGTTTAGAAGCAGAAGTTGGTTGTATTCTCTGCTAATTCCAAACACATTCAGTGATTCAGTGGCTGTAAGTACTGACCGTCACAGTTTTGGTGGTCTACCAGGTCTTAGTAGTTATTAGTAGTTTTTTCACTTTTTGTTTCTTGGAGCTTCACCTCTCCTTTTTTTAAATTTTGCCCTATAACTTTTTGCTTTCTTCTGCCAGTGGCTTGATCGTCTCTTATTATTATTTAACTATTTAAACTATTTAATTAATTAGACAAGGTATTCCCAACTTTAAAGACTGGCGAACTCCCCCACATTCGCTTATGAAGACATACCCACACGCACAGCTGTCCAGCTCACCCACCCACCCGCACACTGGCTTGACTTGCCAATAAATACCACAAGGTCAGCGCCTTTGAGAAATGTATATCCAAGTTTTCAGCGCCTATTACAGAGCAGACAAGAGCGAATTAATTAGCGACAAAGCAACTGGCTCTGCGCCCCCCCTTTTCCCTCTGTCACTTCCTCTCGCTCTACAACAGATGTCCACCACAAGGTCATCATTTCGAACTGACTGGTAATTCCACCCAGTGCGAACTATACTAAAACATACACCCACTCAGGGTCTCTCAGGTGCGGCTATCTGTCAGTGGGACCAATCGAAATAAGGGGAGGGGCAGCATTTCAAATCAAGCGCTCGCAAAAGCACAGAGCAATCATTACAGCCTCTGAGTACGCAGAGGGGGCAGGGGAGTTCAAAGCCAAATATAGGGAATCGATGGAGCAGTTGGTCAGCCGCAAAACAGGACATCAAAATGTCCAAAGTATGCAAGAAAAATCACAGGCCTGGGCTCAAGGCCCATGACCTCGGACACGCCCCTCCGTCCTCAGGCCAGACTGATTAAGATTGGATTTCCTACAGCAGACAGGAGTGCCCGGCCCAGCCTCATACACAAAACCCAGGGACAGGAAATCAATAGTTACTTTTATCTTTATGAGTGACATGTGTTCTCTGAATTACCAACAGAGCAAAGACCAGCGGCCATCTGCTTGTGTTTATTTCACTGATCTAAGGCATAACCAAGCTGTTACATACTGTCCAACAGAACACATGGTAACTGTATAGGCAAATATTGTTCTTGACTTCAATGCATGTTCACATAATGAGACTTATTCCAAGACATTTTTGGACCTCCAACTGACCCACTAATAATGCTTTGAATGCAGCTCAGCTTCACCCGCCATCCTTCAAGATGCATGGAAGACAGACATTGAGTTCTCACAGGTGGTGGAACAAATTTCCACTGGCCGTTCAAACAGAAGACTCTCTCGTGGTGCAATGCAAAAAAACTGAAGACCCATCTCTTTGTGAAACACTTAAGTGAGCACTGCATGGCACATTTTCCTTTCTAGGCATTGATTCTGGCAGCGTCTGAGCTCAAGGATAGTTTGGACTCTAACCTATTTGTACTAGCTATCATACATTCTCTGAGTGGACAACAAAGCACTAGATTAGCACGGCTGCTAAATGCCATAAACATGAAAAAGGTAAATGGCATGTTCATACGGAAGTGCATAAAACAATCATTGTTAATGGCATTCACATCAAAAGAGTGGCAACTGTTTATTTTCTGTGGTTGGAAGACAATACCAGTTCCTGAGTCTTTAGTGCAAGCTCATGTTGCCAGAATACATCTGACGATTAAAAATTCCTGTGGTGGAATAAGCCCAAACTGAAGACCACCTCTGTTCCTACAGTATTTAGATTGAGCGCATGTTGTCAGAACAAATTTCATTCACTGCTCAGAATTCATGTAATGTCCTATTATCACATCCCCAGACGTCTGAAAGACCACATTCAGAAACTGCTGAAATACATAGAACTGATATTGTTGTAGGTGTTGAATTGGATGTTACTGAGCTCCAACTGCTATACTAATGTTTCTCAGTCTTGTGCATGGACATCTAGCTGTTAAAAATGACTACCAGCTGTGATGGAAAAAGCTCCTAGCATGAATATGCATGTTCCTCCTCGCAGCATGAAGCACCCACCTTGCATGAGCGTGTAGAAGGTTCCAGAGGCCGAAAGGTTGGTGGTGACGATGATGTCCTCCTTGTTGGAGCCTTCAGCTTGCACCCGCACTGCATTGTCAGCATCTGTGCGGTAACTGCTCACCCTGCCTGTGGGGTAGGTCACGTTCGTCAGTCGCCCGTAACTGTCATACCTGCAGAGACACAGAGAGAAAGGGAGTGAGAGATACAGGAGGGTTAGAGATCACAGTAGGTGCTTCAGGAAGAGGAATATAAGGGAGTGAGAATGATGGAGCAGCAGGAGAGCTGCACCTTCCAGTCCCTCTCTTGTCCCAGACATCCCAGACTTTGGACTCCACTCTAGATGCTAATTCTTACCAACAATTAAAAACTATGTTATAATTTAATATGAATTATTTCTTAATCATAACCCATTGGAACAGTGAATGATTGTGAACGTGATGAAATGATTAGATTGAACAAATTTCATTCTTGTTTAACGAATTAAATCTTTTGGCAGCCTCTCAGAATGAACCAACATCTAAGATAATGGAAAAAAGCCAAAAGCTGTTGATAAAGAACTGGCATGGTGATTGATTGATCCAACGTAATCCTATGTAATGAAACAGATAATGGTGAACTACATTTGAATAGTGTGGCAAGATGCTTGCTCTGACCCTAACCTTCACAACCCAACGAATCAACCTAATCCCATCTGTAACCCAGCTCCTAACCCTTAACCTAACCCTGATCCTATAAACATTACACCAAATGCTTCACTAATATTTTGCTCAGAGATTGGATATAAGGTACCATCATGCTTTGTCTCATTAGTAAATCAAAGCTGAGATAAATAAGACGAAGCACTTTTCACTTCCAGAATGAGACACTGTCGCCTTGGACTACATGAGAGTTCTGGGGGTGAGCTTGGTTTACCACAGTTCTCCTTATTAAGCTGCCAACCAACTGCAACACAATAAACAGTAACACAGCTGATCAAATGCCTTTTGTCATCTCTAGGCAAACCGCAACAGAATGGGCACTCTTTTAGGCCTGCCAGTCGGCTAACATCATGAGTGAGCGCATCTACTGGAAGACTTTTATCAGCAGCGGGATTGAAGCCTGTAGAGCTCTCACCAACACCACTCGTCTCTCTAATAACATTCAAAAACACAAGTGATAGCTGCAGCTGGTCCACAGCGCCTGCCCTCCCCTTCCCTGCTTCAGCCAGGCAGAAATGAAAGACAGGAGCGGCCGAGCCGATACCGAGAGAAATCTGATCTGATTTAGGGGGTAAAGACTTCAGAGATATGTGGAGAGTTCTCGGGAGAAAACACACAGTGTGGTATTAAAGCTCAGAATGAGGCTGCCCTCGTCTATTTCCACGAGCGGAGGTAATCAGCGATAAAAGACTGGGCCACAGCCCAGACTTTTGCTTATCTAACTTGATTGAAAAGAAACGCTGAAGACAAGATAAGGGAGAAGATTTGTGGATGTCTCCAAGCCACTGAGAGTACAAGAAAAGGTTCACCAGTTTTTCACATTTAAATATATACTAGCTCGGAGAGAAGTCAGGAGATGAGTGTAACGATAACTCTGGAGCTGCGTGCCCTGAGATCCGAGGACATTAACATTATGGAAACGTGTTAGGCCTACATTTTGGCCCGATTCCCTGCAAGGATAAGACAAATGAGTCAGCGACAGTACCATAAGCCACTAATACAACAAAATAAATGAGCTGAAACTTTAGAAAGCAAAGCTCCTCCACAAATGTTTGGGGACACGCTGACTACTCTTGAAATTTTCTTACTGTTTTTAATTTTTTTTAAAGAAAAACACCACCAAGTCTGGATTCATTCGTCTTATTAGTAATTGCTGGTATTATATTCAATAATAACTTGTGCAGTTATTTATACTGTTTTCTGGGAACAGCAAAAACATTTTTACATGATTAATAATATACTGTAATTATCCATCTCAAGATCAGCACTTTGGAAAAGTAAGTTAATATAATTATATTAATATAATTAATATAATTCATTCATACTGTCTAGATATAATTTGGAAGTTGTAGTCTTACAGCATCATAATATAATCATTCGTTTTTTAAGAAAACAGTAAAAGTTTTTCCTAACATTAAACAGTTGTACAGTTTCTGGTTATATCTTGCTATTTGAGTTTTATCAGAGGGACATCCTTGATATGAAGAACACGTTTTGCCAAAATGATTTCTCAGGTTTCTTTTCAAAACTGCTAACCCAACGCTGGCGTATACAGCTAAAAGGGTTGGGTGCTGATGAATGCTGACATCACAACAAAGTGATACAGTGTGTGGTGTTTGGTATTATTCCCAAAATAGTGCTGTCAAAACTGTGTCACTGATATTTCCATGTAATCTTGTTGTCCTCAAGATGAAAGTCGCTTGTCTTTAATGTAATAAGTTGCTGCAAACAAACAAAACATCTTGTTCAATTTTAATTTGCGTTTCAATACAAGCCAAGCTGTCTCCAAACTTTGCATGCAAGAAATAATGTGTTCTGACTATATATAACCTCTTATTCTATTTATCTTTCCGAATATACTGACAACCAGCACTTAGTAGGGAATTGCTGTCTTGTTATGACCTGCAGGTATTACACTGTCTCAAAATATACACCTGCTAAAATCCTGTCAGGTTCAACAAGGCTTCAAATAATGAGCCCTTCATTCTAGAAAGTCTGAATAACAGACCTGAAGCTCTACACACTCAGACAAAGAGGCAAACCAATTGTAGTTCATACAGTCAGTTTGTGCCAAGGCTAATCCATCCAGTTTAGTAAATTTTAAAAGAATGTGGTCTGTGGCTTGAACTTGCAGACAACCATTTTGGAAGTTGTATCCCGAGATTGTGGAACAAATCTCACTATGATTGAGAAGGGTTGATCTGGGGTTGATACAACTGGTCAGGTACAAGGTCAGCAACATGGCATGTGGTATGTAGTCAGCTGACTACTTGCATATGCTTTAGGACCAGGCTAACTCATCAATGGACGCCTTTATCCCTAATGGCAAGGCCATATTCCGTAATGACAATGCCTCTAGATGAGAAATCTTCTGCAGCTCATGTCTATTTTCAGGTCAGTACGAATACCTCACCAGCCAGCACAGTGATACAGTAACTTGCGCTGGGAGAGAAGTACAATCAAAGTATCTTTTTAAAGCAGCAAACTGCACTGTGCTGTGATCACGGACCCCCAGAGTCTCCTGAAAAAAGAGCCTGAGTTCAGGGTGTGCACAACACTCTGTACAGCCCTGATAACTACAACCTGCTCATACTGAGAAGCCTATTAGTGTCTTCAAAGCAGACCGAGGGGAACACAAAGGAGGTTGAGACAGAGAGACACAGAAAAGAGAAAGAGAGAGAGGAAGCACCTGTGGTTCTTTTGGAAAACCCATATTTCCACTTGAACCCTTTCACGATACAGTCACACGAACGACCTCTGACTTTTCACTCTCTTTCTCTTTCGCTGCTGGACAGACCGCCTGCCTGCCCACCCCCTGTGTACCAGACATGCTGACCACGTCTTCATTGGAACTGTTAATAAAGCTAAACATTAGCCATCTACATGCGCAGCAAGAAGCCGACAAAGCCTTCAAAACTCCATTACAGTGACAAAAAACACATCTGCAATCCCCACAGTACAGCAAGAGTCCAATAAAGCGTAATGGAGGGGACAGCTCAGCAGATGTCTTTGTTGTGTTTGCCTCTGCTGCTTTGCATACAGGCTCACCACAAATCCCGGCTGACGTAACTAGCGTGCGTCCTCAGGCTACCGCGCCTCTGAGGGACTTAATGAATTCAGGTGGTGGCTATGATAAACCGTCAGGGTCTGTACTATACGCAGGTTGGAGTACGTAGATAAATAGTGAGGTCTATTCTGTTGGCATATAACGACTGTGCCTCCCCCAGGTGGCGATATAACCTTCAAAGCTAATTATAATAAAAAAATAATAAATTAATAATAATAATAAACTAAAAAGCCAGCTTTCTTTATTACAAAGACCACTCCATGCAGCTTGGGGCGGGGGGGGAGAGAAAGCTTGAGTTAAATCTAATTGCTTAGAAAAGCTCGGGGAGTGAACCATTCCTAATGTTAATTATTGTTTTTTTCCTCCTCTAATAGCAATTATTGAGCTAATGCACTTCTTATGCCATTTGTTCATTTGGCAAAAGGGGATTAAACAAGTGATATATGACAGCGTGAGTTTTTGATAAGACATAGCAGGGGGCGGAGGGGAGGCAAAAAAAGGTGTAATTGCTGCTCGACTATTTTCAATTTATCTGAACAAGGGGAACGACTCATGTTCTGAGAAAAACGCAGGCTGGAAGGCGTATTCACTTGCGGTTATCAAGGGTCATTTTCTGCTTTTTACCAAATATGTTTTCGCCACGTGCGCTAAAAAGAACATGCCTGAGTGCACCATTGAGAGGAATGAGAACAGACAACAGTAGGGGCTGTTTTGTTCCAAAAAAAAAAAACTCTTATGCTAGGCTAGCAAAGAAAGGAAGGAACACAAGTGACAGACATCCACTTTCAGGCAGACCTTGAAGGAAAGAAGGAGATGCTCCGGTTCTCAGAATGGAAGAGGCTGCTGTTAGATCTGCACAGAGCAAAGGCTCTATTGAAATCTACTGTTTCTGTGGGCATGTTGCTAAATAATGGACCGCACAATCCAGCAAAATGCCAAGCTATTTATGGTGTCTTAGGCACGATGCCTTATACGTTCATCTTAGCTCCATCACCTGATATCATGTCCTGAGATGATCGCACAGCTAGCGAGGAGGGGAGCTCCCCAGAGCTTATACTCGACAGGATCGAATGTGAAATTACAGCTTATATTACATATATATTCGATACTATTTAAAAGACATTCAGAGGAAATTACAGCTTGTTATTACAGGCGAACACGCAGCAAAATGATGATTAAAAGTCTTGATGGTGCTTCACTGAAGATGCTCATCCTTGACACTGCCAATGAGAAAGTACTGTGAGGAGATTTGCCTGCAAAAGGGAATTTTCAAAATAGTGCTGTGGCAGTATTTTGCATATCCTGAGCCTGATACCTGTAAGCACTCCAGTACATCACAATGAAGACGAAGACAAAATTCAAACTCTGCATTTCTGCTTTCTCGATCGGCTAAAGGCGGATAGAAAATGACTTTCTCAGAAACGGCTCCTGAATGTTCTCCCTGTTCCCTCAGCATAAAAGGTAACCATGAGTAAGCACTTGAAAATTCTCACACGTTGGTGCGGATGAAGAAGAGTGAAGGGCAGGAATACATCAGAATCCCTGAATACAAAAAAAAAAAATAATGGTCCGGAACTATTTGTCCTTGTCTTGGGTAACTTAGTAACCCACTACATTTCCCCTGCATACAGCTAGAATTAATTGACAGTACACATTTAACCATGTCCCAGTTTCATCCCTGGACCTTCATAATCGGCTATTGTAGCCATGGCAACTTGAGCCATGGCCAAATCTCTCTGCAAAGTGTGGACTAGCTGAAGTATCCCACTATCTACAGGGTACAGGGTACTGCTAACCAATACTCCCTTCTATTAGCTACAAAATGCTAAAGGTAACAAAACAATAAGAAGTGATGTGAAAGACTTACTCATAGAAAGTGGTCCATCCATCTTCATTGCTCTTTGTTGCCAGCAGTCCTGAGCTTCCATGGTAGGTCATCATGGCTAGTTCTTGACCTTGGGCAGCCACACTCTTGAGTGCATTATTAGTCCCGATAGTGAACCAGAAGGTTTGGCCATCAGGGGCCATGACCCAGAGAGGCAGGCCTGTAGTGTCCCTGCGAATGGTCACTTTATTCTTGTTCTTGTCTGTGACAGTGCTCAGGTCGCCCTCTCCAGAGTAGGTCAGGTTGTACAGATAGTCGCCAGTGGTCAGGCTCTGGGTGTAAATGTGGCTTCCATTGGCGTCAAACAAGTAGAGTTCATCGTCAATGGGTGAAGACACCTCATACATGTTGAGCGGGTTAAGGTAAGGCTTGTTCCGGCGTACGTAGCGGATTCGAATGTTTCCCAGGTCAGCAATGAAGAGCTCACCGTTAGGAGAGACTGCCAGCGAGGAGGGCGAGTTGAGTTTTGCATCTTTGGCATAGCCATCATCGCCTGAGTAGCAGTCGCAGTTTGCATCGTTCTTGCAGTCACAGCCACTAGGAGCACCTGCGACCAAAGAGATTTCCCCATTGGTGGAAACCTGTCGCACACGGTTGATCTTCTTGTCGTCAGATTCGGCGATGTAGAGGATGCCATTGTGGGACACAGCCAAGGCGGTGGCGGATTCCAGGGTGGCGTGGATTGCAACCTTGCTGACCAAAAAGTGGTCCAGGCCAGGCACCTGGCAGTGCATGGGCCGACCGGCAACTATCCTCACCTGATGGTTCTCCGATATCTGCAGTACCACATTGTTGTCCAGCACATAGAGGGAATTGTCCATTGGGCTCACAGCTAGGTCAGTGGGCCATTCCAGACGCACCTGTAACAAGAAACAAGAACAGCAGCCATCATTACTTTGTGGCTCTAAAGTAAACATGCTGTTTCTATTTTTTCCACTTAATAATATATAAAAGATATAACAGAAAAAGCTCCTTTGTGAACATGAAATCTGATCTCTATGGGGAAGCTAAATTACGCAGCAATAGCTGAAATCTGTTTGGAGGTCAGATACGCCTGGAAAAAGTAATTGAATTAAGCCCAGACTATTTTTCTACCATGCCTTTGTGGACTCGGCTGCTGATTATCTGATAGCGAGGAGAGAAAATCACTAGTTATGCTGAAGCTAAGAGTAAGAACACAAAAACCGGCTGACGATTTTTCAGATCTACGGAGATAAGGAGCCGTGGAGGATGAATAGGAACGGAGGAGTGGAACCAAATCAAATGATCAGATTAAACCAAAGCAGCAGGGAAGCATTGATCATGTCGACTCCGGACACCCAAACAGGACTGCAGCTCATCCGTCAACTCAACCTGTGGATGTCTTTTTCTTGCACTGGGTTATTCATTATATAATAAAAGGAGACTGGAGGCGAGGTCCTTAAGAGCAAGAATCAGTGCACAACAGGAGCAGCATTGTTTACCTCCAAGCCTAGCCAATTATGACTTATTGTTCGGGAAATAATGCGCAAGGCTTTTAACAAATAGAAATTACTCAATATAGCTAATGTGCACACAGCTCCTTTGGTTGGGATGAACCCGGAATACTCTCTTAGGGAATAGATTGTGAAAGGTCTTATTTCAGTAGTCGCCCCGGCACAGTAGCAAGGCAGTTTGATTAAAAGATGCTTTTAATGTACTGAGAGGAACAAAAACTAAACAAAACAAGCTGCTATACTGGGTAGCCTATTTAAAGACCTTAAAAGCAGCAAAGTGATTTGGTTACATCAAATGGAACATGCCAATTTTTTGACTGACTTGTGAGATACAGTGGAAAGGTAGCACTGTACCACATGGTCTGCAAAGTCTGGCCCATCTCCAAAATGGCTTTCACATCTTAACCTGACCCAGGACATGTTTGTAGGAACCAGAAAACACTGCATATCACAGAAGATTGCAAACACCTATGATCCATTCAAGAGGTTTAGATCTGGTGCATGTTGTAGCGGATGTACATCTATGACGGACACAGTGAAATAAATCAGCATATAGAATAAGGGCTTTCCTTATGCTTTCTTTATTTAATATGGGGATTAACGTGTATTAAATATGGGCAATAAAATGTATTATATATGGGCATTAAAGTGTATTAAAGTGCATGACTGCCTTATTGTTGGATAACTCTGGCTTTTTATATGTGTTATATGTTTATGCACAGTTTATGGTAAACAAAAATGTAAGCACTACAAATAAACTTGCTGTGTTGCTGTTACTGTGTGTATTACACCGACATGTAAAAAATCTAATTTGTGTATGGATTGTATTTCTATAAAACTAATCTAAATTGCATCAAAATTGCATCTGTGATTTCATAATGCCATTATGTGAAGAAATACTACAGTTGTTTTTCTGTCTCAGTCTGGTTTATCATTTTTGTAAATGGCAGTGGTTTCCCTGTATGAGCTATACACACACACAAACACAGCAACACAGATAACACTCTTGCGTAATGTCTGTGTATCTGTTATCAAAGCATTACGTACATCATTGCCATCCACAGCTGGCAAGGAAATGCCTTCACTCTCTGTGAGCCACCACATTTACTCAAGAAAGAGAAGTGGTGGGGGGGTTCAATCTCTTAAAACCTATTTCTTGTCAACAGACCCGGCTGAATATTTCATGAGAATAAGTGTGTGTCGGGTAGACAGCATGTGTTTATGTGGAGAATCTGGTGCAAAGAAAGTGCATATGGTTTGCATGTTGATGCAAGGGACTACATATAGGGACATATATAGGGATATACATATATCATCTCATAATATACTCCTGATGTATCATAATACTATATTTTGGTCATATGGCCACCTCTAACATAGATTTTTTTTTTCTTGTTCAGAATTTAAAAGCTCTAGCTCCCCTTTTAATTTAGTGGATTTTCATGATGGACAGACCAATAGAATTCATCCAAAATAGAAAAAAAAATTCCATTGCAAGATAAGAAAGCTGTTTTATCCTCTTGTGTGTGTATATATATATATATATATATATATATATATATAGATAGATAGATAGATAGATAGATAGATATAGACATATATAATATGGTTATGTTGGCTAACGGAACTTAATTCAGGCACAAGGAACACAATAACCCCCAAACACATGCAGCTGTACTCAACATGACTTTGACCTTGTCCAAAACCACAGATCTATATTTACGTAGTAAGCTTATTTGCTTGCATCTTTAAACAGGCCGGTCTTTTCAATAAAGTCCCTCTCTGCCACCCCTCCTACCAATTTGATATTCTGCATAAGGCTAAGTAATCACTCTTTACTGATTCAAGACGTGCTGGGTGTCACAGCAAATGCTGATGTCGGTGTCCCCCGCCCTGACTAAGGCCGCTGTATCTGTTTAGCCCTCTTCAATGAAAATGCATCCTAAGTCACTTTTCCTTTAAGACATCATTTTGCATGCAGTGTGGGGGGCAGGGTCATGAAGGAGAAGGTTCTCGCTCAAAAACAGACTTAATCATGGTGGAGGCACTTCAGCAGCGATGAAAAGAACATAAATAAGCAGCCTTGCTGAGGCTCAAATCTCGTAGTTCTTGCGGGGGACGCCTGGAATGAGGGATGCAAACTGGCAGGTGGAGGGCAGAGATCACATGTGAGGAACTTAGCTAATTCAGACGAACCACAGAAACACAAAAATATGGTCTGTTAATGAATTCATCCAGCCTGCAGAAATCAAAAGTAAAAAAAAAAAAAAAAAAATGATGAAACCAGGTAAGAGGGGGGAGATGAAAAGGAAAGGAGAGGCTTTAGAAGAGTCCGGAAAAGTGTGGCAGCAGGCTTAAGTGGGGGGGGGGAATGGGGAGGGGTGGGGGTGTTTGAAGTAGCAGAGCGGTGTGCTGCCCATGAATTTTTAATGGATGCTTTTTACTGTCTGAGTGTCTTTGGCAGGAATGAGTGTGATTTGTCATCATTTCGGGGGCTGTATGCAGCCTTACTGCCAGGGTATGGGTGTTGGTGTGTGTTTGTGTGAGTATGAGTGTGTGTGTGTGTGTGTGTGTGTGTGTGTGTGTGTTTGTGCGCAACTGTGCATTTGGGTGTGGAGAGAGAGAGAAAGAGAGTGAGAAAGAGACAGAGATGAAGAGGAACTGTGTGTGCCCGCATCTGTGTATGTTTGTCAGGGTGAGCGTGTGTGCTTATGCTTATCAGGGAGTGTCTGTGGGACAGTGCTCTGCATCCTTTCTGAAAAACAAAGCTGTCTTAGTCTGGCAGGCTATCTGAGAAAAACTACATGGACATATGTAGCTGCTTACATATAGTAGTATAATAGTACCTACATGTAAGAATACGGTACTGCAAGTCAGAGACCATCATTGAGTTCATTTCCATTCAAAACTGCCATTAAGTATAATTTACTCAATTTTAGGGGATATTTTAAAAAAGTCAAAGTTCACAAAAGGATGATTAACAGATATAAAGAAAATGGAACTCCTAACAACCATGCAAGAGCTGGCAGACCACAAAAACAGTCCCTATCAAATACACACTACTTAAATCTTCTTTATGTGAAAGAAGAACCTTGTCCACATGTCTTTCTGTTCATTCTTCCACTGTGAGACACTAAACACTATGGGTCTAAAAGGATATGTAGCTCCCTAGAAGGCTTTACCATGAGATTAGACCCATTTAGGATTCATGGACTTGACACCAAATTTGTAAACAGGATTATTCGGATGGTAAGAGAAATATAATTCATATTTAAATTCTTATACACAATCAGAATTTCCATGGCTACGTTTACACAGCAGGTAAATGTGACTCCAATCCATGGCCCAAATTATTTATATCTGGCACAGATGTGTATCTGTGTGGCAGTTGGAACAGCAAAACACACATACATGTGGTATATGGAATTGGAATCTGATACATATCCTATATGTAGCAATGTGGCTGAATTCTTGTGATTTTTCTAACTCCGTGTTCGTCGTAATGTCACACTACTGAGACCTCAGAACCATTCAGGATTTCTGTAAGAACAAAATTAGAAAGCGCTTATCACTACCGCTTTGAGTTCCAAGAGTTTTTTAAAGAAATGTGCAAACATATTCACACGAGAACGAGACTGCGGTGTCAAAGATGAACAGCCTGAAAGCAACGTTTTAAGAAACCAAGGACGCAAACGGAGGAAATGGTGGTGGCCAAATAAAGTACCCTATTTACAGTAAGTTTAAATGTGCTCTCGGTGATAAGCTCAGCTGTGGTGTGACATTGCCATGTGAAGCTAGTGAAGATGGAACTGAACCCTCCGGGAGCGGGCCTGTATCCATTAGCCGTCATGACTGTTTACCTCTGGATGGTGCCACACGAAGCACTGTTCATTTGTGCATGCTGGTCAGTTTAGTAGGGTGATCTTTCTAAGACTAACAGTCAGATACTAAGTCACATTTAAAAGACAGTGTAAACAGCCAAATAAGAAAATCCGTTTTCTTGTCATGTCCATGTGCTGCTACTTTTTGTCTTGCTCAATGTGCTTCGGTTTGTTTTGGACATGTGCTCCTCCTGTCTCCGCCCTCTAGTAAGGTCCCTTGTTTGTAGCCCCGCCCCTTCCCAGGTGTTCCTAGTTAGTCTTGGTTCATTTACACTCCCTGTTGTCCCCTGTGTGTTTGCTTGGTGTTTTGTGTTCATGTTGGATGTTTGATTCCTTATCTGTTAGTTTTGTAATCTGGTTTCTACTTCCCTCTGTTTGCTGTGTTCTTTGGTTTTGTTTTGTCCTTTTGTATTGAATTAAACACTTGCACTTACATCCTGCCTCCTCGTCTGCTATCCCACGTGACACTGTGAACATGGCCTAGGTATAACCCTAAACCTAAATATAACAGTGCATGCTGGTTATACATGCTGGTTTGGGTGAAGTCAATCTCATCAAGTGGGTTTACGCCATATACCTGCATATACACAGCACTACAGCCTAAGCCTAATCTTAGTTAGCCATAAAACTTTTGTTAAGTCTGTTTCAAGACTTTTGAAAGTCTTTTGTTGGTCCTATAGCTTTTAAAGGTTGACCTTGCTTTTGTTTGCTTGTCTGTCACTTAAGTCCTGACAACGTAGAAAAGCAACAAACAAGAGGGAGTCGATGGATAACACACTACACTGTTTACTCATCAAATATTCCGATCACTGGTCTAGTATGTGACTGTTCTCTGGGCCTTACTGTTGCAGTCAGATTCATCAGATTAAAAATGACTAGGAAGTGACTTGTACAGACAATTAGGAGAAGCTGATGCAAACGACAGAATAACACCAGGAAGGAAATGACATTAATGCTTAATCAACTGAAGGTATGACTAGAAGCATAGTGCCTAAATCCACACATCACTACGAGTGCCATCAGCACAGCAGGAGCTCAGACATGATGGCTTCTTAAAAGTGGAATAAATTCATGGAAATTTGGAGTGGCCTGAGATACCATTAAAGACAGACTTCAGTTTTTTTCTCCCTTTTATGCCAAACCCTGTAGCCCATCATCTCTCTAATGGAAGCCTCAGTGCCTACAGTCAGTGGTGTGTCCTTGCCTGGGGTGACTGTTAGCATTTGGTCTGGGCAACGGTCCACTGGGTGGTCATGGGGCATATGTGTGGTTTTTAAAGGCGTGTATATGTATGTACGTCTGGGTCTATGTGCGCAAGATTCCAGCTCTCCCAGGCCTGCGGCTCTAGGCCAGCTGCAGCGCAGAGGACATCATTCCTCAGGCTCTGACATGATGGCTGGTGCTCAGACAGCATAGAGAGATTGAGGCTACTTTGGCCTTTCATAGGCCGAGATGATGGGTAAAAGAGGCAGGAGAACGCACCTGCGAGATGTCCATCACCGAGTCACAGCTCAGGGGTCGTGCCGAGGTCAAGTCGTTGAAGCCCAGCAGTGTTGAGATAATTCCGTTCTGATCGATGCGGCGGATCATGGTGCCATCTACGAAGAAGATCATGCCATACTTGTCCACTGTGATGCCTGCAGTGAGAGATTACAGACCGAACTCTGTAAACACTGTTTACAAAAGGGAGACTGTTATAACATATTATTCTAAATTGCTATAAAATATCTAATATACATTCCAGTGACCACATACAAATGACCTCTGTCCATAAATGCATTTCTATTTATTTAGTTTAGTTTTTACAGAAACAATTACACAAAGTTTTTAGAACATCTGATAAGCTAATAAATGTAGATAGCTAAGTGAGACTTGGCAGACTGGTAACTGGTAAATTGTAAACTGACCAGCATGATAACATTAGCTTGATAACATGATTACAAAAAGACCTGATCTGTCTTAAACTTATAAAAGGTGAAGTTTACATTAATAAGTTAGATTTGATGTTCGGCAAAGTCTTTGCAACAGTTGCAAAAAGAAAACATCTGTGGCCAGAACTTGGACAGGTCAGTCTAATTTTGTATTAATGCAGCAACTCATTTAGCTATTCATATATTACTATTTCACCCTTATGCTGCTGCTTGGCAACTACAGACTGAAGGCAACAAGTTACACTTGCAAAACAGCCTATAAATATATCTAAAATAAAACATACTTTACTTTTCATGTAAGCAACCAGAAGTCATTTTGGGGCATTTCCTTTGGTGAGTGCATCATGAAACACACCATTTCAATTGCAACAAGCACTTTCAAAATGACATCCACTACGTATATCTTCTATATATCTATATCTGTAATAATATACTGTTGGCTCAAAATCGGATCTCTAAAAACGTTACTTTAATAGATGAAAGATAAATGTTTAAAAGTTGAAAGATAATGTTTCAATGTGATAAAGTAACAATGTACATTCATTAAATTCAATGACACAGTGTAAATAGCATACAGGGGTTGGACAATGAAACTGAAACACCTGGTTTTAGACCACAATCATTTATTAGTATGGTGTAGGGCCTCCTTTTGCGGCCAGTACAGCGTGATTTGGGCAGCCGTGGTTTTATGTTTTTTGGATACAATCCGGGTTAGCACCCGAACATCCCTTTCAGACAGCTTCCTCTTGCGTCCACAGTTAATCCTGTTGGATGTGGTTCGTCCTTCTTGGTGGTATGCTGACATTACCCTGGATACCGTGGCTCTTGATACATCACAAAGACTTGCTGTCTTGGTCACAGATGCGCCAGCAAGACGTGCACCAACAGTCTGTCCTCTTTTGAACTCTGGTATGTCACCCATAATGTTGTGTGCATTGCAGTATTTTGAGCAGAACTGTGCTCTTACCTGCTAACTGAACCTTCACACTCTGCTCTTACTGGTGCAATGTGCAATTAATGAAGATTGGCCACCAGGCTGGTCCAATTTAGCCATGAAACCCCCCACACTAAAATGACAGGTGTTTCAGTTTCATTGTCCAACCCCTGTATATATACTTATACACTCATATACATATATAGTTTAGAAAAGGCCAAGGCTGCTTTCCAATTAAAAGCTAATTATGCTGTTCGGATGCAATTTTGAATCGATCCTGTGCAATCAATAATTAAATGAAGAGGCAGCAACACAAGGAACAACAACTTGAGCTTGCAAATCCAATAAGCATTACATCGATTCACTGTACATATTAAGCAGCTTTAGGAACCAGCACAGGTGGAGGAAATGAACGCATATCGCGCAGTGTTGACATGCTCAATAGCAACCCCCTAGACAAATAAAATATCCATGTGGATTCATTATTTATGTCCTTTGAACAATAGGAGCTAGAGAGCATGCAGAGAGAGACAGAGAGAGAGAGAACGAGAGAGAGAGAGCGCAATGAGGTGTGGTTGCAGAGCTATAAAGAAAGCATGTGATCGGGTGACTAATGTGTCATATAACAGTCAGAAAAAGGCTTGGCCCAGCTACAACACGCTGAGTCTGTAATCAATGGCTTTTGTTGTGAATGTTCTTTTCCTTTATGAGCACTGAACAACACACTGCTCGAGCACCATCCATCTGAAAGCTGCAGAGAGAAAATACCATTATGCCTGCATTTCTGGAAATGGAGGCAAGCATTGATCTGGGCTCAGGCTCTTTCACCAAGCCTGCAGTACCCCGCCTCCCTCCCACTCTGTCCCAATGCACGCTTCAAACTCCAGTAAAGGACTCGAAGCACTAAATATCTTCCATTCAGCTGAGGGCTACCCTCCATCTCCAGCCCCGAGGCCACAATAGATGAGAGCTGTATAATTTGGCTTCATGCTGCAGCTTTTTACTATCATTTTTAAACTGAAACCTGAAATGTTGATTTGGTGTAGCGTCGTGAAGCGTCAGGGCTGCATCTAATCTGTCATCAACCACGAAATCAGAAATCTGACAGCATCTGAGGCAAACACAGTGTAATATAGCCTGTCAAACAGTTTCAGGTGTCAAATAATATGCGACAGATTTTAAATGCATGCACAACTGTAGAGTTTCCTAAAATATTCATTTAATATTCATTCAGATTATTAATAATTTGCAATGAGTCTGCAGCAGAGCAAGTGGTTTGAGAAAAAAGACTGAAAGTAATATCAGTCATCATATCAACCAACATCTGGGCATATTACCGATGCCAGGTATAAAGGTATCAACATTAATTGCAGGTAAAAGGCAAAACTGATGCATTGACATTCATTACCATAGATTATGGGTTAAAGCAATATGAATATGAATATGATTAATTCCAGAGTACTTTACAATTAAAGCTGAAGCATTTTGAAAATAGTTATCCGAATAAGCCTTTATTCTGAGATTTCTAGATATGATTTTGAAAATGAAACTCAAAATTTATCACTTTATTAAGGTTTTTACTTCCTTGAACATGGATCTTCAGTTTTGACAGAATTTCATTAGACACTAGAGGAAGTAAGAGAGAAATACTGATCATTCAAAATAGACTTCTAGTAATGGATTGAACCTTTCTAGGCATGCTCTTTGTATTCAACCGGCTACATCCCCAATCTGATTCACCTTACTTTGGTATTCATAGCTCCAGTAGAACTATATTAACTGTATCAGGTCTATTACATTAGAGATGGAACCAAACTGTGTGAGAATCAAGATGACTGCTAGTCTCCCATAGAAGCCGTCTCATTCCGACAATGACACGTAAAGGCTGTCCTCCTTATCCATAACTTATAAGCTATTAAAATGCAGAATGAGCACAAAAATCTATTTTGCCGCTACACCTGTCTCAGAACTTCTGGTATCTAGGAAAAGCCTCACAGCTGACAGTGGGTTATAGCACCCACACAGGACATCTAAAAAAGAGCTGTGAGCAATATTACCCTGCATTTCTGACAAGAAATTCTAAGCATCCTCTCCAGGCAATTCAGATCATTGCTCCGTGCTGCTGCATATAGAGGGTAGAGCATTCTGCTGCTAAAGGAATCGCGATTCACCACATCAGCACTGCACATCTGATCTCTTGACATGTTTCAAATTCAAGTTCTTACCTCTCGGGTTAGTGAGGGTGGCCTCCACGGCCTTTCCTCCATCCCCACAGCGGGTCTCGTCGTAGGGAAGACACTGGTCTCCTGTCCCAGCTATCAACTCCAGGTTCTTGGCCACATCCTTCACCGTATTAAGGGATTTCACCTTGAACACCTTCCTGCTGCTGGTATCTGACAGGTAAAGAGCACCCGACACTGGACTGGTGGCCAGGTAGTACTTGTGAGCAGGGCTGTTACTGCAAAACAGAAAGCGAATCTTAGTAGAGATGATATTGGTGTCTGCATATTTATGTTAAGTCTTTTATTTATTTATAATACTCTTCTTGCATAATAGTTTTGTTATGCAGTGTTATCCAAGGGAGAATGGCTTTCATGTTGGAGTCAAGATATTTTCCTCCAACTCCTAGGAATGAACTGAAATGAATTGAATTAAATTGAACCAACTGAACAGAATTAAACTGAACCGAACTGAACTGAATGTCCCAGGTTGTTCTGTAGGAGTTAAAGAAGGGACATCTCATGGACTGGTAGCAGCTTTATTAAGACAGAACAAATTCCAGTCCATTTAATTTAATTCCACTGTACTTGATTAGACTCTTACACAATAACCTGCAGAGGAAATGACATTAACATATTTTCAGACATTTTAAACTTTAACTTTAGTAACCTTTTGTCAAACCAGTTAGTTAAATAGTTAAACTAGAACTAACTTTACCGGGGGGAAATTTGTTTTTCAGGTTGCTCTGAACTGCTAGATGTACACCTTTACGTACTTTGAATGCACTGGACAGTATCACTAAAGTAAAAAGCGTACCTTAAGCATGTTCAAGCAACCTGAAATACTAATGTAGCTTATAAAAAGATACCATAAAACACTAATTAAAAAATGAGAGGTGGTCCTTTTATGGATGTTGTAAAAAACAATTTAATGCATTTGAGTAATAAGGTCTAGCATGTCTTGCCCACACTCTATTCACACGTTAACACTTGTACACACTGTACAATCTACCGGAACCTTTGACCACTAAATGCTTACTCCACTCACCCCCGATCCATTGACATTAAGGTCCAGGATTTATGATTCTTGGTGTCTGCTCAAGAACCAGAAGAACTTAACAGTACATTAGGTGCCTTCCTCAATCTTTGGTCCGGAACAAAACCCTTGCAGTGCGAAGCCAGTAACATTTTAGCTAATCCTTGACTCTTCCAAGTTACCAAGCCCTAATATACAATGTATAATGTGTTGATAGATATATATATTTTTTCATATCAATTATTATGTTAACCTAATCAGCAAACAAGGTAGCTGATAAGCCATAATAGATGATCATAGCAGCATAAATGACTGAGAGGACTAACTATCTATCGTCGTGATTTAGACTGGTCCAGCTGTCTCAAGCAGGTAGACAGAATACTCCAATTAGAACCGTATGCTCTGTCAGTAGGGGTTGTTGTTCCTGAATCTGCTGTGGAAAACTGCCTTCAGTAGCTGCATTATACATGCAAACTGTGGCAGTTGTAGCAGTTATAAGTCTTCCTAATGTCATCTTACAGAGTGATCTCAGCCGCAGGCAGATGGGTGCATGTTCACAGTATGCATTAAACCAATGTTGTAGCTCGTAAAACACACCACACTTGTCGACACCAACATCTAAAACCACTGTTCCGGATGCCGCACACAGCCGAATTCAACATGTGTCCCTCTATGAAGCTATCAAAAGCACACAGGTCCTGTAGTGGGCAAAACCCCAGGCGTCTAATGTGTTGCCAGTGTGGGTTCAGGTAGGTGTTTTGCCTGATGTCCCAGGGGGATAGAGATATATGTAGTCTGAGGATGGCATCTCAAAACATTATGCATTCTTGAGCAGATACAGCACACCGCTTAGCAAATAGCCCATTATACAGCCGAGTCAGGCTGACACAGTCATCCCTCACATCCACATGGGGGGCTCGGCAACATCAAGGCCTGACAAAATAGCTCCAATCAAAGCTGGAGCGCGAGAGCCAGCTACCTGCTGCAACACAAACTCCAATCTGGAGCCTGCTTGCTGTTCTTCCCCTCCGCAAGCTAATCAAATAAAGCAGGCAAGGCACCTGCACCGCAATTTAAACTTTCTGGAAATCACAAGCTGGATAATTGCGACATGCTGCCGGCCACTTCAATGGATACAGACCTTGTTACTTTGTCACTGAGGGTGCACATGCCTGTCCCTAAGCTTAGACTGATTCCTTCCTTTTAATTAACTACTTTTTTTTTTAGCTTTCAACAAAACAAAACAAAAC
Source organism: Prochilodus magdalenae (assembly GCA_024036415.1). Taxonomy (NCBI): domain Eukaryota; kingdom Metazoa; phylum Chordata; class Actinopteri; order Characiformes; family Prochilodontidae; genus Prochilodus; species Prochilodus magdalenae. The sequence goes on from JAMWET010001003.1 coordinate 439,280, forward strand.
ATAAACTTGTGTGAACAAGTGGACGTGGAAAGGACTGTGGTTTTATCTTTCTTAAATCTGACCAAACACAAGCAATAACAACTGGGAAATGAGGCACAAATAATGATGTCTGAATCTTCATCTCTGCTGTGAAGGAGAGAGCGCACTTTAGAAAATGTGTGTATGCGTAAAAAACCCTCTCCATCCTCCTGCGGTGGGTCATCTCACTGGGGCTTATCGTCATGTGAACAGAGTGAGAAAGGTCAGGGTAAGAGAGACGCTTGGTGTGCGAGACAGAAGCAAAAAAGGTCACGAATCAGTATGAAGAGTAAGAAGATTGCTCTTTTCCAGTGTCCTTGTGAAGCAGAAGGCAGTGCCCTGAAGATGGCTTTAACCCTTAGAAACCGCATCTGCAGCGATACCAAGACTTCTTTCTCTCAGAATTCTGTTAAAACTTCCAGTGAAGTGTGTACGATAATGTTACAGTCTGTCCTTAATATTACGATAAGTAGGACTTTACTACATGTTAATAATTGTGTAATTACAATTGAATAGCACACCAACATGGGAGCAGCGTTTTAGACTAAACAGTTATCCAGTCAATAAACTGCATTCAAGTTATATACCACAATAACTGCAGAACGGTAATACCGAAAGTTTTTTACATGCCCATTCATTTTCCCAGTTCTTTAGTCTTTAAATAAGCCTTTAAATAGTCCTCTCACGATAAAATATACAGTATTAGATAATACCAAACACATACTATAAATATATACAGTAGAACAAATATATAACATACAGTAGAACAACTGTATAACTATAGGATTGTATAATACTATATGTACAGTGAGAATAATTATACTGTGATTATCAATTCACTTTTTTGTTCATTTTAAGAGAAAGTGCAGCTCCACTCATTCTGGAATCAACAATTTGATATCTATTTTTTTTCATCATTCTGAGTTAAAAAAAAAAAAAAAATATCATATCTGATTCTAAGTGATTGTGCAAGTTCTACTTTAAAAAGAAGAACATTGAATTTTAGGTACACCAACTATGAGAGACAAAATGTGGAAAAAAATTGAGAAAGTCATTTTGTCTGATTTTTAAAGAATTTATTTGCCATAATATGCTAACAAAAGTTCATGTCAATACTTTTTCTGTAAGACAACACTGGCTCCAAACTTGGGGTGAGCGGGCAGACTTGCAACTCTACTCATGGGGTTGAGATCGGGAGACTGGACTTTCCAGGACAAATACAGCCCTCTCCTTTGTTGCCCTGGCAGTGTGCTTGGGATCATCATGCTGAAATAAAGCAGTTTCATCTTCATTGCCCTTGCTTATACAATACAGCCATTCTTTCAACTCGGACCCAGCTCTGTTAGTGAAACAGCCTCAAAGGGTTGCCACCCCCATGCTTCACAGTTCAGGGCGCATTCACTTTCCTCCAAACACGACGAGATAGCTATGAGACCATAGATTCTATAAAAAAGTCAGACGTTGTGACAATAAGAAATCCCTGGCTCGTAGTGTGTTGCTGATTCTTTGTAACGTTGGTCCCAGCTGCAGGTCTCACTAGTCCCCCCTTGTGGTTCTGGGATTTTTCCTTACTGTGAGCAAAGGGCAACACCCTAAGTGGTCTTGTAGGTCTTCCATTTTCTGATTATTGCTCCCACAGTAGATTTCTTTCAAGCTGCTTCTATTCAGATTCAGCTTCCCAGCCTGGTGCAGGTCTACAATTCAGGCCAGCTCTTTCGTCTTCACCATAGTGGAGTTTGGAGTGTGAGTGTTTGAAGGTTGTGCCACGGCCCATCACTTCGCCATTAATACAGGTAATGAGTGGGGGAAAGACGAGCCCTTAAAAAAGAAGTTACAGGTCTGGCCGTCTTGCTCCACTTATTTTCCCCAAATAAATTCTTTAAAAATCAGACAAAATCACCTCAATTTTTTTCCACATTTTGTCTCCATCGCTACCCTGTCAATTACAGGCCTCTCTCATCTTTTTAAGTGGGACAACTTGCACAAAGGGCTTTTATGTTACTGACAACACAGCCGACTTTCAGACCAAATGCCTAATAAAAAGCACAGGCCTGTTATAGAGAGAGTTTAGATTGAGATATAAAAAAATGTTGTGAATAAGAAATCTGCTCTTTTCCAGCTTCTCTGTCCTGGTACAGCAAAGGGCAACACCCTAAAGACGGCTTCAAGTCATCAGGCTTCGGTTCAGGCCCTCTACTGCCACGGCCCATCATCGTTAACGCCCGGGCCGTCTCCAAACCCGTTTCTAACATCCCTCGCACCTCGCCCTGAAAGGCCCTGAAAGGGCGAGAACAGCCATGCCAAAGCACAGGCCCTTATAGGAGTTTAGGGGAAAACTGTAGAACGGGTTTTTGCTGCTGCCAGCTCCAATCCGTTATGCAGGATGACAACTGACCTTCTGCTGAATGCTTGGAAACAGGCTGCGGCGGCCATCCTGGGGGCAGAACGTCGCCTCGGCACGCCGCTGACCCACTGACTGATGACCGCCGCGTGGAGCTGCGGCAAGGCGGGTTTGTCTCCAAACGTTTCGGTCCCTGTTTCGAAATGGACTGTGGGGGAAGAGCGGCACTGCAGGCACGCGAGCTACTTCCTTTCTCTCGTCCCCCTGCACGCTCTGGTGGTACATCATCAGTACAGTTGTGCATGGTGCTCTGCTGGTTTCCCATCATACTCTCTGGTGTGAGCAGTACATCCTGACCTTCGTGGACTGTGTCTATATTCTTTCACTATGGACGGCTGGGGGGAGATAATTGGATTTCGCAGTGGGTCGTTGTAACCGGCAAGGGTGCGGCTCGGGCAAGAGGGGTGCTTTAGTGGGGGTCAATGCACATGGCAATGAGATCACACACATACACACAGTCCAATTCACGTACACATTCACCCTGGAGTCCGATCGATACAAATGTTTTTGCCACAGCACCAATAGCAATAATACTGGCCAAGAGTTTCATACGTAGAGAAATGATAGACTGTAATAACTTAAACAATGGTTTCCTGACTGACAAGTTTGTCACATGATCAGTGTCAAATACTGTATAAAGCCTGCTCCCTACTTAAAACAAACAAACTAATAATGTATTAAATGTGGAGTATAAATATGAAATATCAATAATTTAGATACGGTTCCCATTACTACATAACCAAAGCTCAACAGTGCATCCCAGTGTATACAACAGCACTCTAATACTGACCACTGGCCATTCCAAGGTCCTGCTGCTGGCAGAACAAGACTTTGTATCTTCAAAAATATGAAATGATAAAAGACATATTTTAATGTCACTGTAAATCAATGAAACCAGATTTTGGGCCATTTTTTGGTCCATCCATCATGATGTTGATACTCCATGTAAAGTGAGATTAGTAGAATTATTCTAACAGCAATAATTTGGCTATGTTTAGCCTTACACTCCAGGGCTGCCATGGTGGTCACATTAATGACAGATTAACGTCTCCCACCTATACCTGAAACGTTTGCTGTGACCCACCAATTGCAGAGATCCATCAATAGCACTTTATGCTAGACAGATTTTGTGTGAAGACTGCAAGCAGCTGGTATTTCCCCAATCCCCCTGCACCCCAGGTCAGTTCCTGTCAGTCAAAGCCCAGCGCCACTGCCAACACCACAAGGTGCACTCTACCACTAATAACAACAGTCCACACCTGAAAAACTGTATTACTTTTTAACCCATTTATCCATAAATCTGACGGAAAAAAGCACCTCGTTTTTTTTTGGTCTTCTATATTAATAATGTGATGTGGTATTCATTTTCACATGTAAACAATTGTTTACATAAACACAAATACCAGCTTAGTCACCTTAAATTAACAACAAATCAATTCTAAAGACCTAGCAGCTGAACATGCTCACAGTGTATCTGGTTTCTTTCACACAGTGATTGAAAACACTGTAGCACAGCAAAGCATCCAGTTCCACATGTTGATGCTGAATGCACTTCCACTCTGCTGCTATTTTATTTAATAAATAACTTTATTAATATACTACCCTACACTACATACTATGCTGTACGTCAGATAACAGAAGCTATTGTAAGACGGTTTATTCCACATTTCTAAGTTTTTGGGCACATTTCTTCTCCTAGTGCTAGTTCTATAAGAGTCAGAACAAGACCTGCTTAAACAGAACGGCCCTCACTGTCACTGGAAGAAGACTCCAACGAAGATGACTGCTCCTCCATTCTACCCTTGAACTCTGTAATGGAGAAGTACAATTTCCCTTCCCTACTGACAGCGTGCTTCAGTACTGTCTTTCTCCAGCAAGGCAGCTTTAGCTTGGAGGATGGTAATAGCATGTTTAGTGTATAGGTTGAGCTTTGATTGTTACATGCTTATTCTGTAATTTCCTATAGTCATTTCTGTAACACTTTACACTGAGTGTTAAATAACTAACATGAGGAAATACATTAATTAACATGTAATTAACATTAACATGACATGTAATTAACAAGTAACACATTAACAATGCTACAATGGTTAACTAATGGTAAGTAAGCATGTAACTAATTGTTTATAACACTGTAACTAAAATGATTAACCATTATTAATGTATTATTTCATGTTAACCAATGTATTTCCTCATGTTACTTAATGCAAAGTGTTGCCCTCATTTCTGCATAGTTATGTGCCTCATCATTCATATACAGGGGTTGGACAATGAAACTGAAACACCTGTCATTTTAGTGTGGGAGGCCCATGGCTAAATTGGACCAGCCTGGTGGCCAATCTTCATTAACTGCACATTGCACCAGTAAGGGCAGAGTGTGAAGGTTCAGTTAGCAGGTAAGAGCACAGTTCTGCTCAAAATACTGCAATGCACACAACATTATGGGTGACATACCAGAGTTCAAAAGAGGACAAAGTGTTGGTGCACGTCTTGCTGGCGCATCTGTGACCAAGACAGCAAGTCTTTGTGATGTGTCAAGAGCCACGGTATCCAGGGTAATGTCAGCACACCACCAAGAAGGACGAACCTCCACCAGCATCACGTAGTGACCTGGCCACTATCCTGCAAGAAGAATGGCTTAAAATCCCTCTGACCACTGTGCAGGACGCAGTATATGTCATTCCCAAGACCAACTGACGCTGTATTGGCCACAGAAGGAGGCCCTACACCATACTAATAAATGATAGTGGTCTAAAACCAGGTGTTTCAGTTTCATTGTCCAACCCCTGTATATTTTACAGCTTTCACTGTGCCTATGGAAGCATCTGCAGCTCTGCTTATCAATAATGAATAATTTCTAAAATGTCTTATTTTTTTACAACGTCCGATAAAGTACAAAGCTATAAAGCTGTAACGTAGCTGGTTGTATATGAACGAAAGTGGTGATTGCAAACAGTTAAATGGTAGATTACAATTTACTAATCCCCAAATAAATGAGAGACATCCTTAAATTCTCTGAATGTATCATCGGCAAGATGTTGACAGGGTTAAGCTCAGGCCTTCGATTTGCTGTTATAAGCGTTTTTGATGACGGACTGCAATACGTGACATCAAGCGCTGTTAATGAACTGCACATGTGGAGGCCGCTAAAAACGGTTGAGTGTGTAATTTGTCTCTGACCAAAATGTCAAGCTGTGCTATGCGTGAGGCAGTCAGCTTTTTTCCTCCCAACTCCAGGGGAGGAGAAGGTGATTACGGTCTTTAGGGAAACCGTGTCCCCTGAGGGCCAGAAATATTTAAAGCGCTGAAACTGAGCTTATGCTAAGACCATGACTGCTGTTCCGTCTACCTGTCTGACATTTCAAATAATGGGCCTGGCACTCGCGCTCTCTTTCATACACCAGCCGCAAATGTTTGCTTTAGCGTGAGGCCATAACCTGAGAAGGATGGAGGCAACACACGCGTCAAGCTACCCTCTGTCCATCTCCATCAGCGTTTGAAATGCACCACGGTAACACTGCCCTTTTCATCACCGCAGGGGTAAGGCATGCACAGAGTGCTAGGCTTTGTCAGGAATTTTCGCTCAACACAAAGTCCAGCTCCACAGATCTCTGCTACATTTTGGCCTGATGCCATAAAGCCTCATAGCATCAAGCCATACGCCGCTGTGATGATGTGGATGATGTTTGAAAGAAGAAAGGATCCTTTCAGAAATCGCTTACCTGTGTCTGAAATCTTTATTTCTGTACCGTTTGAAAGGGATAGCAGGAAAAAAGAAGGAAGAGAACAGAAGGGGTTAGCAGAGGTTAGTAAATTAGAATTTGGTTAGTACCGATAACTAAAACTATACTACAGTAATAGCATCTGTCTCATTTACCATTTCAGTCAAACATTATTTAGCTTACAGAACAGACCAATGAAAGAGAAAGATGTAAGTGAAAGGTCACAAGCAAACAGGAAACATTAGCATTGTTGCTAGCATTTTTTTCAGGACCATGTGTGCCTTGAAGTTGACTAGATTGCCACTTTGGCAAACAAGGATTCGGGATCCAGCAGTAAAGGTCTTTAGAGTGGTACTGTATCAATTTCCATTTGGTTGATAGAAAGAACGTAGTCTAAGGACCTGAAGTAGCAAGACGTTCCTGCCAGTTTCAGGCACAAATCACGCTCATATTCTGACTGCACGTTCTATCTAAAACTGGTGCACAACACTAGCTGTACAGTTTATGGAACATATCGTTGCTGTCCAAAGAAAAACAAGTATCTCCAAAATAGCAACTTTACAGGAGAGGCCAAAACCCAATTTAATTCTAATGTACGTCAATGGAACCAGACTTTTTTCAAGTCATCTTTGGCCATTTCTGTTCCTCCAATCATGATGAAATTCACACACAGTGTAAACAGCAGCTCATGTAATCCAATGATACATAAAAGTAAAAATTGTCAAAAATGGAGATACATGGTTTTCATTGGACAGCGACGATATGTACGGTAAAACAGACACGTGCTTCTTTCCCTACTGCATATACTCTGAGAGGGCAGCGTCAAATGGGGAAGGACCAAGGCAGATATTACAGATCTGTGGCTGAATAAACATTAAGCTCGGTTTACTGAAGCCGAATCAGGACCATAAATCAGAGGTGAGCAATACGACAATATAGAGCTTTATTATTCCGTTTCTTCCAATCTCTGGAAAACTGTGATGCCTACTGTGTATTATGGAAATGTCTTGATACTGTATGATGATAATTATCACAGTACTGTATTTCTGCCATATCGCCTACTCCTGCATTAAGGATGTAGAGTCCCTGCAGCTTACAGAGCAGTTAGAGAGAGACATGAGCATCCAACAAGTCTTGAAACAATCGTCACCTTCAGAATAACACTGTCTATGCTCTCAGGACCAGATGTACATGCATGAGTAGACTCAACACAACATATATGCTGTGATGCAGCTGCAATATGCGTGCATAGTCCATGTAATTGCTGGCACCTGAAATAAGATTCAAATATCTATTTATTAGGACAGTGTTTATTTGCTTAGGAATAACACTAATATTATAAATAATCATTAATTTGAAGACATTATATTAATACAACAAAGATTATCCATGCGCTTCATTCTTTTCAAACCTCTCCTTCAGGAAGTTCAATATTAGCACTTCTCATAATCAGTGCTTTATTATGTTAAATCAAGTGTGTTTGTAATTCAACAAATGGAATTTAACAAACCCCTGCAATGTCTGAGCATCCAACAGATCCGACAGATGGAACCAAAATTTCTTCTAACCATCTATTTTAATACAGTAATATGCAAGTAAATCAGTCTTTCACTGCTGAGATGAATGGTTTTAAGCAAAGCACCTAGGAGCCTAAGACTTTTGCCTAGTACATCTGGATACCGGAGTGCAGTGATTCATGTTGTTTGTGTCCGAGTGTCTTCCAGTGTCTCGGCCCTGTTGGTAACCACTTGATCTGTGAGGGGCTTACCTCGTAGCATTCAGGGGGAAAATCATGTGTGTGCGCATTATGGTGGACAAGTGGGTATAAGCAGCCAGGACCTACCTGAGCTCCAGAACGCTGGTGACATTCCCAGTGGTGAAGATTCGACGGATATAGTTGAAGTCACCCACAAATAAGCTGCCATCAGAGCCACAGGCCAAAGCCACTGGAGCTAAAAGCTTATTTCCATCAGCCAGGCCATTACAGCTTGGACAGGAGATACTGCGCCGCCGTCCATTCCCCATGATACTCCCAATGACCGGGGGCTGCTGGGAAATGAAGACGTTCTCGCCGTTGCCCTTGTGAAGGATGCCTGGAAGTGGGCGAGATGTGCTATGTTAGTAATGGTGTAAACCTCTGCACGTACAATGTTACTACAATAGCGTCCAACATAATCGGCAATGTAAGATTAGCCAATTTCCTGTAGCTTGTGCTGTCTGATGATAAGTTGGGAATTAAATATGTAGTAAGTGTATTTCACAAGTTGTGCTTTTTCTCTGTCTTTATTTCAGCTTTTTGTCTGTGGTGAAGCAACATGATTTGCGAGTGAACGAATTATGGGGTTTTAATGCTGATTCAATTCAGTTCAGCTTTATTTAAAATGCCCTTCCTCTGTCATGGGGCAACAGCATGCCTGCTGCTCAATGAAAAGAGATTTCATATTATTACCAAACAGAACTGAGGAGAAGTGAACTGAACCAGAGATCTCAGCAGGCTCTCTTTTATTGGCCTGAGATTTTCTTACCCAAAGCAGATCTGTGTGTGCAGCAATTACTTAAACTGTCCACATCGATTTTATAAATGTTGGCACTACAACACGAAGAATATTTTGTTCAGCTTACTTTTATATTTCTCGTGGTAACAAGAACTATAACTGTACACCGTTTGCACTTTTCAGAACGTTATCTGCTAAAATAGTTCAATAGTTCAGCAAATAAGTCACCCGGAATCAATCACCAGGAATGAAACGTGGTGGGAAAGTAGATTCAAGTTTTACTCTTAGTCACACATGACGTAAGCAAGAATTGGCCTTATGCGTCACACGACCAGAGGGCCTGGTGTCACTCCACCTCTACCCCTACCGAAAAGTATTGGTTGGTGTAGCTCAGTGGATAACACCACTGCCTGTCAGAGAGCCACCACCACATGTGGGAGACTGGGGTTTGAATCCCGGTCTGGGTGACTACGCTGTGCTACACCAATAAGAGTACTTGGGCAAGACTCGTAACACTACATTGCCTACCTGTAATATGATTAACCTTGTAAGTCACTCTGGATAAGAGCGTCAGCTAAATGCCTTAAATGTAAATGTATTCGGTCAGCGATGGGATTTGAACCCACAAACAGACGGTTGCTGACTCATTTCTCTTATCGCTACCAAAACTCAGCTGAACCAAATCTCACAAGTACTTTAAATCAACCTTGGACCATTTGCATTTTTACACTGCAGTGCCCTGAAGCTCTTTGTAGAATTTCAGCCCAAGTAGCTGTAAGTGAAGCATAATGAGAACTCTGGATATTCCTGCATTATTCCAGCACTGAGCACCTGCTGGCTGTGGTTGTGTTTATGTGAAACCCTGCATAATATCAGAGCCAACTCTCTCAGAGCACTGTAGAGCGAAGGGAAGGCAATTAAACGAGGTACATTTGAAAAAAGCTAAAGCGCAAATGGGATATGGGCCTGCAGGGAGTGAGGGACGAAAGAGGCAATGAACGAGCGAGACACTTGACGGGTAGACAAACAGAATCAACTTCAGCGGAAGTCTTTTGTCCGAGCAACCTGTCCTCCTGACGACTGGACCGCTTTCAGTGACAGATCGAAGTGCCACCTGCGCTCCGCACACTCCTGCTATAAGTACGCCTCATTTCCCGTTATGAGTGTGTATGGGCACAGACGGGAGACCTCACTCCTGACACAAAGTGGCGAGAGAGAAGGCTTTGTGTTCCTACAGTTCGCTTCTTTCACAACCAACTCAAGCGGCAGGACCAAAATTGACCTCCCACCAAAATGAAAAAAAAAAAGAAAAAAGAAAAACACAGGACATGACACATTCCCCAAGTGTCAGAATGTCACGGTAGCCAAAAGCATTAGTAGTAAGTATATGGCAGGGTGTTGTGAGCCTGTGTAGATCTTAGAAGTGACTCTGTACATCAGTGAAAGTGTGATATACATATATGACCTCTGTTTTGTTCTGACTGGCTCCTCGTATTGTGCCTCATTTAAGAACAGTACCCCCTTACAACTTCAACATGAATGGGCGGGGTTAAACTTCTACAGGCTGCACTCACCACTTTGTATGTTGAGTGCATGGTGTTGGTCTACGCTCCAGCCCCCCAGGTTGGATGCAGTGGTCTCGTAGCCCTGCAGGATGGCTGTCCTCTTCTCCCACAGGATCAGATCAGGACATGACTCGTACTCAAAGCCCACAGAGACTGGACAAACAGAGAACACGACAGTAAGCCTCCAGCTGTTATGCACTGCCTGAAAACCCTTACATAAGGTTTGTCAATGGCTCCTCAAATTTGATGCATGCCTGGAGTGATCACTCGTTCAAAGGCTTTTTTTTTTTACACCAAACGTAGTGACTTAAGCAAAACATCTTCCGTGTCTGAAGCTGACTTCTTTAGTTTTACACAGGAGCTATCCGACTTGTGTTACCAAGAGACAAACGGTAGTTTATACCTCATTAATGAGCACTGAGCAAACTGGGTGTCTAAATCATCAATCATCCAAAGAGCTCACCTAAAGCTGTGCTAAACTGCCAAGCAATCAGATCTGATAATGTGGTTTCTGTCACTGTATGATATATGCTTATATCTAAACATGGCCAGAGAAGTACAGCTGAGTGCTTAAAAGCAAGAGTATGTATATGGTTCTAGGAGCCGTGAAGAGGATAACTCATCATTACTTACTGGGTATGTTAGCTTAACAGCTCCGGTGCAAAACTAAAGGAGCAATCTTCAGACACCAAAGATACATCTTAGTCAATCAAACTACATTTAGGCTAAAAGAACAACAGTCGAATGCAGTTTAGACACCTCGAGCAAAATCACATGCTTTGGTGGCTTTCTAACAGAAACATAAGCTAACACATCCTTTACAGAGAACAATGTACTGCACACTGAACATACTGGGGGAAAATAAAGCATGCAATGTGGCCTTTGTAAAGCTGGCATGTTTTATACCTGAGCCTCTGCATGAAAAAACATTAATTACCTCACTGTTATTACATAAGCTTCTACATTAAAAAGCCAAACTATGCTTTATTAATGTTTGAGAGACCCTCGTATTTTAATTACAGGGCCCCAACGTTGCTGTAAGCGTATGTGACTTTTTCCCAAAAATGTTTTTTTATGGCAAGGGCTCATTTTATGTTTTATTCTATCCCAAAATGCTCAACTCAAAAGCGCAAAACTGTAGTGGAAGTGTTAACTAATGGTAACTTAAAGAAATCCAGACTAAATGTTTTGAGAAATTAGAACCATTTGCCATTTATGTTTGAGAAAATAGTTTTATGCAGTGAAACACCCACATACAGGATCAGTTGGGTCCCGACGGCTCAGAGAATTGAACTAGTGACCCTCCGAACACAAGCCTGGTACCCTAACTTCCTGCCCACGACTTCCCACAATTTCCTCTTGGACTTGTAGGGATCAGAGCCAGAAGGCAAAGATACTAGGGCACCCAGAAGTCGATAATTGTCTTAGCCAGCTGGCTGAGAAGCGATGTGATTTTACCAGGGGTATTAAAACCTCTGCATACAAATGTTAATAAAAACGGATTATTCTAAACTGAATAAAGCACAAACTGATTTCAGGTCTTTCAAGCACACAGATGTTTCCACTCACCGAATGCCTCTGATAGCCCGTGCACCTTCTGGCTGTAGACATCGGTCTTGTCCCAGACGAAATCGTATGATAGGTTGGGAGCAGCTGAGAACCACTTCCTGAAGAGACGGCCCTCTACTGCTACCATCAAGTGCACCTTCATCAGGTTAAAGGGGATGACCGCATGCGTCAAAGTGACCCTCAACAGGGATTTGTAGCCAGCAGTGCGGCTGCTCAGATAGCCCAGGCGGAGCTCCGTGCCTGGGATACGCACATCTTCCTGAAGCGCCTGTGGTATGGAAAGAAGATGAATTAAGTCACTCAGGAAATCATTTAAATTTCCATACTATGACTACAATGACTACATTAGTGAGTGCAGATGTGCGGGTTTAGAATGCAGATATAAACACATGTTCAAATCCAACATCATGCCATCAATTAAATATAAATCAATTAAATTTGATGCATCACAATAACAAAAGCACTTAAGTACAAAATGAAATAGTCCAACATCTGTACAAGAGACACAGATAATGGGACCATGTGGCTGCGCCTACTGCAGAGAGGTGATTGGTTCAGAGGTTTTCTCTCCCTCTCGTCCTTTAGACACTGCGGCGCTCTCATTAAGTCAACACATATATGCCTTTGCCATCCCAGATGAGAGCAGAGCAATTAGCACTGCCCCTGGCTTCTTTACAAATGCCCAGGAAAACAGTATTATAAAGATGATGAAGGATGCTGGAGGATTTATGCTTGTCTGTGCATCCATACACAATTCTTTTGAGTTTCTGTTGTTATGGTTAGAGTAAGGTTTTATGCTTTGTAAATCTAGGCACTTTATTTATGGAATTTCCAATCAAAATAGCCATTAAGCACAAGTTGTTCACTCTATTTGATAGACCCTACATAAGAAAGTGAAAATAAGTGAAAACAACAGTTACCAAAATCGGAGGCAAAAAACTACCTAAAGTGTTCATCTGTGAGAAAGAGAAGAAAATACTTCAGAAAAACCACACCTGAAGACCATGAAGACCACAAAACTATATTACATGTAAACAACGAGAAAGCAAGGGGACAGTGCACAGAAGAAACTCATATGAATTTCCTTTATGCTGAAGGAGACATAGAGCTGACCACCCCCTTATGGTGAAGCAGCTTCTTTCAGTTTGAAGCCTCAACGCTACAGGTCTGAAAGGATTGTGGGTATCAAGAAGCTTTTAATGAAAAAAGAAAACTGGCAAAAATGAGGTGTGGAAAATCTCCCAAAAGAGGAGAAGCAGCAACAGAGACCTCATAGTTCCATAGTTTTTCTTGATGCTGAAAAATTAAGAACTTTATTTAGTTACTGTGACTGTAAATTACTATTGAACACTACAGTTTACTATATATAGTGTACACTATATACTAAATGAAATATTTAATATATAATTATATATTAAACCCCCCCGATGACACATTCTTTACCCAGAGCACAATCTTTATGTTTAATGTTAAACATAAAAACAGGCAATGTGCCATAACATCTGAGAAGGTTAGTATTTTCCTATATATTTAATTCAGACAATAAACATGTACTGTGCAGTAATATATCGTCGCTCTCCAATGAAAAACATGTATCTCCATTTTTGTTGATTTTTACTTTTATGCCTCATTTGATCACATGAGCTGCTGTTTACACTGTGTGGGAATTTCATGAAGAATGGACCAACAGAAATGGCCCCAAACTGCTTGGAAAGACGTCTGGTTCCATTGACTTACATTCAAATTAAATGAGGTTTTTGGCCTCTCCTGTAAAGTTGCCATTTTGGAGATACCTGTTTTTCTTTGGACAGCGACGATATGCTGAACGTTATCGTCTTTTGTGTGAACATCTTCACTTATTTTCACTCACTCAATCAACAAAACGGAGTCTTTGCAAATGCTCTGTATGAGCCTATGTCCTGACGATGTCCCAAAACCAACCTGCGTGTGTGGCACAGACTACTGCGTGCAGGGATGGGACAGATATGGTTTGATATTAATAGACCAGACAGCTCTGCATGTAGAACTGAGCGACTAATCTTGTAAAGCAAAGTGGAAAACAAAGTAATTAGAAAGGAACACACAGGCGCAAGTAGAGCTGCAGAAACGCAGGGACAGGCATCCAAGCACAAATTAATACCAAATAGTCACTGGCATACAGATTCACAAATGCACTGGTTAGCATACGCGCAAATCTGCATATATAAACACATAGGCGTGGGCACGCCATCCCCTGCACAAACGCCTCAAGACAAACGCCATGAGCTTCACAATCCTCGTCACCCTCCAATAAAAACAATTATCTTGGAGGATAGACAGACACCGCCGCCTTTTTTCACCAACTCTTCTGGATACAGAAACTCGACAAGCATTCGCTTTCCTGTTAAATGCAATTATCATCCCTTTGCAAAAAACGCTGGCATGCTAAATTGGACTGCGACCTATTACACAGGGCTGGTAAAATGACAATGTTGTCACTAGTTAGATTCACTCCTCCATTCGAACTTGATGTCCGTCCCTTCCAAAATGGTCGCTGTGTTTGTGTGAGCATAGGGCCGTCCATCACTGACACAAGCCTCTGCAGTATGAATCACAAGCATGGCCCGACAGAGGGATGCGACCCATTTACAGAGAGCAATTCAGAAGCCCTTTTTGCATCTGTTAAGAGCAGTAGTAGGTCATTTAGAAGCTAACAGCCACTGTTCATCTAATCACAGAGCACTCGAATAGAAATACACTTTTAAATGTGCATGTAGAGCTCTAATGAATACGAGCTTGTCAGCATGTGGGCTGTTTCAGAATGTATTCTATATTGAAGGCAATATATAGCAACAGCAAAGCATAACAGCAGATGGAGGAAAGCTTTGCCGATGGTTCTAAAATGAAACCAATGAGATTCATAACAGGCAGAAAAATCTGTTTATCTATTCTAATAGATTACTCGCATATTTTTCTATCCATTGCAGTCATGACCCCAATCAATAATACTGTATATAAACATATAGTCCTGAATTTATTCATTACAAGCATAACCAACTTCTATAATATTGTATATATATACATATACGTAGGCCTGCATTTATCCATTACAGTCATAACCAACTTCTATAATACTGTATATATACTTATAGTCCTGCATTTATCCATTACAGTCATAACCAACTTCTATAATACTGTATATATACTTACAGTCCTGAATTTATCCATTACAGTCATAACCAACTTCTATAATACTGTATATATACTTACAGTCCTGAATTTATCCATTACAGTCATAACCAACTTCTATAATACTGTATATATACTTATAGTCCTGCATTTATCCAATACAGTCATAACCAACTTCTATAATACTGTATATATACTTATAGTCCTGAATTTATCCATTACAGTCATAACCAACTTCTATAATACTGTATATATACTTATAGTCCTGAATTTATCCATTACAGTCATAACCAACTTCTATAATACTGTATATATACTTATAGTCCTGAATTTATCCATTACAGTCATAACCAACTTCTATAATACTGTATATATACTTATAGTCCTGCATTTATCCAATACAGTCATAACCAACTTCTATAATACTGTATATATACTTATAGTCCTGCATTTATCCAATACAGTCATAACCAACTTCTATAATACTGTATATATACTTATAGTCCTGCATTTATCCAATACAGTCATAACCAACTTCTATAATACTGTATATATACTTATAGTCCTGCATTTATCCATTACAGTCATAACCAACTTCTATAATACTGTATATATACATTTAGTCTTGTGTTTATCCATTACAGTCATAACCAACTTCTATAATACTGTATATATACATTTAGTCTTGTGTTTATCCATTACAGTCATAACCAACTTCTATAATACTGTATATATACATTTAGTCTTGTGTTTATCCATTACAGTCATAACCAACTTCTATAATACTGTATATATACATTTAGTCTTGTGTTTATCCATTACAGTCATAACCAACTTCTATAATACTGTATATATACTTATAGTCCTGCATTTATCCATTACAGTCATAACCAACTTCTATAATACTGTATATATACATTTAGTCTTGTGTTTATCCATTACAGTCATAACCAACTTCTATAATACTGTATATATACATTTAGTCTTGTGTTTATCCATTACAGTCATAACCAACTTCTATAATACTGTATATATATAGGCCTGCTTTGGCTCCAACACAAGGCCAAAGCATGATTGATCCACCACAGGGCTTAGCGGCTTGAGAGGTATTCTTTTCATGAAATTCTGCACCGTTTTTTCTGTAAGCACAGCTTGGCTTATTACGGCCTAAAAGTTCTATTTTAACTATCAGTCTATCTATTATTAGTCCAGAGGATTTGTTTCCTTTGCAAATGTCTTACTGAAATTCTTTAGCAATCAAACAGGGTTTTGATTTGACTTTCTAGCAATCCGAGAAGCAGTTTTCTTGGAAAGCTTCCTTTGTCTTCCAGACTTGATCTCCAACGTTCCTGTCAACTGCAATTCTTTATTTATATTATGAATTGGGGAAACAGCTAAACGCATTGTTATTCTCTTATAGCTTTCTCCTGGTTTGTGGGCTTTATAAGGTATTTTAATAAAGATCTAAGACCTTGGCAACTCTAATATTAGAGCTCAAATCTTTTGGTGTGCCCAAACTTTTGTACGGTCCTCTTTTTCCTGTTTTCACCTGTAGTATTTAAGAATACTGTACCAAAACATAAAGTATTCTTGTTTCAGTAGAATCATTTTTCTTTAACTTTCTGAAGGATGCTCCATCTTCTACTTTCATGCCCATAAAAAGACAGTAAACTTCTAAAAGAAAGAAAAAGTAAAAGAAATTTTGACCAGGTTAGCAACCCACACTGCTACTGCATTTCAAAGAGCGCTGCTTTCAGCTTGGCGAAACTAAAGGCTACTTTTCTCATTACATAATTTCCTCACATGATCCCATGGCGATTACTAATTGTAACCACTATCTAATCACAATGCAGTCCTAGCTGTTGAACTGGGTGCATGGCAAAGGCAAAAGGGCAGTTTTGCTCACAAATCCATACTCAACACAGCCACTGGTCAGTTCGCCAGATCCCTGCACAGTGCTAATGAGCAGCTTCACCCAGGATGTCCCTTACCTGAATCTCAGGGACGATGCCGCCTCTCTCAGGGCAGTTCCCAGCGAAGGCGGTCAGTGGAGCGGGCAGAACGACTGGACTGGGCCGGGTAAAGCTGCTGAGGTCACAGCTGGGGATGTCATTGACCTCGTGCCGCATGACGATGGTGTCCATAACGAAGAAGCGGGACCATGGCAACCACAGTGTGTGCTCCTGTGTGATGAACGGAGCACGCTCAAAGCGCAGAGCGATAGCCACTCCCCCATTAGAGACCAGATCAAAGCTGCAACAGAAAACAAGTTGTTTAGAGAAGCTACTCTGGTGAAATGTCAATTATCAACCAACCGAGCAAACATCAAGTAACTATTACCCACAGTACCCAAAGAATCCAAATGTCAGCAAAGCTAATGTGTAGCAATCTATCACTGATAACACGATAATCAGATGATAATCTACTCATTATTAAAAGAATAGTTTACCCAGAAGGAATCAATCAACAGGAATGAAACTTGGTGGAAAGGCTTGAGATTGTAAGACACGTAAATGACTCCAGTTTCACACTCATCCGAACATGTGACATGGGTAAGAACAGCCTTATCGCATTTAGCTGACGCTCTTATCCAGAGCCACTTATAAGGTTAACTGTATTACAGATAGGCTAATGTAGTGTTAGGAGTCTTGCACAAAGACTCTTATTGGTGTAGCACAGCATATTGGTGTAGCACAGCATATTGGTGTAGCACAGCATAGTCACCTAGACCGTGATTTGAACCCCAGGTTCAAAGTCACATGTCACATGTGATGGTGTCACATGTGAAGTTACACCCACCTAAGCGACACCAACCAAGCAACCAACCACTCAGCCCACATCACTGACAGATAGCTGTACATTGCAGAACTACATGCACGCAGAGCCTTATAATGACTGCCCTTAAAACCACATTAATGTCACCAAAGACTGCAATGGTGTCAAACCAGACTGTCATGATGATTCAGAATTGCAGCTATTCATTTTTTAGTGACTGCTTCTGTATGTGTAGCTCTATAAATATTGCCCATATCAGTCTAAATTTATCATCACGCATTGTTCCTGGCAATCTTCCTTCCCTATAGCATTGCTACCCGACACTTCTATGTTGATACAACTATTCTTTTGATGGTGAGTGTGCCTATTCATCGCTTTAACCAATACATTTTTTATTAGGTATTTAGAATTGCATTGTAGCTTGTAATGCATCATTATCTATGGACTTTGAAGAACAACATGCATGGTATTATAAATGTCTTTAAAAATTGTAAATGCTGTTTTGTTACACACGCAAAAGAAACATGAGGCCACTAAAATGACCTTTGCTTTAATTTGTCATAACATACTACAGTCTTTTCATGATGAAACCCACACTTTGTTATTCTTTCTCTCTCCTCGTCCCTACCCATTTTTAAAAGCTTAAGCATGCATGTACAGTATAATTAAGAATGTTTGATATTTAGGTTTCACCTCATTAATTAAAGAGTACATACCAAATGTTACATTTCTGCAAATGGGATAAATCCTCATGCAGTTCCATTATTACAATGCACTGACAATTTTTTTAATCAATGGTGCTATAGGTTATGACCAAACATCCTAAATGCTCTAACCCTTCCTTATGCAGCCACACATGATATAAATGTGCTTGTAATTCATTTAGAAATTCTAAATGACAAGAGTCTGACTGTAGAGAACTCATAGCGTTGGCTTGTTCGGGAGGGTTTTTTTATCTGCTGGCTGCACAATATGCTGCAAACACAATAGACTTCTGGCACTGTTTGATAGATTGAGCTTTTGAGCCTAAATTAATGAAATCGTTTGAATGGGTGGTGCTGAAAGCTACTACACTCAATGGGACATAAAACAGGCACCTCGCTTCCAGCACCAGAATCAGACGTATAACAGTGACTGTGTTGTGCTGTGAAGCCATAACGCATCTGCGTTCTGTTTCTTTATCAGTTGCGCATTTTCGCCTCTTGTGACAAATTAGCACAAAGAAGCATAAACCCGGTTCTAGATTGAGGCTTTAATTCGGGATGATCTTGAAGCAGGTGTTCTGAAGCTGAGAAAACACTAAACTCCCGCTGCTGCGGCCCTCCACAACTGGATTTTGTGGAGCGAGGACTCAATTTGAGTTTATAAGCGGAGCTAAGAGAATTAAACTGTCAATCAGCATATCTAAAAGCCCCTCTATGAATATGCCAAGAAAAAAGACCAAAGACTAAAGAAGCGTAGTCCTCAAATCAGCAGAGAAAAGCACACAGCACACATTTGTGTCCATCTGGAACCATCAGGCTCTTGCAAAATTTCTACCAACATTAAAACTATGAGGCAGGAGTCAGCTCCTTATTTGCTAGATTCTTATTCAAAATTTTCCATTCCACCTTAAAAGCTACAGCATTTAGATTCTGGCACCTGGCATTCAGTTTCTCATTTATCAGCTTCTTGTTTAAAATTTCCAGTTCCACCTTAAACGCTGGAGCTTCTTGTTCTAAATTTTCCATTCCACCTTAAATGTTGCAGCACATTTTGACCCACGGCATTACAACAATAATCGCTGTACCATTTATATGCTTTCCCATGCTGTGATGATACACAATGTTTGTTTACTTGAGCTTGATATGTGTGTCTTCAGTTGTGAGTTACTAAGTATTGCCTGTAAAGCAAAATGGCAGATAAGCTTAATTCAGGCTTACATTTTAATATAACTAAACTGTGAAACCTATTAAACAAACTCATTTTCTACTGGCTAATGCTTCCAGGATTTGTGAATTTGCAGACTTAGACAAATGGTTTAAAACTAAATTAGCCTCTACTGGAATGGGATCCTGTTTTCAATGCCCCCCCATCATTTCTCATTCAAGTAAAAGGCTTTTCACCAGGGACGGTTTTCCGACATCAGTGCAACTGCAGCTTTAGCCAGAGCTTGTCCAACAAAACACAGAGTGCCAGTGTTTGAAAGTGTTTGGGAACTGTATAGAGAATATAGGGGGACAATAGCACAATGTGAATTCTCTCAACAGATAGAAATAAATGAGCACACTCAGCCAGAAACAAGCTACACACACTAATCCAGCCACACATACTGGCACACCTGCAACTGCTTTTCTTAACAAGCCATTAGTAGTAGGTGATGTTAGGGCCCTGGGGGACTGTATAGGGACGTTGTGTCCGTGCAGGCTGCAAGAGTTACACCGTGAGTCTTCGGCCAGCCCTCATGCTGCCTGGACATTAATTCAACTGCATGTCCCTGCAGACCACCTCTAATGCATAGTGTTCATTGGCCAAGTCTGTAAACAAAGGTCTGCTCTGCCCTTGCTGTGGTGCCCTTGCTAAAATGGGACTGAGTGTGAGTAAGTTTGGCTGGGAGGGGCACAACTACAGCTGCACAATGTTTTGTTTGTTTATAATTATAGCAAATAGGCTATTACAATATGTATATCCAACAATGTGTCATTATGCAAATGACCAGGTTTAATTTTTGAACACAGGCATGGCCATCAACATGAAAGCAGGGGGTGAGCAATATAGCCAAAATCTAAGACACCACAAGATTTTTTTAATGGGACATATCATAAAATGTTGATTTTGGTAGGTTGGAATGTGCACCGGAATTAATGTCATTTAGTGCTAAATTTAAAAATACTGTAAAAACACATTTTTTTTTTATTTTAAAAACACTTAATGAGCTCCAGTTAAACAATGAATGCAGGTCAGTATCCCTTAATTACTAATGACATCTACAGCACACTGAGAAAAGTACATTGTAATGCAATATAACACAGTGGTGGTAAAATATTGTCCAACCCTTACTGAAAGGAATCCGCATTGTCAGAATTTGTCCTCAATGAGCTATGTGTAGTAATATTGCATGACATAGCACTAAATCACACCATGCTTTTGTTGTCTCTGAAGACAGGCCTGACATACTGCAACTCATAATGCAACATGCAGCAGTATGGCTACAATATACTTTTTTAGATTGTCCATATTCTCCAACAGTAACGGCACATTTCTGTGTGTTCATGCCCCAAATCCTGCACCAATCACCAATCAGAGCCGGCCACTCACACCCAAAGGCCAGCCAGCCTCACACACAAACAGCACACCTACAGGCTCAGGCCGATCGATGAGGCCCGTTATCAATCAAGAGAAGCACCTCAGGGCCCGGTGACACACTCTATAATTCTCAACAGAGCCGAGCTTTCTGCTCAGGATTTCACAGGGACAGTAGAGCTTACCCAAAGGGGTTAACTGGATCTGTGGATTAGGTCAGTACATGAACGATCGGCACGGCTTGGACCAGCCACAGCGCCTGCAGCGTGCTCGCTGAAGCAGCGGGTGACTCATTACTTTCATGTCCCCATCAGGGAATTGGGGATGTACACATGACTCACGTATTTCACAAATCAAAGGCATTCAAAAACCCTGCGGGACGTGCCTGCAGCTACGAAAGTGACATTAACCCTCCTAAAGTCTATAGAGTTATAGACTGCTGTGTTGCATGTAATTACATAAATATGTAAGTAATTATATAGCCGTGTTATGTAACCGATTATAAATACCTTGAAACATATCTAAGACTGCACGGTGAAGACCTTTTATTAAAACTGAGCTTATTATTTTCCTATTTACAGGGAATTATATAATTACAGAATTAATTAGACTGTTAGTTCTGCATGTAATTACATTTACATCTATAGGGCATGTTCTAATATACACGTAGAAATCATTTTCCTCTCATTAGATTTAATGTCCAGTAATATAAACAATGTTCTGTCTTTCAGTACAACCTTATTTGATTTTTATGCCCATATAAACATAAACGTGGTATACAGAGTGCCAGAGTGCTATCAGTTATGCACCTTCTTGGGCTAATCTAAAGTTTGCAGTGGCTAAGCGTGCATTTATGAGTGTTAAATTTAACTTGTGTATAAATGTTATCCTCCCCCAGATTCATGTTAAACTAATTGTTTCTTCATAGGTGGTCAGTACGAGTCTTATTTGATGATTAGGAGGCAAAGGAAGCTCTTCTAGAGTGGTGGAGAGGGAGGAGATGGGGGCGAAGCAGAGGTGCCGGTACAATAAAGAACACATCATAAAAACGAGTGGAGACAGCCTTTCCCCCGTTTCTAAGTGGCTGAACAGGTGCGTTTGTGACTTCACGCCGCGCTGAGCATGTTTCGCCAGGGTTCAGTACAGAGCAGAGTGAGAGAGAGCATGTTTACACGAGAGAGAGACACAGAGAGAGAGAGAGGGAGAGAAAGAGAGAGAGAGAGAGAGAGAGAGAGAGAGAGAAAGAGGGAGGGAGAGAGAGAGGGAGGGAGGGAGAAAGAAAGAGAGAGAGATAAAACAGTGTTTACAGACGGAGTGATGGAAAAGAAGAAAAAAGAGTAGAATGAGAGTGAGTGAGTGGGGGAGGGAGGGTAGGAGGGAGAGACAAGTGTTTAGGGAGAGGAGAGAGAGAGAGAGAGAGAGAGAGAGAGAGAGAGAAAGATGCAGTTGAGGGAGGAGAGTAACTGTGTGGGATGGAAAGACCAGCAGGGAGAAATGATCAGCTCAGGGCAGTGAGGAGAGAAAGAGTGGTGAAGCATTACAGACGGAGCAGAAGGACAACATCTAAGCTTAAAGCCTAAAAAAAAAAAAAACAGTAGAGAGAGAAAAGAAGGATGAATGGGAACAGAGAGGTTGACCAGTGTTGAATAAGAAAGAGATCTTAGAAAAGAGGGAAGAATGCTATAATCAACCCTAGTTACTGTTACTTAGCACTATATAATTACATTGTAATTATGTAATTACACAGTTTATCACACGGTTATGTGATTCGTTACATTCAGATTTGATTTGCATGGACAGGTTCAAGTCAGGCTTTTTTCTGGTCTGCTTTGATATCGAACTATGACAAAATATGACAGAATAGAAAAAAAGTGGGTTTTTTACTGTTAGTATCTATATAGCATCTATCTATCTATCTATCTATCTATCTATCTTGCACTTAAACACAGTTAAAATTAGCTCACAACACATCACATCTTATAAAGCAAGTTTTTCTGTGGACAGTGACTCAGTGACTATATATACAACATGTGTATGTAGAGCAGCATACCTGCCGTCCTGTCTGGTGATGGTGTATCCATAGGCTGGGTTGTTGATGAAGCTGATGTTCACTCCAACCAGCGGCGTCCCATCAGAGGTCACCACTTGTCCTCTGATGACGCAGGCATGACTGGAGAGAGAGATGACATAACAAAGACACGGAGTCAGCCCCCGATTCTGCCATGTAATACCACACGCATCACACAGTTCACCTCACGTGACCCCATTTCCAATTACTTAAATAATGTAGCAAACCCTGCAGACAGCTCTAAGGAGACCGCGGGGTGGGGGTGGCGGGGTATAATGAGAAGAAAAACGCAACTTCACAGAGAATTCTTTACACTTTTGTCCTAATTAAAACAGTGAACCGCTCAGTGGAGGGAGAACAACAGGGAGGTTCTGCAGTGGTGAGCTCAGCCACTCCAGTGCAGTTGGAAATGATCTCCCACTTTGGAGATGCTATCGGTTACCTTGGCAGAGCAGACACTTACAGATCAATATTAGTGAATCAATCACACACAATTTCAAACAGTCCTGAACTCGCACCAAGAGGATTAACAGAACGATACAAGACTTATGAAGTCCTATGTCACACCAAATAGAGCTTACAGGAGACTTCATAAGATGTTCAGAAAGTAAACATGCAGTACACTAAAAGGTCCAGAGGTCCTATCAGCTGTATTTGTGCATTACAGGCCGCTCGCAATGGTTTCTGTCCGTACCGGTCTCCCTTGCTTACCCATTTTATGTGTCCACAGGACATGAAACCTATGAAAACGACATGCAGAATGATGCAGTAACCAAAAAGTGCTACAATAATTCAAAACCCGATCTTAGATCTGTTTTGCCTTGATGACAGTTTTGTACACTCATGGCATTCTCTCAAGCAGTTTCATGAGGAGCCATCTGGGATTCTGTTCAAACAGACTTGATGTAGTTCCACATATGCCGAGGACTGGCTGACTCTACTACTTGTTTTCAAACAATATATAGTCGTGGTGCACCTGTAGAAGTGGAGTGGAGCTTGACTTTCTCACGCCCCACTGGGATAAAAGCTTTCAGTTCTGTTTATCTAATGGAGACTGACCGGTGGTATTGCCTTGCATGGTCCTTCTAAGTTTTGAAAACTCTTGTTTCCCATTTCTAATACATAATAATCTGCATGATATTCTCAGAAATAACTTAGTACGTATTTAGTCCTTAATGGCCACTTAATGGCCAATTAGCTGCACATTCGTTATAGGTCTACTATATAGATGTACATGACAGTCTGTGTGTACTATCATGCAGCAGTCATTCGCCACCTCTACGCTATCACTGTAAGGGATGGAGGCTAGGGAACCAGCCTTGTGACTGAGGGGTTGCTGGTTTGTTTCCCCGAACCAACAGGACATGACCAAAGTGCCAACTGAGCAAAGCACCAAACCCTTAACTGCTAGTCTAGTGTGTGTGTGTGTCAGTCTGTCTGTGGGTTTTAGTTCACAAGGGGTTAAACGCGATAGACAAATTCTGTGTGCAAGCACAATTGGCATGCAATCTACATCTAATTCTACATCTAATCACTGGTGAAGCTCTGATCACAGGATGACTGTTTACTAGATATTGTTTTGGAGGTGGATTATTCTCAACACAGCAGTGATACTAACATAGTACAGCCATGTGATGTGTAGCTAACAAACATTATGTATCCCAACTAATGTGTTCCCTTCTGTAACAGGGCTATTAACATGTCAAACACAAATGCGTAAACATATTCAACGCTGAAATACAATATGTATAAACCTACTGTATACAATGCAAAGAAGTTCTGTAAGAAGAAGAATGCAGAACGCCACAATTGAGTGTTATTCATCCTAAATCCACCAGAGGGCACTGAGCATAAATAATCAGAGGACTCCAAGTGCCCAAACAAATGGTTTTCAGCACCGGGGTCACTTTGTGAGGCCTATATAGGCCTAGTCTGATATCAAGTGCATTTCCATAAAATCCTCATACCCATGATATCCCGCTGTCTTTATAAGATAAAGAGTGGCTGCACTGAAAACATGAGGAAACCGACTGTAGTAAGTCTCTAAGTGGCACAGGTGGCCACCGTAGCTGTGTAGCAGCTTAGCTACTTAGCGTCACTACCAAATATGAAGTCATTAATCATTCAGTGTAAAGTGTCTACATTCAGAGCGCTGGCTTGACAGAAAAGTGAGAAGCCATGATTATTCGGTTACTTCACAAGAGGACGTAATTTGGCCCATAAGTGTAAACATATCACCTCCTTCATAATCGTTTAGCTGCATATGACCCCAGCAGACCTAAAACATGATTTATGGCCAGCTTTATCTTGCTCTTCCTTCCATTTGGTCACTATTGCTTGTGATTATGTAACAAATTTTATTGTGGAATGTACCACGAGCCACAGCAGATGCTTTACACATTCAAAAGAACATTTTCTGCACCTGAATGATTTTTAAAAAATTATATTATATTAAATATTAAAGTGTCAGATGTTATTCTGACAGCCCTAGTCTCCAATTAGGTTAGGTGTTTTAGAGTGGACACTTTAACTATATAATAATACATCATGCAAGTTAATGATCGACCATAGAAGGCAAAAAAGTGTGTAGCAAGCTTTTTCAAATAAGTGCTCTTGCTGACGAATGATTAGACGGTGAACCGGTTCCTATGCGTTAGGTCTTAAGCATTTGCCATGTAGCGGAAACAATTAACACTGGTGTGTAAGTGGCTGCCCTCATCCTGTCCTTACTGCAGGCAAGATCGTTCACCCAACAATATCCTGCTCCCATGGAGCCCTGCTTTATGCTAATTTAGGCTGCCTCTCTCCTTCAGCCGTCCTTGGCTTAGCTTCGCCTCTCCGTAAACAAAGTTAGCAGAGGCAGTGCTCCAAACGCACAACCCTCCAACCTGCTCACCCAGGGCCTAGTGGTGCAGTAACGAGTAAAAAGAAGCGGGTGTGACTCCACTAGCCTGTGGCTGATCACTGATGCTAGCAGTTTGTTTTGAACTGTTACTAGAGTGTAACCGCCCCATTTTTATTCCAGGAGAACAGCGGAACGTGAGCAGAGCTGACTGATCACTGCCAGAACTAACTATCTAAATATCGCCATGAAATAGAGCAGAAAAAGGCAGAAAGAGAGAGACAGAAGGAAAGAGGAGGAGAACACTGGCAGGAATCTGGAGAGTTTACTTATGAAGAAGTTTATCATGGCAAAATGAGACTCCGCTGTGTATACATCTCCACTGTGTCCTGCAGGAAGATGGGAGATGGTGAGCTTTCCACTGGTGCTAATGAGTAAAATAACACATTTCAACAGCAGCTGAAGTGCATTGAAACAGTGCGTGGGGGAACGCGCCGACAGCCTTGTTATTTCAAAGAGAATAAACCGCATTCCAGATCAGCCTTGATCTCAGACATGACTATTTTGCCTGAAGAGATATTAGTACTTATTTCTTACACTGTTAAATTTGTGACATGTGATGTTTGATATGCTAGTTAAGGAGTAACAGGCGCCATGCCAGACCCAAGAAACTGAAAAAACTGAAAACATGGACGTTAAAGACATAACAGCACGACGCTATCAGCCATTTTAAGTGGCAGAGTAAGATAATGGCACCTGAGCTCGTGAGCTAATGGAGAATCTTTTTACTAGAAGCGCAGATCTGCTTTATACTAAACTAGGAATCTTCCCTAATCAGCATCAGCATCATCATTACATCTGCCATTTACTTTCAAACCACATGAAAAAGAACAAATACAGCATACTCAGTCCCTCATTAGAACTGCATTACTGTGCAACAAGAGCACACGCCAGCTTTCTAAATCGGCTAAATGAAGAGGAATGAAATAAAGAGTCGTTGCAAACTTCCACCTCTTCAGTTTCCAAATGACGGCCATTGCTGCCAAGAGCGTGCGAATGTAGTAAACAATCAGAACATTTGGAACAACCAGTGGAAATCTGGAAAAAGCCAGTGCTCGGGGAATACAAAGCCAGTGCTAGGAGAAATACCAATGTTCCAGCACTGATGTCCCACAACAGTTTTGATATTCAGAGTTAGTAGTACTGATAGATAATAAAGTCCAGCTAAAGAAAACTGCAGTATACAGTATTGTGCAAAAATCAGAGACCACCTTTTAATTTACCCACCAGTTATTTAAATTCCAATTAAAACTGATTAGAGATCACATTAAAGAACTGCCACTGAACATCTGAATGTGTTTTAGACTATTTGAATTGTACTAAGATATACAATTCAGAGATTAACATTTGGAGCTGTACAACTGTAAAAAGTGCAATGTAAAAAAAAAAAACAAATGTAAAAATCAAAAATGACTTATTAGTGAATAAATGACTTTCATTGAAAGAAGCAAAATACATTTGCATGTAACAAACTTATAACTGTTCAGGCTTTTGTGTAATTACCTGCTGTATGTTTTGGTTTTCCAGCACTGAAAATGGCTTTTCTTAATGGCAGGTTTGACTTCTCAGACATTTGAACACCACTGTAAAGTATTTGTAAAACATGGCTGATGTTTCAGCATGACCACCCAGCACTACGTAGAGCCGGGGCAGCACACGCTGCACAATGTTTATATGTATGTGAGCACATGCAACATAAAACAAATAGCCTGAAATACAGAAATAAAATAGCATGCAGCACCACTCTCCCTCTAGCCGACCGCTGAGCTATGATGTAGCCTGGTGTATTGGGTGTCCCATTAAAAGCGCAGTGGCTTTAACACGCAGCACCTCAGCCGCTTTTTAGTGGTGGGACATGTCAGGAAAGAGCACTCTGACATGGACAAATGGGTACAGGATCAATAGAGAGGGCCTGATCAGGTGACGGCCGGGGGTCTGTGTCCCGCTGGCATGTCCCCGCGCCCCGAGTGCCCCATCTGGGTCTGAGAGCCCCTGCCAAGCCCTCTCATATCTGTCAGTGGCTGGAGGAACGAATAGCGTTGATGAATAATATATAACGGCTGATATTTTTAGGTAAGCCGTGGGCTTGGGCTCTCGCGCACGTAGCTGGTGTCTCAAGTTTTATTTATTTATTCCTTTTTTTTCTTCCTCAGGGGGGAAAAAAATGATGGAGGATCGGTAGGACCCCCTTCTCAGAATAATGAAGTGGGGATTGTGAAACACTGAGGAGTTCCTATTGAATGTCACAAAAATGTCACCCCTGCAAAATGTCACCTCGTATTCGGAGTGAAGTCCATGAGTGTCCACTGACACGTCCACAAAAGGCACTATCGGATCCTGTCTTCTTCTTCTTCTCCTCATTTTTTTATTCGTAAGGTTATATGCATCAGACATCTTGACATTAGCAGGCCGAGGATGCAAAGGCGTGTTGAAGTTCTTCGCGCGGGGCGTGAGAGGGAGGGAGGATTAGCCGCGAAAGGCCGGAGAAGTTGGAGCAAGAGCCGTGGAAGGAGACCAGTGGCTCAGGCTTTGAAGTGATCAAAGCGTCATTAGGGATGGCGTGGATCAGAAAAGAGGGAGATTGGAAGAGCCGGAGGCGCTGAGGCACAAAGCAGAAGCCACTCGGCTTTAAGACTCTGCCCAGCTCAACAAACGGGTGCTACGAAGATGCTACCACAAATTACGGCACGAGGCAGGGGGTGGTATGATCCTGCTATGATCCAAAGCCTCTCGAAACATCACATTTCCGCTGCAGGACCGAAGCGCAAAGGCCTAAAAATACGATGCTCTGAATCCGAGGCCTCTCCGGCACATTACGGCTGAGCCTTGAGGAGACAGGAATCAAAACGCCAGGCCATTAGAAACATCTTCCGTCTGAACTAGATAGACACGCTTTTGATGCTTCTCCTTTTTCTGTTTCTCTGCATTTCCGGCTTTGCCGTTTCTTCTGTGCTTTGATAAAAGGAAACTAGGAGGGTTGGAGTATGCGTATGCGTACGTGCGGTTGTGTGTCCCTGAAATTTCAAAAAGAAGCTGCATTTCTTTTCTTATTTGTGTTTCTGCCTATTGTGCTGGTCTTAAATGAGCTTAGGAAAAGCACAAGAGAGAAAGGGAGAGACTCACGAGCAAGCCAGATGCAAATACAGTGCCAAAGAATCTCACTCGACTTTAAAAGATGAAAAGGGAAGGAGACAATGGCACAGAGACTTGGAGAAGCCACACGGGACGCAGCGATAGCGATTGTCTCTCTCAGATATGAAAGAGCGTGGTCGAGACCCCGTGCCCCAGGTGCCTATGCGAGTTTGACTCGGAGGCATTTCGACATGCCACTACTCACTGAATTCATGAATATGAGAAGCTTGCATTGCTGCTCTGCTCCAATAGCAGACACACAATTCCTTAGCTGATCAACCAAATGGACTAAAAATAACAGAATGTGTTCATGCTGACATCTTCGCAGAGGAAAAATACAACATGTCTTGGGAGATACGACGCAGCGGCGCTAAAGAATCACCTGCACACACAGCTATCGCATAATTTTGCTGTATTGTAATTTAATTGCGTTTGGTGAAACTCCCAGTTTACTCAAGACAAGACATGATTGCCGCCTGAAGTTTCTTAGCAGGGATGCACTGATACCACTTCCCTTCCCTTATGTTCCCCAAATATCTACCGTTACAGAGTGTTGATACAAATCTCTAGGTGTCTATACATCCTGCTATACCATTCCACTTTGTAAGTCAGACTGTACAACAGCCGCTCCCATCAGTAGTCTATTTCTACAATAGTCCATTTCGACTATGTGCAATAAAAACTCAATATTCAATTTCTATAATGTGCAATAAAAACTCAGTGGTCTATTTCTATTTCTACTGTGTGCAATAAAACTCTATTTCTATTTCTACCATTTATAATCTGTAATTATTGTTTATATAGATCTTATTTATTATTTGTATGTTTCCTGACACCTCTGTTCTTCCCTCTGTGCTGCTGTGGCATTGTAAATCCCCCCACTGTGGGATCAATAAAGGGTTATCTTATCTTATTTTGGTAATAGCAGTGCTCTGTGTCACAAGTACACCTTTACTGGTTAGACAACTTCACATTTGTACACCACTCTCCAAGCTGAGCTTGAGGCAGGGAACGGGAACACTGCGAAGCTGCGCTACGGTTTTGGACAACTTCTGCAGAGCACAGGAAGCTGGAGCCCCCAATCACTCAGCAACTACGAGCAGGTGTGGAAATGGGGAGAAGAAGGGGGGGGGGTCGTCATGGGAAACTGAAGGGAGAAGGGAGGATTTATAGGGCGTAGGATGAAGGAGGAGAAGGAGTTTTGGTGTGGTTTTGAAGCAAGTTATTTCATCCATTTTGGATGATTTCAGAGCTATATAATGTCGCTGTGTTCTTTGGGATAGTTTGTCTTTAAAAGTTGAATTTAATGTGAAGCACTGAAGTCCTTGTTGGCCACACCTCATTTTAAAATACTGGCATTACAGATTTGTCTGATGAAATTGAAGATGAAATTATCCCACACTGCTAAAATGTTGCTTGCTTCAGTTAATATCTGTTGGTGTGCATGTCACGTGTCACCAGAGATGTTACAAAAGAGAAGACACTGGTTAGAAAATGAATGTGTAAGCTTATAACACTCAATGTGTAATAAGTGGAGTCCTACCCTTGCAGTACACAGCTTGCAGGGACAGCCACAAGTGGAAAAACAACAATACCCAACATAGCTAACAAGTAATGGAAGCTTATACCTTAATAATTAGCATCATGCTAAGTGGATACCACATCTGTAAGTCACCACATATGTAACTCAAACCTCACAGAGCTGTTATGTGATGTCAAACAGGCTTGTCTGTTTTTGTCCTTGCCTACAGCATGTCCCTAAAACAGGAGCAGCAGCCATCTACAAGCATGCATTTTAAATCTCTACAATATAAAATACAGCTTAACAAAGTACACGCCTTTTTGTGACAGCTGACCCACCACAAAGGCCCTCACTCACCTTCCCTCGAAAGGGTTAGTCCCGGGGATAACATGGGTGCTGTCTCGCCCCACCAGGAAACGCACGCGCTGGTAGAAGGACTGCAGGTTGCTGGGGCTGGAGGAGATCTGAGTCTCCTGGATAATGTCCAGAGGGTCCGGGGAGCCCACACAAAGAGAGGTGGTGTGGCACGAGGCCTGCAGGCAGCAGTCCGGGTCCATGCAGTCCAGCAGGCCATCTGACGACATCAGAGAAGGTTATTAGGACATTCAGCAAACACGATTTACAATGTAGTACCTGCAGAGGTCCCGGACAGATTCTACAGAACAGTACCGCATTAGATTTACCACATTAGATTCTCCAGTTCAGGAAGTTGAATAAAATTGAAGCTAGACATTTAATACTTCTAATATTATTAATAATATTAATATTAGTCATATATATTTAAATTAAGCATATGTTCAACTGAACAATAACAGTACAACAGCAGTGTTCTTAGAATTGGATGGCTTCCATTAAAGAGAGTTTAGTGGCCCCCAAAATGAACTCCTCTGCCATGCATGGTCAGAATTAACTGGTCATCTTATTTTGCTCATAACTGCACAGACTTAGATAGACCAGGTTCCCCATCCAGGCTTCTCTTTTTTTTTCTCTCATTTTTTAAAGCTTTCCAGCCACCATGTCTTTTCGACACCTCCTCTGGCAGCTTTCCTCCTCCTTCCTGTAATTCAGCTCAAATAATTCAAGACTCCCGGCCAGGAGAGGGGCACTTTAGAGCACTGAAGTGGGTCATCCTTCTCTCTCTCTCTCTCTTTCTCTCTCTGCCTCTCTCTCCTTCCCCTATTTCACTCTATCCTCTACTCCTCTCTCTCTCTTTTTCTCAGATCTCAGGAACCTCTCTGGACAGATGGGCAGGAAGACAAAAATAACACGTCTCCTGGCAAACGTCACGTCGCTGCCTCTACAAGGCCTGTCTCTACTGTCACAAGACATCCAGTTGACCTACCCAGTGTCCATCCACAAATGTGTTCTTATAAGATCTTACAGAACATTAGTTATTGTCAAAACCTATGTTACTGAGATTAAAACAGTGCTGTATATGTATAGATTCATGCTATAATCTTGAGTTGGACTAATCTAAGGTAGCGATTTCAAACTAGGTTGAAAATGATCATGAATATTAACCATATTAACATTATTTTCATAAGGGGATTCAGTTTACTAGCATACATGGTTGTCAGGTTTAAAGAAAGATACGGCTGTGCGGTGCTGGCACTAACAGGATGACTCATGGAGGGCATCACTGCTCGCTGAATGTTGGGTCAGCGAGGTACAGCGATAAGGCCCATCCCTGCATACATTACATGTGTGGCCGAGCGAGAAACTTGAATCATTTGCACGTCTCACAATGTCAAACCTACCCACTAAGTTTCATTCCTGTCGGTTAACTCCTTCAGGGTACAATAGCAACTTTTTTTTTGACAACTTTAAAAAAAAAATTTATTACATTAAATAAAGACATCTAAGACATACAGAAAGTGACCTTTCACCTACATACACAATAAATATAATTTGAAATTGATGTGAACTCCAATTAGGTAAAATGAGGTTTTTGTGAACGATCTGTAAAGCTTTTCTAACCTCTCAACAGCTGCTGTAACAGAACGGATCTGTGGGCGACTGAATGCTAAATTCATAACTTCTTACTGCTTTTTTTAGTGATGACTAGATACTTATGAAAATCTGAATGCCTTAATGCACCGCAGGGGTTGGCTCTATAATGCAGACAGTAAATGAGAAGGAGGATAATTCCCACATTAGCTCAGATTTCCTGCTGCTCCAGCACAGCTCATCCTCCAAGAACACATGTCCAAGCATCAAGTCTGAATGGCCAAGACCTTGCCAGATAGAGAAACAGCTTTTGAATAAATGAAAGTATGCAGCTGCATAAAATGCACCAGTCAGTGAATGGTGAGGCAGTGTATTTGCGTGTCACTGCTGGAGAGGGCTCTCCAGAGGGAGTGTGTTCTCGGGAGCCTGTGTGTTCTGGGCTCTTTGTGACAGGCGCAGGCTGAGGCTTATTTTGGGGCTTAGTAGGAGGCCATCCCCGAAGCTTGTGCATGCTGGGATTTGGAGGCATGGCTCTGCGGGGTTTGTATGCCTCCCATCTCGGCTTACAGAGAGCTCAGAGGCTCTAATTCTCACTTGGAGTGGCCTCACTCTCCTGCCGCAAATGCCCAGCATCTACAGGCAGGTCCATACACAT